>OZ038497.1:30585284-30710284 GCA_964036315.1 Acanthosepion esculentum | reverse complement strand
ATTTAAATTTTAAAATGCTTCCTAGATATTTACAGTTTCCTATTTGCTTTGGTTTTTTGGTATCTCCAATTTGTAATGTGCATGTTTGACTCTTCCTTTTGCTAACAACCGTACATTCTATCTTCTTATTTTTTTACAATTGATGTTTAGTCCTTTCTTCTCACTTTCCTTTACTACCTTCTGTAGGAGTTCCTGTAGTTTCCTTCCTATGTCTGCTATCAACACTGTGTCACCTGCTTATCTTACACTGTTAAGATTGTCGCTGCAAATAATGAAACCTGGTAGGACTTTTAATTCCCTCAGAATCACCTCACTGTACAGGATGGATGTCCTGTAAGAAGACACATCCTTGTCTCATGCTCTTTTCTTTTACTGAACTATTATTATTATTATTATTATTATTATCATAATACTACTACTACTACTACTAACAATAATAATAATACGTATGTAGGTGTCGATTGTCTTGTTATCTATTGGGGTGAAAATCTAAGTTAAATCTTCACTGTTGAAAACTTACGCGTAACTAAAGCGACAATTGTGAACAGAATATTATAAGGAAAATGTCAAGAATTCATAAATATTAATATTTCCACAAAGAATATTTCTTATTTTTCTGTCAAGTGTAATTAATGAGCTGATCTGTTTGAAATACAAAAAGAAAATCTTGTTAATATAAAAAAAAGGTGTGAGAAACTTGAATAGACAAATAACATACCTGACAATTAGTGTGTTGATGCCAGGTTCATTGAGGACACCATCCACATAGACATCCTCTTTAGCAAATATATGCTTCTGCCAGTCATGTCCTTCATTGCAAGTGAAACTAAAAGAGAAAGAACAATAGGAAAATATTAAATTATTTGCTATGAATAACTAAATAATAAGATTTTATTGTAACAGAGAAAAACAAAAATACTTTTTCACAGTTTCTATCACATAGTGTATTATGATAATGCTTCATTTATGGTAACTAGAGTTTTTGAATTTAAGCACAGTACTAAACTGGTATCAAGATCTCATCAATTTACAGTTGAGCTGGCTAGATATAGCTATAAGTTATACGCTAACAGTTTCTTGTCTTGCACTTCTTGCTTGTGGAACTCCCTTATCCTCCTTGGCTTTCCAGCCAAATTTAATCTGCAAAAATTTAAATGCAATGTCAATTGCTGTTGTGGCCTTGTTAGGGCCAGAAATAAAGACACAAGAGAGGAATTGAGTTAAATAAATATATCAACAGAAAACAGTAATACAAACATATACAAACGAGAGTGTTACAGCAAGAATGATCGGTCTGACTGTCAGAGCTGACTGCTGAAAACTTCCCTCTCCAAAAGGCAGTACTTGCTCTTATTTATAGCTGGGAGAGTCCTTGTGCACGTGGTTAAATTACCATAACAATTGCTGTCTACTGTCCTTCTGATTACTCTTTTCTCCTTTCTCTCATTATTAATGTTTCTGTTCCTAATTCTTCCACAACCTGTAACCCCTTATGTTTTAGTGGCTTTGCATGGGGTAATATTGATTAAAGAAAAAAAAATTAAAACTTGACCCTGTTAATATTTCAAGTAAAATGAATATTTTACAAAATAATTTAAGAGCAGAAACTGTAATTTAATAAAAGGCTTCTTCATTGTAAAAAAAAAAAAAGGTGGCACAATCATTTTTCTCGTCCCCATCACTATTTTGCCACAAAACTCAAGAACTTTGTATCATTATTTGTAAGGCTTTCATGCTTATTTTTGATAATAATAGCTTAGTTATGTATCATACAAGGCTACATAGGTTGGGTACACCATAAAAACTGAACTCACAGTGGATTGATGTGATGGGTTTAATAATCATTACACTTTACCAGGCACACTCATGAGGATGTGCAGATAATGTTCAAAGTGAAATCATCAATTTGGGTTCAAATTCCAGCTGATTCTATTTCATTCACTTTGTGATAATTATAACCTTGGAAAAGGCTTGAATCCATCATCCTTCAGCCATGGGTTAAATAGGAAGCTTGGGTACATCTGCTTTGGGTGGTGGCTCATCTAGAAGAAGGTAAAACACTGAGCTGAAATCTGAGGATGGCTGTTTGGAGACCATGGCATATTGGGCACCATTTCTCTATCAGTCATTCTGAAATGTGTAGCTCAGTTCTAAACAAACCTTCACCATTATAACCAAATCTGAACCATAGTTGAATGGTATGAAACTCGAAAAAGCAACATATTCACCACAGTTTTTTGCATAAATTCTGAAGGGTTAGCAGTGCTACGGAAACATTTAAGGCATTTATGCAGTGTATATGGATGCAGCAAAAGCTTCATATGTTAGCTGTGGTTTAAATGTTTTTAAAATGGTGATTGTAGCATATCTAACAAGCTTTACTCTAGAAGACGACCCACTGTGAATTAAGAACTTTCAAAAGAGATTTCTGAATTGGACTCACATGAAAATGCCTGAGATAAAGGGTAAAATACTACAGTATCATGTTCAACTGTCCACGAACATCACAAGCGAATTGGAAAAAATACAAAGAGGGGAAATTAAATTCCCTGTGCATTTCCGCTTGAGAACCGAACATAGCATATCACCATCTGGAACAGTCTTTTAACCAGATATCATAACCTTTCACTTTTGCATCACATTATAGCAGCTGATAAAAATGGGATTAGACTATCAACAGAAAATGTAAAAGACCGTGTTATCACAAAATGAGAGAACCTAACCTGATAGATGAGCTACTTGACCATGGAAGGACCATGCCTGCAGACATTTATTACAAACAACTTGATTGGGTAAATGAAACATTATACCAACAGTGCTTTCCTTTACTAAATAGAAAAAGTGTTATTATTATTGTTTAAATGTGGAATATAAAATTTTCATATACATTTTTTAAGCATTTATTTTTTTTCCAGTAAAAAGTAATAACTTTCTGAAGGCTCAATATATATAGCCATAGTAGTTGAGTTCTAAAAAAAAAGAAAAGAAATGACCTTTGAACCCTCATACACTGAAAAAAAAAGAAAGAAAAGGAATAGGGAGAGAGTATGAGGAGATAGGGAAATGATGAAAAGGAGAAAATAACCATGACATTCGGCAAACACATACACGCAAACAGCAAAAAGAGATCAACCTAAAACCAATAACTAGCAGATAAATTTATTTTTTAAATTAGAATAAACATAATGGAAATGAGAAATTATGCAGTTAATTGCTGAAACCTCCTGATGAGTGGACCTAACAATTACAAAAAGTTTTATCTACAAGACTCTGAAGTTGAGGTGCTGAATATAACATCAGTCATGTAAGTGACAAATTTTATATTTGTATTATAAGTGGACACTGACATCAGCACCCAGTGGTGATACTCTGTTTTATAGTTAAACACAATCATCAGTCCATGTGCATTGTGCTTTGGCTTGAATATTTATATATGCTGTTCTGTTATTCATTATGGGCGGGCCTATTGTATTATTCTAATGGTTATTAGATAGGTGGTAATGGTTACGATTCAAATTATCCTAGGGGCTATTGAGTGGAAATAATTGTGGATCAAAATGCAGTTTTTGGCTATTTTATTGTGTTCTTTGCTAACTTCATTATTGATTGTTGGATCTCAATGTCCACTTTTATATTTACATACACTCTATCCCTGATACTGAGCACATTAACTTATAAATATAGGCATACCTTAAAACTATACTTTTATTATGTATATATTTAGGATAAAAATATGACTTTATTTTATTAACCTTACTCGTGTTAATTGTTTACATTTTTTTATATTTATAATTGGTGTAAACTTTATTAAACTAATTACAACCATTTTCGAAAATTTTTATTAAGCTGGAATAAAAATATTAATTAAAAATTAAAAAGTAAGATGTGCAAAAGTAAGTTACCCCTTACATTTAATATTTAGTGACTTCTCTTTTTGAGGTCATGACATTGACCAATCTTTTTCTATAATTTTTCAGAAGTTTCTGACAGTAGAGTGTCAATTTTTTACCATTCTTCTTGGCAAAGCTCCCACCCTTGCTTGATATTATCTGAGTTTCTTGCATGTACTGCCTTCTATAACTTGAAGCACAGATTTTCAGTTGGGGCTTTGAACAGGATTTTGACTAAGCCATTTAAAGACTTGAAACTTCTTTTTTAGAACCTATTCTTTTTATGAATTTGCTTTGAAGTTTTGGATCATTATCCTGTTGGAAGATCTAGCCCTGAGCTAAACCCAACTTTCAAACCGAGGTGAATTGCTTGGTATTTTGCTAGGTCCATTTTGCTGTCAATGTGTACCATTTTGCTGATTGCAGCAAAGCACACCCAAATCATAATGCTGTTGCTGCCATGTTTAACTGTTGGCACCAAATTCTTCTCTTCAAAAGTCTTATTAGGAGCTTGCCATACATACTACCTATCGTTCCTCCCAAAACGCTCTAGTTTACTCTCATCCGACCATAAAACCTTTTGCCAGAATGTTTCTAGCTTATTAATATCAGTTTTGGCAGAGTTGAGCTGATTTTGTTTATCCTTTTTTGTAAGCAGTGTTTTTTTCTAGGCATTCTGCCATGAAGACCAGCATCATTCAGATTTCATTGCATTGTAGACATATGCACATTGATTCTGACATTGGCCAGGGTGCCTTGGAGAACTGCAGAGATCACAGCAGGATTCATCTGGCATGCTGAACTAGATATCTAGTTGCTCTTGTAGTTATTTTTTGTATATGAAAAATTTTGATGATTGTGATGGTGTCATACCAAAGGCCTTCCGTTTATAAATAATTTGTTGCATGGTGGAGATATGTGCTCCAAATCAATTTGATAGGTTTTTGTAGCCTTCTCCATTATTATTATAGGCTTCAACTAGGAGATTTTCTAAAGCTTCAGGGAGTCCTTTTGATCTTAGCTTATCATTCTGTTATATTTCATGCTAATAGGAATATATACTTGGTGGATAAAATATATACAAGGTGGATAAAATAAGTAATGGTTTATTGTAAAAAAAACCAGTACAATAAGAATAAAGGTAACAGTTATGCACAAGGTCGTTGCAAGTCAATCCAGCTGTGAGTGCTACTATTGGAAGGTCAGTAGTTCTCGCGTAATTCTGAGTCATACTCAACAGATCCCGGCTAGTAATATTTACCAACCTCCCCACGGGGTAGGATGTGGCACAAGGCCGAATTTAATGTAGGGCAATTCAAGCCCATATGCTCAGCCAAAAATTCCTTGTAAACCCCACATAAATGGGTTTAGGTGTGTCTACCTCCCCAGATGAGACTCTGCCCTTCGGCATATCCTTGTCCGGGTTCCTCTCTGCCCTTTGGCATATCCTCATTCGGGTTCCTCTCTGCCCAAAGGCAAAGAGTTCAACAACAGCTAAAAGCTGAGTAACAGATCCCAGCTAATCTCTGTAGTCCATTGACTTATAGATATTCATAGGTAGTAACTACCTATAGTGTAGTCACTAATGGGGGGGTGACAAGTTATTCAGTTACATCACATTCTTTTAAATTTAGTCTCTAACTGCACCCTTTGGCATACACAGTGAGTTATATTGGTTGACTGAAGTATACACAGATTCCCAAAAAAATGAACATGTGCCATTTTGATTTTTGCGCATGCACAAAAATTATTTGTAATGGCAACCATGTAAAACAAAAAATACAGAGTGTAAATATAAGGGTTCACTTACTTTTTCACATCTTAATTTTTAATTAATATTTTTATTACAGCTTGATAAAAATTTTTGAAAGTGGTTGTAATTCATTCAATAAAGTTTTTTCTTAATGAATATATAGTTTAATTAAGATTTGTTGAATATCTGGAAAATAAGAAACAATTTTTAAAAATATTATCTTAGGCATTCTCTTACAATTGCACAGCACTGTATATGTGTGTATATGTTTGTGTATACATAAATATACCTTTGTATAAACTAAGAAACTGGGAATTTGCAGGAAAGAAAAATGATCACACTCTTATTATGCCAAGGCCAAGCAATCATTCTTCTTGCTTGCAGAAAGAAGGCTGCCAGTATATTGTTTCTAATATTTTAGATGGTAATCAATGTGTGCTTTGCTGATTATTATAAAAGAATCCCTGCTAAATGGTACTGCACAACCCAGATTATTTATTTATTGCTCAACAATTGCTCTGTCATGTGTTCACCAGCTAATGCAAATCATTGCACTTGCCCTGACGAATTTTAGCTGACACATTATGATCATTTCAAGTCTATAACCATTGATTAGTTCTCCCTATATATTCAGCTGGGATTGCTTCTCAGTGGAGTGATAGCATGTATCTTCTTAGAATTTCTAGAATCTGTTTCTTTCTAAAATATTTTACCTAAACAATCAGTTTCTGATATATTCATAATGCTCTGTTGATATATCCCCATGATACTAACTTACTGGATCTTGGAGATAAGTCAGGCACACAGTAGATATTACATATGAAATAGAAAAATAACAATACTTTACCTTTCTTAAACATCATGTTACACTGTGTTGACAACAGCCGAAAACTTAGTGTCCACCAAAAATCTGTGTCCTGGGTAAGACAATAAACTATCTCCAACAGTAAGGACTCTGAACTGGAGGTTTTGAGGAGTGTGGAACCACCTCTTAATTGCTGGTGTTCCCAGATCCACTCTGATCCGGGGTGGTAGCACCTGTTAGGGTCCCAGCAATGAGAAAATAGCTGACCCCAAAACTGGGGTCAAAATACTATGAAAGTGTAAAACAGGTTTTAATACCAGCAATACATTTTTTGAGGGAAAAATTATTACCAGCAATACATTTTTGAGGAAAAATATTACCAGCAATAAAAATCTTGTTGGCATTAAATAACCCATTGAGGTTGATATACTGTAAAACAAACCAAACTACCAAAAATCAATCAATAAAAATGACCTAATAAACTTCTATTCTCTTCATAACAACAAAGTAAAATCTGGAATGATCACTGGATTCAATTTAAGAACAATTGGGATTTGCAGCTCCTTTTATACAAAAAGGAGAAATGTATTGAAAATACATTCAAGAACCTTCAACACCCTATTTCATATTCAATGCGAAACAAAAGGCTCATAAAATATTCCAAAAGTAGAGCTATCCTTCCTGAGAAACCTGACAAATCAAAAAATATATTATTCTACCCACTAACTCTATCACAACTACAATTGAAAAGAATTTAACTAAACTCAACATAAAATTTGTCACAGTTACATCTAAAACAATCAAAGACTTAATCAATAAAAAACAAAACAACCAGACAAAACTTGGAGGAGGAATTTATTCTATCAACTGCAGGAATTGCCAGAAAGAATACATTGGAGAAACCTCAAGAATCTGTCTATATTTCTGAGATGAGGTATTATGTACACTATTTACATTATTTGGACTATTGTCCTCATCTTTGTCGTCATATTTATTACAACATTTCGGCCTTTGTATGCTCTGGCCTTCTTCAGCTGGTTGGAATGTTGAACTGAACCCTTTATTTCGCTCACAAGGGGTAGACTGTTCTAGTTCCACATGCCATGTTTAATGGATGTCAGTTATCAGTTATCTCCTGTTAATTCTCCTCTCCAAGTTCTCCACTGCCTTAACTGGGTATTGAACTCACACTCTTTGGGTCCTGTCACATTGCACAGTGGATAAAGGCGTTAGTTAGATCTAGTGACAGGACCCAAAGAGTGTGAGTTCAATACCCAGTTAAGACATTGGAGAAATGACAAAGGTGATGGAGAGAAAAAGAATATAGATGAATTTGGCTTGACTGAAAAAATATACTTTCAGAAATTTTGAAACTACCAGTGTCTTTCATTTCATGTGCATATGTAGTTGTGGCAACAGCAACAAAGCCCAGTCTGATGAAATCCTAACAGATGAAACACGTCACAAAAACTTCTTTCCAATTTGTCATACTATTTTCTCAATATATATATATATATATATATATATATATATATACACACAAGTGGACATTGAAGTCAACACTCAGAGGTGACAGGCTGTTTCATGCTGGACACAATCGTATATATTATATAATAATAATAATAATAATAAGTACAGACAATCCTTAAAAATACATTCGGTTATAATTTATTTCATGAATGTACAAATATTCATCTCTTCAGACTGAAGTTTTTTTAATAAATAGAATCAATTTATCCAGATGAAAAAAGAAAAAGAAAAAAAATTGGGAGGAGTGAGAGTGAGGGGGAAGGGTGAGAGAAGGAGGCAAAGAAAGGAAAGAAGGAAGAATTAAACATGAGCTGATAGGGTGACTTGAAATTATGTTTTCTTTAAGGGCTGAACAAGTTAAAATACAGGGTAAGGAAGTGGGTGATCAGATTTAAAATAGATACACTGAATTGTCCGATGTCATTTTTGACTGCAAAATAATCATCATCATCGCATTATAATTATCACAATTCCAAAGTAATAATAATAATAACAATATTTGACATCAATAAAATAAAGTGAGTTAAATAAAATAAAAAAATTTAATATATAAAAATATATATAAAACATATTAATTAAATAATTAAATAAAGAGATAAATAAAGAACAAATTTAAAGAACTTAATATATATATATATATATATATATATATATATATATATATATATGAATGTGCATGTATAAAATGTTTCCATGATAATCTCAGTTCAATGTTGCACAAATGAAGGCTTCTGTGCTTGTTACTAAGAACAATCTCAAGAGTTTTGCTTAACTTTCTGTCAGTGAATATACCTGGCAATGCATGCTAAATATTTATTAAAATTAATATGGCACATAATGATAAGTGCAAGGCACCTGGTGAAGATAGAACTTAGTGTGAAATTAATTTGCTAACAATGACTTCACAGTAATTTACTACAATTCACCTTTAATTTTAAGATTATACAACATCAAAGTCAGTAGATATAAATAAGGAGAAATAGCAGATCCATTCCTGAAGTACAGAAAACTCTCGACTATTTATAAAAAATGACAGCCAAACATTAAAAAGTAATTTCTTTCTTCACCTGTGGCATAATGCTCAAATTGCACAACTGAAGAATTTCACTTCCTGTGCATTTTTATAGGCTGATGCATTGTCATAAGTCACCTAGGCTTACTCATAGATGGGTGGTTTTATGAAGTAACCATCACCAGAATGGTCAGCCTCCAAGGCTATAAAATGCAATCTGCCCTGCTATTTAACTCATAACTGTGAAGAGAAGAGATACATTTATACCTTTTTCAAAGGTACTTGCATGTAAGTGAATGTAACAAACTTGTCCTTAATTTGATCTTGGCTCTGCAATTACTCATTACTCCAACCACACATCTAAACATTTCTTCACATAAATTTAACAACACGAACACAAGAGTAGAAAATAACAAAGATATATTACAACAGAAATATAATACAACAAGTTGAAGGCGTTAGTATTAACTGTCAGTCTGGTTTTAGAGTGAACTAATATGTTTTGACTCGTTAGGTCTCGACTCATTCCTCTTCCCTCTCTCTCAGAGAGGCGCAGTATTTATAGAGTCAGGAAGAGTCCATTATCGTTATAGGTAAGTTCCCATAACAATGTGAATATATTTTTTTGTGTTTAAAGTAATTTGCAATGATTAAGTTTTTGAAAAAAAACAAAAAATTATGATTTTAGATCTTCACAAACAGAATTAACATTAAATTATTCTTATAATACAGAACAATGAAATCAAGTCTTATTTGAAAATGCTGTTTTTACAAGATGTTTAGATATAAAAACAACACCAATAATAAAGTTCATAAAAATAGTTTGAATAACATATCAATATTTGATTGCAAATGATGGTGATAAATAATATAAATAATAAAATCATTGGTTAAATCAGAGAGAAAAGTCTTCTTCTTGCAATGGAAGAGTAATATTTCTAAATGCAATATTCCTTCAAAGATTCTATGAATTCTATTTGGTGTCTCTACAGAATTTCTGCAGACAGCATTGATTATATTGTATTTGTTAAGCGAACATTACAAAGATCTGAATGTGGGAACAGACATGACAAAGCTGCCAACGACAAGACTTGATATCTTTGTATATAATAAAAGTTCCTGGCAATGCATGCAATGCAAACTTGCAGTTACTGTTGTGGAAAAACATGTTCATTTATGACTAGATTTAGGTATTTGAATATATATATATATATATATATATATATATATATATATATATATATATAAAAGAAGCTAATTATCTATATTTATTATGAACAACAAAGAAATATGTATACTTATAAAGGTTACATTAGATATTACTGCAGAATTTATCTTACATATTTATAAGTCTACCATTCATCCATGCTTAGAATATTGCTGCCATATATGGTCCAGTGCCCTGCTATTTATCTTGAGCTCCTTGATAAGATCCAAAGAATCTGCAATATTATTAGTCCTGATGTGGTTGACTTGGCTTCAGTCACTTTCCCATTGCCATAAGGTCGCCTCTCTATGTCTTTTCTATAAGTATTTTCATGGTAATTGTTCTGATGAGCTTTTCACTATGATACTTAGACCTTTTGAAATTAAGTGCAGTGCTAGACTGGTGTCAAGATCTCATCAATTTATAGTTGAGCTGGCTAGATGTAGCCGTAAGTTCTATGCTAACAGTTTCTTTTAATCTGCAAAAATTTAGATGCTACTGTCCGCCTGATTACTCTTTTCTCTTCCCGCTCATTATTAATGTTTCTGTTCCTAATTCTTTCACCCACTGTAACCCTTTGTGTCATAGTGGCTTTACTTCATTGCATTAGGGCGATACCAATAAAAAAAAAAAAGACATACACACACACACACACGTGTGTGTTTTTGTGTGCATTTAAACAACAAAACTTCTTTTAAACAGGTTTTATTAAACAATACTGACAAGATCTGTCAGTTCAACTTATTTAGTTTTTTTAATTTCTAAGTTGTTTTATATGAGAATTAACTTTCCAAAGTTCTTTTATTGAATCCATATTTACTGTATCCATCTAAGTACTTTTGATTGTTAGTACAATCATTATCAAGGTTACTAATTTTGCATGCTTAGCAAATTATTTTGGTAATTCTAAGCCTGCTGGAATTAGTTTCAAGTCACTTAAAGGTGAGATCATTTACAATTATGAAATTGAATATACATACATACATTTGTTTTTATACACACTTCAATATGAGATAAAGACATATAAATATTTATATAGCAAGAACATTACTGGTGGAAAAAATGTATGACAAAGTAGAAAAAGGTTTGTGTGACATGTTTCATCCTTTAGGAGTCATCGGACTAAATTTTTTATGTTGGTGCAACTACACATGTGCACAAATGAGGAATGCTGGAAATTATAAATTTTTTTTTTATTTTCTAATAAAGTTTTTTTTATTTTCTAATAAAGTTTTTTTTTACTTTCTAATAAAGTTTTTTTTTTACTTTCTAATAAAGTTTTTTTTTACTTTCTAATAAAGTTTTTTTTACTTTCTAATAAATTTTTTTTTATTTTCTAATAAAGTTTTTTTTACATTCTAATAAAGTTTTTTTTACTTTCTAATAAAGTTTTTTATTTTCTAAGAAAGTTTTTTTTACTTTCTAATAAAGTTTTTTTTACTTTCTAATAAAGTTTTTTACTTTCTAATAAAGTTTTTCTTTTATTTTCTAATAAAGTTTTTTTTACTTTCTATTAAAGTTTTTTTTAACTTTCTAATAAAGTTTTTTTACTTTCTAATAAAGTTTTTTTACTTTCTAATAAAGTTTTTTACTTTCTAATAAAGTTTTTCTTTTATTTTCTAATAAAGTTTTTTTTACTTTCTATTAAAGTTTTTTTTAACTTTCTAATAAAGCTTTTTACTTTCTAATAAAGTTTTTTTTACTTTCTAATAAAGTTTTTTTTACTTTCTATTAAAGTTTTTTTTAACTTTCTAATAAAGTTTTTTACTTTCTAATAAAGTTTTTTTTTATTTTCTAATAAAGTTTTTTTACTTTCTAATAAAGTTTTTCTTTTATTTTCTAATAAAGTTTTTTTTACTTTCTATTAAAGTTTTTTTTAACTTTCTAATAAAGTTTTTTTTTATTTTCTAATAAAGTTATTTTTACTTTCTAATAAAGTTTTTTTTTACTTTCTAATAAAGTTTTTTTTTACTTTCTAATAAAGTTTTTTTTTACTTTCTAATAAGTAAGATGATTAAAACAAAAAGAAAAAATCAAAATGAAATCAGCTAGATTATATACCCAAAACACAGACACACAAAAAAAATTTTAAATATAAAATTCCCAGCATCCCTCATTCATGTTCATGTCCCAGCATCCCTCATTCATGCACATGTGTAGTCATACCAACATAACAAATTTAGTCCAATGAAGTCCTTAAGGATAAAATGCATCACACAAAATGTTTTTTCCACTTCAGTATACAATCTCCTATGAAAAAAGATACTCTATTTAAAGTTAGCTACTCTTTCTTTTATTACAATGGCTTCCAAAATTTTGAGGGTTTTTTTTTTGCATTGTGTTCAATTCATTGATTATTTAATTATTTGCATTAATAGATAAGGACAAAACATTGACATATTGGGATAGCCAAAGGTGCATTCCAAAAGTGGGCAGAATATTGTGAGACAGGAGGATTTCTTTAGTAACGAAGAAAAGAATACTGAGCTGTTACAACACATCTGTCTTCCTTTACGGTAGTGAATGTTAGACGATTTCCTCAAAGATGAAAAAGAGACTTGAGGCAACGGAGATGTGTTTCTACAGAAGGATGCCAACGATATCAAAGATGAAGTCTTAGAGAGGATGCAAACAAAGAGGAGGCTTATACTGAACATCAGGAAGAAGCAACCGAAGTTTCTGGGACACATAATGAGGAAGGAGAGCCTGGAGAATCTGATACTCACAGGTCGAATGGAGGGAAAGAGAGACAAGGGAAAACAGCATGTGATAGACCTGGAAGGCTTAAGCAAGTGGATGATAGAATGTGGTCTGGGGGAGGTGGCAAAGAGATGGAACTAGTTGAGAGCTGCAAGGGATAGAGGGAAGTGGAGAGCCATGATTGCCCACGTCCTGAAAGGAAATGGCATATAGAAAGAAAGAAAGACCATGTTGGTTGTTTTTGTTTAGTAGCATATCAACTGCAATGGGTTTTTTAATGTCAAGATGTAAATATGTTGTATGCTATTTTTTTGAGATAATAATGGCTTACTGATACAAATATTTTTACTTGACACATAGCTGCGAGAAAAAGAGGTGGAATTACCTTTCCGAAGGGTATTTGAACATAAGTGAAAGTAATGAACCTAACTTGGCTCTCCAATTAACAATTCCGAGCCATTATCCATTACACCAACTGGACATCGAAGCTTACAGCACCTGCTATTATTCCCAAGTGGTCACTCATCTAGGTCGTGACCATATTAGGTGTCACTTAACTTTAGCGATTTTTTTTTTTTAAGCATTTCACTCTAAGCAAGGCAGGAGTGCTATTAGTATGCAAGGGGCTACAGAGAATGAAAGTAAGGGAAAAGACTGGGTATGGGGGGGGGGTTGAGGAAATGTTAAAAAGAAGAACAAAAAAGAACAGGGATCAAGGCATCAGAAGATGTCGATTGACATTACATTTAAATTTTTGAAGATTATAGTCATCAGGGAAGTAACTAAGAAGAAGGGTGTTCCACTGTCAGGAAGTGTGAGAGAAGCTGTTGGAATAGAAGAGGCAGTTACATTTAACTGTTTCAGCAGTAAAAGGGGGATGCCAACCTAGTAGCATGCTTAAATTCATGCAGTTGGGGCACCAGTGAAAATAGCTCATCAGAGCAGATGCAATGAAAATATTTACAGAAAAGACAGAGGGAGGTCACATTATATCATTGAGAAAGTGACTGGAGTCAAGATGCCAGGTCAGAATTGGTTACATTAGAGATCCTTCTTTGGATTTTGTTGAGAACCTTGAGATGAACAGCAGGGACACCAGACCATATATGGCAACAGTATTCCATGCATGGATGAATTTGTAGATGTGAAGACTCAAATGAGAAAATTGTATGAGAACTGGTGTTTCAACATGATGGGGGCCATAAGCCAGGACTCTTATTGGAAAAATAATAAAAAGATGTATTTATGAATTCAGTTAGATCGTTATAATTGAGATTGATTCTGGCAGACTTAGAAATACTGGAATTTGCTACTATACACACAAATCTAATAACATGGAAAAGTAAAATATATATATATATATATATATATATATATATATGTATATTTAAAGACATTTATATTATGTTTAACGTTCATTTTATAGATTTTTTTTGTATCTATAAAAAGAACGTTAAACATAATATAAATGTCTTTAAATAAATTGTCGGACTATGTCCAATTCAAAAATATATATATATATATATATATATATATATAAAGCCCTCTCCCATCGTCTTTGATATGTGAGGGTCCAGCATCTCAGTTCTTCCTTAGAACCAAAGTCAGACTATCCCACACATATAATTTAATTATGGTAGTGAAGGCTTGTGCAGAGCCAACCACATTTTTGGGAAGTACTGAATACAGAGAACTGGTGCAGATAGTTTGACACAAGGTCACCAATAAACATTCAAACACAACAAAGAGTTATCCATCTCCTAGACTGGTTGATAACCAAGACTAAAGAGCTCTGTCTGGCACACTATTTAACCCATAGCTAGGGGGAGACTGAAATTTGAACTCAGCTTCCCGTTTTTTCATTCCAAGGCATCCATCGCACATACACATTTTTTGAATAAGGTAAGCCCCTTTTCTACAAACTTTGCATAATTACTCTTTAATTTTATTGAATAAAGGTAAAATACATAGTAATATATTACAACAAATATTGTAAGTTAGTGTGTAAGCACTCTTGAAATTATTGATAGTCCTTTTTTTTTCACCCCAAGAAAGGTAGTAAAGCCATTAAGACACCAAGGGTTACTGGGTGTGAAAGAATTAGAAAGCAGAAACTTTACTAAGTGCAAGAACAAAAGAAATGTAATCAGAGGAACAGTAAGTCTAATTTAAATACAGTTTGCCTAAATCCTGAGCCAGATGAGAAAACATTAAGCAGCTGTCATCTATGTGGATTGTTACACTGTTTCTCAACTGAAACTGCCATTTTAGAAATGTCTAAATTTAATACAACTGTTGAAGTTAACAGCTGGTTCTCTTCAGGCAAAAAAAGAGATTTAGAAACTTTTGAAATTTCAAGTGACAAGTTTTGTTTCATGAAAGCAAAATTTTGAGGCTGAAAAGAACTGTTCCAAAGCATCATAGATACACTATGTGGAATTGGTAGCCATGGTCAAATGCAAAATAAGTACCAAACAGAATTGCTGGAAGACAGTATGACTGAAAACAGGATTCTGCACTATGACATACAAACAGGAGAACCAAGTCATGACTGTCAGACAATTTCTGTGACCACATCATCCCTTAAATCTGGTCACCTAACTACCCAGACTGCAAACCCATTGATTATTATATGAGGAGCACAGTTGAGCAAGAGACCAACAAAAATCCTTGTAATACCAAAGATGAACTTAAGGCAAGGATTATGGAAAATCAAGGAAACTGCCCAGAAGAGTTGCAGCAGATTCCAAAGTCATCTGGAGGCTGTGGTTGAATCCAATGGCGATTTTATTGAGTAAATTTACTCTTTAGTATTTCAAGATATTTTTGTGAAATTTTGGCAAATATATCTGTTAAAATGAGATGTCAGTGTTTATTTATATATATATATATATATATATATATATATATATATATATATATATGAGAGTGTGTGTGTGTGTGTGTACACTCACAGACACGAAGAAGGGAAAACTTAACACATCATCAAAGAATTCAGTAATAAATTGATTTTGACAGATAAATTTTTTAATATATGCCTCATCAGACCAAAATTACAAAATTGTTTAAATTTATTCAGGCAATTCTGTTCATTGTGCTGACACCTTTTTTCCCCAACTTCTCTTTTCAATATTGTAAATCCCCAGGAAAATTTTTCTAGGTTAAATAATTTAGACATTAATTTCTATTTCTCTTGTGATTTAATTTTAAAATAATTTTAATAAATTGTCTGGATAAATTTAAACAATTTTGTAATTTCAGTCTGATGAGGCAGATATTAAAAAATTTAAACTGAACTAGGTTTAATTTCTGAAAATATAATTAAAAGAATAATCAACACAATACATGAATCTTCTTATAACAATCTGTGAAAAGTTTCTTCTGAAACAATAAAATGATTTCATAATAATAAAAATAAAGATAAGGCCACATTTATCTAATTTGACATAACAGATTTCTACTCCTCCATCTCCAAAGATCTCTTATTAAAAAGTATAATTTTTGCAAAAAACTGTGTAGAAATTATGAATGATGAAATTGAGGTTATATTAGCTTCTAGAAAATCATTACTGACTAATAATAATTTCACTTGGATTAAAAGTTACAATGATAATTTCGATGTTCCTATGGGTGCCTATGACTCCACTCAAATTACAGACTTAGTAGGCATCTATATTTGAAACACCTTCAGTAGGATTATTGAGCCTAAACAGTTTAGTCTATATAGAGATGATGGATTTATTTTTATTCCTAATAGTAATGGTCCACTATTTTCTAATATACAAAATAAAATTATCAGGGCTTTCAAATTCATTGGATTTAGAACTGAAATTTCATCCAACCTTAAAGTAGTTAATTAGATATAACTTTCAACCTTTTGAACAACACACTTAAACTATATCACAAAGATAATGAAACTCCAATCTATATTAACGTTAACTCTAATCATCCCAATCCAATAATTAAACAAATTCCTACCATTGTAAATATTAAAATTAGTAAATTGTTTTCTAATAATAAAATATTCAATGAAAATAAAAAATCTTATAATGATGCTCTAAAAAAAAATGGCTTTAAATAAAAAATTATTTTACCTGGAATTATTAAAAATACTAAATAGACCCAGATATAGAAAAAATAAAGTTATCTGGTTTAACGCTTCTTTCTGATCTGTCATCTCGTCTGCAGTCGCTCTCTCACAGACACGATGTTGCCTTGCTCTGCCCTTTTTACAAGTACTTTCACGGTAATTGCTCCAAGGAGCTGCTTTCGCTTGTACCTAGGCCTCGTGAATTTAAACATCCTACGAGGCTGGCATCCCGTTCCCACCCCCTTCACCGTTGAAACTGTTAGATGTAGACGTCTCTTCTACTCCAATAGCTTCATGTCTCGCACATTTCGCCTGTGGAACTCCCTTCCCTATTACTGTTTCCCTGACAAATACAATCTTCACCAGTTTAAGTGTAGCGTCAATCGACATCTCCAGTTGCCTTGATCTATCCACTTCCCTTCTCCACATCCTTTCATCTTTCATTCCTATCTGCTCTTGCTCCAAATCTTCTGTAACCTCCTTGCCTTGATCGACCCACTGTCTTTCTCTTTCTCCACATCCTCTCCTTTACCACTCCTATCTGCTCTTCCTCCAACCCTTCTATAACCCCTTGCGTGATAGTGGCCTCCAGCCTTGCTTGGGGCGATAGGCTTAAAAAAAAACAAAAAAAAAACAAACTATCTAATATAAATATTGGTCAATACTTTTTGAAATTGATTGACAAACATTTTAACCAAAATGATCTACTAAGTAAAATTTTTAATACAAAAACCTTAAAAATTAGCTACTCCTGCACAAATAATATCTATAATATTAATTCACAACATAATAATATATTAAACAAATTTTATAATAAGCAACCAGATAGCAAACCCTCCTGTAATTCTTGAGCCAAAAACAACTGCCCAGTTGGTGGTATATGCAAATCTGAAAATGTTATATACCAAGCAACCATTTTCCCTTAAGAAAATGTAAATAATAAAAAAAGTATACATTAGCATTTCCACTGGGGTCTGGATGCAGAGGTTCTACAATCACACGCAATCTTTTTCTGACCCTTATCTAAAACACTAAACAGCTCTTTCTAAACTATTAAGGGGTCTCCCTTTTTCACACAAATGGACTCACCCAAGGTATACATATACTACTACCAGTGAATACCCGAAGAGTGAAGGAGTCGAGATGGAACGACAGAAGAGCAATAGAGTTCAGTAGTAGTAGAGTAAGTCACACAGAGAGACGGTGGCAAGCGTCACAGTTAGCGAACACGTAGACTCAGTAAGGAGTCATACGGCGATACTTCAATACCAAGACTGTATATATATTATTGCTACTAACCCGCATTCCTGGATCTACTAACCCGTATTACCAGTTTGTATTATTACGTTAATACATTTATTTTCCTCATCCATTCCTGGCATTTGTTATTCATTGATATCGGATTTCATCCCGGAATCCACAACATAAACATTTCTGAAAATTAAGGGTAGAAATTTCATCCCACAGATAGAATGAACAATTATAAGTAAATCCCAAACACCTAACAGCTTCAGAAATAGATGTAATTTGTGCATGGAATAAAAAATTAAATATAAAAATGCTAGCCAGCTAATGAACCAAAAAAATGAAATCATATCTCAATGTTGCCATAAAATAGATTTAAATTATCTTATAAATAGAATTTTATTTATTTTTGTATTTATTGAAAGTTATATGTTTTCATTTATGTGTATGTTTATGTTTTTGTGTATATATGTATGTGTTGTGTGTGTATGAGTGTTTATGTGTGTGTGTGTGTATATATATATATTTATGTGTGTGTGTGTGAGAATTTGCTTATATATATATATTTGTGAATGTATTATATATGGATATATGTGTATATATATATATACATATAATAGGATATATATGTGTGTGTATGTATGTATATATATATATATATATATATATATATATATATATATATATATATATATAACATGAATCATTCACACAAAAAGCAGATTGTGAAGTTAATGATATAAATGGCGAGAATACATCTTCGCAAACAAATTTAATTAAGATACATTAACCCATGAACCTGTAGATGAATGTTATGATCCCTGTTTCTAATAAATTCCAGTTGCATAAGGTCTTTAGTCTGTTCATACAGGCATCATCGGGTACGGAAATAGATTTATTTTTTACATCCAGGTAATAACGGGACAATGAAAGATTAGATGTGATCCAAAATATGTGTTGTTTTTAGAAATGTGTTATTGTTAACGGTAAGAAATTTTGGAGCGTGCGGTCACAACGCTGAGGTTGAAATTTTTTTAAAATTTAAGTGTGTGCGTTTTTTGTACTAATATGATAATAAGAAAATTCTTATGATTCATGTAATATAAATAGAATTGCACCACATACTTTTTATATATATATATATATATATATATATATATATATATGTATGTATGTATGTATGTATATATGGTATTTATGTGTGGTTATGTATACATGTGTGTATGTATGTGCACACATTGTATATATGTGTATAATTGTGTGTATGTATGGATGTGTATATTTGTATATGTTTTTATATGCATATACCAAACATATATATGATGTATTTTATAATTATGATGATGAATTAGATATAAGAAATTTAAGGTTCTTTGTATATTACATTATTTATTTTTCACTCTTTTTTTATATATATGATGATGATGATTGTTATTATATTGATGTAGATTAGATGATGACAATATAAATTTTGATGTAATTTTAATGTATTTCACTAGCTGTCACTTGTACTTTCTCCACTTAGCCCTTCTCATTGTGTTGACACCTTGTGTCTCTTTTTTCTTTTCCCCACTCCTTTCTCTTCAATAATGTAAACCTCAGGAAAAATTTTCTCAGTCAAGTAATTTAGACATTTACTTCCTTTTCTCTTGTGATTTAATTTTAAAATAATTTTAATAAATTGTCTGGATTATTTTAAACCATTTTGTAATTTTGGTCTGATGAGGCAGATATTAAAAAAATTATCTGTCAAAATCAATTTATTACTGAATTCTTCAATGACATGTTAAGTTTTTCCTTCTTCATGTATATCATACATATTGCTCTGAATATAAATACATTGAGCTCTCTTCAAGGATTTATCTTTTTAATATTTTATATTAAAAAAACCTACTTGGATTATCCTTACCACTTATGGATTTGATATATATATATATATATATATATATATATATATATATATATTCATAGTTTTTTATGGGTAAATAGTAGGACAGACTGGGTTCTATTGCCTTGGTTGGCAACCAGTCTAGAAGAAGTAAAACTCTGAATCCAAAACTGTATATAGCCATGGTGAAGCACATATTATACAGCTAAAGGAAAGGATGTTTCGCATTGACTTGATGATTCTAACAATGGTCAACTATATATATATATATATATATATATATATATATGATAAAATATAGTTTTAAGGTATGTTATATTGATGGGTTAAAGTGCTCAATATCAGGGATAGAGCATATGTAAATATAAGTGTGGACATTGAAGTCAACAGCCAGAGGCAACAGTTTGTTTCATGCTAAATGCAATCATCAGGCCATGTCTTTTGTGTTTTTGCTCAACTTTTTCTATATACAAGTCAGTGATGCATTGCTGTTAGTCTATTATATTATTCTAATGGTTATTTTGATAGGCGTGTCTTGTTAATTTGTTTATCATTTACTTAGTTTATTTACTTATTTGTTTGGATTAATTTATTTTGCTTGTTTTTGTTTATTTTATTTATTTTCATTTATTTTTATACCTTTCCAGTTTTCAATTTTAAGTAGCATATTAAATATTTGTTTTTGTGTCTGCATTTTGCAATGAGTTCTAATCATTTATTTAGTAGTTTGTTTTGGTTTGGGAGGGTAATTATGGCTATTTTTTCTTCCAGGCAGAGTTTACATTTTTTTGGTAGGCTGATGTTCTTTTCCTTATTTTCCATGATATTTTGGGTGTGTTTTATTTTTTGTTTTTAATTTTCCAGATATGTTTAGAAAGCATTGTGCTGTATGTGTATTTACTATTTGTAAAGGATGTTTTGTGTGCATAGTTTCTTTGTTTCCAGGTTCCTTCAGTTACTCTGTGTATATTTTTTCTTCATTATCTGCTGATTTTACAGTGGCATGGTATATTACATTGTTCTGAAAGCAATTGCCATTTAAGGGATATTTGTTCTTTATTCTGCAGTTACACATGTTCAGATGTTATTGATTATTTTCCTGTTGTGCTTTTTATTATTTGTGCCATGCTCTCAGTGCAACTGCAGCTGATCTTTACTGTGTTTTTGTTGAAAATCTTGTGGAGTGTGCTTGATCGGCAGAAGTGTTTATGTCTGAGTTTAATAAATATTTTTCCTATGTTTGTTTTTTTGTTGTTTTTTTTGTACAGTGGATTGAACCATCTTATATTTCTCTTCCTGTTGGATTTTTTGTGGTGTGTGGTGTGTATGTGAATCTTGCTGGGGGTCCACTATCTATAGGGCTGTTACATAGTCTTTCTTAACTTCATTGAATATGGTTTCACTGGAATAAATTTTGGAAAGTAAATAATAAACAAATTAATAAACCACACCCATCAAAATATCCATTAGAATAATACAATAGACTACCCACAATGCAATAGACTACCCACAATGTATCACTGACCTGTATATATAAAAAGTTGAACAAAAACACAACACACATAGCCTGATGATTGCACTTAAACATTAAACAAACAGACTGTCACTTCTGGGTGTTGACGTCAATGTCAACTTATATATATATATATATATATATATTGTTGGGTTACTCTTCTTATTTTTTATGCCAACATGTAAATTTCTCACAGAAAAACATGGTTACAATGCGTTCCCTTTTTGGGGAAATGCATGAACAATATGTGCACACACATACATATGCATATTCATTCACTTCACATATATTGGACCAAAAAGTTTGCACATTCGTTTGTTACACATATTATTGTCTTTGTCACTTGTAACTCTTTGTTGTTAATACATTATCATTTGTTTGTAGATATATATCGGTTCTTGTTTCTTTACATTTCTTTTCATGGACTCACATCCCAAGTCTACCATGTTTGTTGTGGGCATTTTAGTAGACACATGTGTTCATCTCTCAACATATACATCAGGCCCACAACAATATATATATATATATATATATATATATATATATATGTATGTGTGTGTGTGTGTGTTGTTTAAAAGTTTTCAGATTTATGAAAGAAAAGAGCTTAATAGTGGAAACAAAATGTTTTTAGATATAAACACAGAAATGATTACTGCCAGTTTCCCACATTAAATGATCATTCAGTGTTGATTATCATGTCCACACTATGCATACAAGGTAATGGTAATATCAACCATTTCCCTCCAAAGAAACATTTGGTATTTACTGAGTCACCGGTATGGCTTTCACTTGAAATATATAAAATCTTTTACTTAAAGCAATTTTTCAGGAAAACATGTTTCCCAAGTCCAGTCGCTGTTATTGATCTTTCCAGTATTGATGAGGGATTCCTTTCTAACCTTTTATTTGAAGTGGTGGGATTTATTAACATTATGATTATGTCATCTTTTTCTATTCAGGTTACATGTACTATTCATTTTAGCTGTTGCTGCTGTTGAAAGTCCTCAAGTGATGTGGTTTCTATTATCTACAACAGTTCTTTATGAATTTTTAGTGCCAGTCTGCAATGTTTGAAGCAGTTTGGTCTTTGCCGACTCCCACAAGCTTCACTCACTCAAAGAGATTTTTAACTACAAATCTGGAAAAGCGATTGTATACAGCTAAATGTTTAGATATTTCTAAACCGCTTTGGTGCCAAGAATAGCATCCATATGAAAGTCTCAATCTGATGAGGCTCATATATTAAATACATTTATCTATCAGCCACAAGAAAACATATCTAAGTATGGATACCTTCCAACATTAAATGACTCAAAAGGGAAAAAAAATGAAAACTGATATCTCAAAAGCTTCAGAAAATAATACAATTATAAAACATGATATACTTTCCAGAAGTTCACACACAACCAAGACATACTCATTCCTTTAATCTGTTTTACCTAATAAAAAGCAGCGTTTGAAATTCAAAAAGCCTATGTACAATTTCATGACTTCATCTGCTGTCTATCAAAGCTAAAAGAGTTATAGTTTTCTACAGATATTCTTCTTTCAAGGAACATTATTTTTGGAAATATTTCTCAACAGTAGCTAGCAGAATAATTATATAATGATAACTGAGAAGCAGGCAAGAACGACGCTTTCATCTTTTGGTTTAATTCTGTTCGGGATAACTAGAGATTAACAATTTGATAACCAAAGGTTAGTATCATGACTCAGGTGTCACTTGGAAAGGAGTGGTAATGATTTCGTGAGCAGCTGAACACATCAGATTGAACTGATGTTTAATTACAGAGAAAGAGAGACAGAGGTTCAAATATTTTTGTGGAGATTAGCAAGAACTAATTAGTAACAAAAGAGAAAAAATAATTTCTCAAAATTTAGGAAGAATGACTAAATACACATGATTGAAATTTGAGACACAGAGTAGTACACAATTTTTTTTTCTTTTGACGGTATTCATTGACATTTCTTTAATAACACAGATTTGGCCACAAATCAATGGAGAACGTAAATTAAAGTAGAATTTGAAGTGGATTCTTTTATTGGATTTTAATTAAGAGCTACAACATTGGAAGTAATGACAAAGGCTTATCACTTAATACCAATCGTTAATTCTATTAAATCTGGAAATTGCTAACTTATGCATTATTGGTTCACAGCTCAGTAAGCCATAAACTAATTACTCCAGTAATAATCAGCATTATTATCATCATCATCCTATTTCTCTATCCAGAGTAAATTCCTGTATTCAAAGAATTTTATGTTGCTGAGGGTGTCTGTCAGTGATAATGATCTGCAAACCTAGACACAGTACTAGATTTGCGGCAAGGTCTCATCCACAAAGTCACAGCATGATATTTCTTCAAGTGGAAGACATTCCTTAGAAGCTGAGTGCCCACCTCAACTTATGGATAGTCTGTCAATAAATTGAACAAACATGCTGCTTTGGTTGCACAACAAAATGGAGGAACAATTGAAAATTTAAAGTAATTTCATAAACCCCCATTTCATGGCCATTTGTTTCAAAATATGTTGTTGTTTTCACAATTGCTTACTTTGCATTATAATGGTTTTAAAACTTGTGTTCATTTATTTTCATCCTGATTATATATATATATATATATATATATATATATATATATATATATATGTATGTAAAAATCAAGACATCACTAAAAATATATCTGTAAAAGGACAATAGGAAAACTTATCTTGGCTGGTATGTTTTATCCTTACCTTGATAAAGTTCATTAGGGGGCGAAATGCATCAGCTAAGTTTTCCTTTTGTCTTTATACCTATATATATATATATATATATATATACAGAAATATAGTCTTAAAGTGTGCTATATTTATGGGGTAAAGTGCTCAATATCAGAGATAGAGCGTGTGTAAATATAAAAGTGGACATGGAAGTCAGCACTTAGAGGCGACAGTCTGTTTCATGCTAGTGCAATCGTCAGTCGCCTGACGATTGCACTAGCATGAAACAGACTGTCGCCTCTAAGTGCTGACTTCCATGTCCACTTTTATATATATATATATATATATATATATATATATGTAAGTGTGAGTGTGTCTGTATGTGTATGTATTGTGCTAGTTAATGAACAAGAGATAAATTTGTTCTTGTTTGCCTGGTCATAAAACAAGATGAATGATTCTTCAAAATTAGCTGCAAATGAAAAAAATTGTTACTTGATCTTTCTGCATAACAGAGAAAAACAGAGTCATTGTAAACATTTATCGTTATCACCACATGGTGTCGTTTTTTTTTTTAATATGTATAATTTCTCCAAAATGCCCGTGACTCTCGTTATTAATTACAGATATTAAGGAATTCTCTGACTTTTCAAGAACAATGAAGAAATGTTGATTAAAAGGATTCTCAGTGTCAGTGCAAATTACTCCATGACACTTGACTGGAGAACAAATGCATTAGCCAGATAAAAACAGAAAATTGCTTCTTGTGATTTATGTATAACAAAGCAAAAGAAATGTAGCAAGTTGATTATAGCAATATGTTGATTATATTATATACTAGTGTGCTAAAAATTTAGAGCTCTCTATCTAATATTGGTTGAACTGGAGAATCTACATGACGTACTCTATATGTCAAAATATAGTTCTCTAGATTTTGGGGCATTTCAGTATATATACCATATAGAATCTGTGCTATGTTGTATAAGTGCCATTATTCAGTCAATGGAAGGAGCTTCACATTATTAGATAGCTGACTGTAAATCTTTTGGCATTTCAATTTATATACCAGATAGAATCCATGCCATGTTGTGTAGTCACCATTATTATTATTCTCAGTACCAATGTAAATTACTTTGTAACTCTTGACTGCTGAACAACATATGTGTTAGCATGTCACAAGCCAATTATATTATAAACTGAAGTGACAAAAAATTAGAGTCATCTATCTAATAATGTGTAGTAATAATTCCTTTTGCTTGAATAATGGCAGTTACATATTGTGGCATAGACTTTACAAGATGCTGGAATTGTGGTATGAGTTTATCTATCCAGGTATATAACAAGGATATTCAAAACTGAGCTGTGAGTGTTCAATAAAGCTGCAGGGTATTTAGTGAAAATGCCAACATGTACTATACATGCTTAAAAGGGTTCAAACCTAATATATACGGTGGGCAATGGAGGACATAAAAGTCAGTTAAGTGTTCCAAGAAGTAGTTTTGTGTAACCTGGCATTATTCTTGGCTTTTGGAAGGCATCTTTTGCTATCCCAATGAACCTTCTGATTTTTGCTGACTTAAATAAAATTAAGGCATCATTGTTTCCAGGATTAAAAACTTTTATCTCTTTTGATCTAACACACATTAAAATCCTAGAAGTATACTTATTTTTGCAGCAGTTAAAGTATTTTTTGAAAAATTTGTAATATTTGGTGTTCAGAAATTTGACCAAATCTTTGATACTTGATGAAAAACAATAAATTTATTTTTTTTCTATCTTTCATTTGGAATAATTTGGTGAAACTTTTCACTAAATTTTTGGCACTTCAGTAATATAATATAATCAACATACCTTATTGAAATAATCAACCCTGATCAGGAGAGATTCTGCATATAAAGAGGTGTAAACAATTTGCAACAGGATCTGTGTATGTAACACCTGTTAAAACAGATTCATTTTTTACTAGTGACCCTTGTGAACTCCAGTAGAACACACCTTCATGCTATTACAAAGACACAACCAATTTGCAAAATACCCTGCTTACAGGTTGGATCCATAGCCTCATGTGGTCTCTTCCCTATAGAAACTTGACCATCTGCAGTCGTAAATTTGAGAGTACCAGTCATCATTGGTCCAGTAGTAATGTTCTCTGGTTCAGGTGAGATACAGTAACGAATGTTGGGTTGTCAATAATAGTAACCCTTTTGCTTGATAACATAAACCCTTGGAATGTTTTTATATATATATATATATATATATGTACTAATATTCACCTAATACAAGGCACAAAAGCCACTTAAGCTAGAAAGTTACTGTGTGCAAATATATAAGGGTAAGAAGTGAAGTTATGCAGGAAAAATTGTAGTGATTGGGAAAAATCCTGCTGGGAGCCTGTTCCACAAAGCAGCAGTTCTTTGGGAAGAAGCTGTTCAAATGGAACTTACTTCTTACTATAGGAATACGAAGGGAATGGGGATGATTCACTCCTGTGGATGCGGCATGGCGGGGCTAAGGAATGTAGTGTATCAGAACACATGCCATGGAAATAATAACAGAGCAGCGAGTAGCTTACAACCTTTTGTCTGTGGGAAAGGAGTTGTAGGGTAATTCATTACCCACAAGGCTGTATGCACACTTTTGAACTCTATGAAGATAAGTGGGGAGGACTGGGCAGTCCCAAAATGGATATGGCAGCAATACTACATTTTTGGTCTGATCTGGCTCTTGTAAAGACAGAGTATAACAAGTGTGTATGATATATACTGATGGGGTGGGGTAGGGTCATTGAACAGCATTAAATTGGAATGTGTTTTGATACAATCCTATACATCCTTGTTAGTTGCTGGTTGTTCCATTAATGTATTACTAAAGTGTCCACATTTTTTACATATTGCTGATGCCTGCCCACCTGAAATTCATATAATCATAGTATACCTATTGCTTAAGAAAAACCTACAGTTGGAGACAGTGTCCTATTTTTCTCTCCAATAATTATTCCATCATCAGGCAGTACTAAATTTTGTCTACATCCCATGGCTGCCACAGTTACACTACCTCTTTACCTATTATGTTACAGTTACACTACTTCTTTACCTATTATGTCATGTATATATCATCCAACTGCATCCATTTCTACAAGTGGGGGAAAACAAAGCATATCCATGTATTGCTGGCTCTAATTTCTAAGCATTTCAGGTTATTCAGAAAATAATGACTGATTTTAGAATCAACTTTTATCCCTAAATTAATGTATTTAAACAGTGTTTAATAGGATCCCTGAACATGTAAACATTTCTGCCATCAAGTTACTCAGATATTTACAAATAGAATTCTAATGGTTCCAATACCAAGAAATCTTTGAATGTAGTTTTCTGCATCTTTGCAATGGAATGTCTTTTTACTTGAAAATTGTCAAGATGCATGAAAGAATGATAGCCAGCGGGCAAGAGATTGGGGTAATATGATGGCTGTGGCAAAGTCTCATATCCTAAGTTGGTGACCTGCAATGTTATCAACATGTGGCCGAGCATTATCATGAAGCAGAATTGGACCTTGTCAATTAACCAGAGCTGGTCTCATTTTGCTTTCATTTCACCCAGATGCTGACAGCAAGCTTTGAAAGTGTTGCTCTGGTTAGATTCCAGAAAGACATAATGGATAATGCCAATGGCAGACCACCAAACAGTCACCATAATCTTCAGTTGGTACAATTTCTGTTTGGAAAATGTGATCAAATCATTGAACCAATCATTTATGATTGCCATAAAGGATTCATTTCTCATCACTATTCAATCAAGAAATAGATCTATTTACAAATTTGCAAATGCAGCATCAAACACACTGCGAAACATCAAACACTTTGCCTTTCACTGAGTTCATGTGGAACTCATTTATCAAGTTTCTTCACCTTGAGATGGTTTAATATTGTTAAAATGTTTACACCTTTTATCTGAGACATGTCTCTGACACTTCGATGTGAGTTTTGTTAAACTAGTGATTTTCAGATGCGAATTGTCAATTGCAAATGGATGTCCTCTACCACCTTGATCTTCAAACTCATATCCTGACTGTGGAACTTCAGAAACTACCAGCATACTTTCTGATCACAAGTGGATCCTTCACCTGATGCTCTATTAATGTTGTCAGCAATTTGAGAATCATTATAACAGTTATATTCCATGCTAATAGGAATATATACTTGAAAAACACGGTGGATAAAATAAGTAAAGGTTTATTGTAAAAAACCAATACAATAAGAATAACGGTAACAGTTATGCACAAGGTCATCGCAAGTCAATCCAGTAGTGAGTGCTACTATTGGAAGGTTGGTATTTCTCACCTAAGTCTGAGTCATACTCAACAGATCCCAGCTAGTCTCTGTAGTCCATTGACTTACAGAGACTTTTAGGTAGTCACTACCTATAGTGTAGTCACTCATGGGGGTGACAGGTTATTCTATTACATGAATGACCAAGCTTGAATTCATGTAAAAAAATTAAATGCATCTCATCTTTGTTCATGTTCAAGTTGATGGGTATATAATATTTTAAGTTAAATTCCGAAAGAGTTTGACATAAAATTAACAAATGATAGTCTAGTATTTGTGCATTTATTATAATAGAATTAAAAGGTTTATTCTAAAAACAGAAATTATTTTCCAGACAACCTAATAAAATTAAAATATCCCATCATCTTATTACATCCCAAAATCAATTCTGATACAAACTGAAGTATTTTGAATAACAAATATTATATATGGCTTAATAAAAGCTATAAAAGGTGAAAACAAATAAACAGATACATTTAGATTTATGTAAGTTTTAAAGTGAAACTAACAGAAAGATTTCTCCTTTTTGCTAATTTGAGGAATTTTTGTTATCATTCTGCAATTTTTTTTAGGTTAACTTTTCACCAGATTTTCCCAAAATGAAAATAGAGAAAAACAAATAAATTTATGGCTTTTCACAGAGTATAAAACATTCAGTAAAATTCCTGAACACATGCAACACCAGATATTACAAATTTCTCAAAAAATACTTTAGCTGATAGGAAAATGTATATATAAGTATACTTTTAAGATTCTGGAGTTTGTTAGATCTGGAAAGATAAAAGTTTAATCCTGGGAACAATGATGCCTTAATAGATCTTAAAATAGTTATTTAAGTCAGCAAAATCAGAAAGCACATTGGGATAGCAAAAGCTACCTTCCAAAAGCTAAGCAAAGTATTAAGAAACAGGAATATTTAATTAGAAACAAAGAAAAGTGTACTGAACTGTTACATAATATCAGTCCTCTTATATGGTAATGAATGCTGGACAATCTCCTCAAAGATGAAGATGAGACTTGAAACAACAGAAATGTGGTTCTACAGAAGGATACTGAAAATACCATGGATTGAACATGTGAGCAACAGCAAAGTTTTAGAGAAAATGAAAACAAAAGGGGCACTTATACTTGATCTAAGAAATCTCTCACAGGCAGAATGTTGCAAGACTCTCACTGCTCTATTGCTACTTCCATGGAAAGTGCTCGAATGAACTACATTCGTTGGTTCTGCAAGGTATAACCTTCATGGTTAGGACTCACCACATCAAATTGTAGCAAACCACCAACATTCCCTCTGTATTCTATCAGTGAGAAGTTCCACTCAAACAGCTTCCACTTGTACACCACTGCTCTGTGGAAACAGGAGGATGTTTCCGCAATCACTACAGTTTTAATCTGTTCAAGTCTAGAGTTAACCATCATGTTCCCCTTCTTATCTGTATAAACTACCCCTTAATGTAACCCTTTACCTTCAGGGGCCTCTGGGCCTTTTACAGGTTGAACCTTACTGTAAAAAAAATAAAAAGATGAAATTTCTAGGTCACATAATGAGAAAAGAGGGCTTAGAAACTTTGGCACTCCCAGTATATATTGAAGTCAAGAGTGACAAAAGAAATTTGTGCATTATCTACCTGTGTAATTAGTTGGCAGAAAAGGGATAGGATGATAGCAAAAACATACACTTTATTGAGAGCTAGAAAAGCGTTGATTGGCCACATCATGAAGGAACATGAGCCATAGAAGAATGAGAATATCAATAAGTTAACCTAAGGGCATTCAGAGATTATGATGGAAATCCGTTGTTTTTTTTTGTTGATTTTCTTTTAATCATTTACCCCTAAGCAAGGCAATAAAGCCACTAGGATGCAAAAGGTTACTGAGAGAGAAAGACAGACAAAAACAAAATTGGACATTAAAATAACAGGATTCAAATTGATAGATGATGACGATTGACATTGCATTTAAATATTTGAAGATTGGAGTTGACAGGAAAGCAGGACACTGGAAGAGAGTTCCATAACTGACAAGTGTGGAAAAGAACTTACAGTTACAACTAGCCATCTCAACAATGGAATTATGTGACCTAGCTACCAATCTAGTATCGCGCTTAAATTTGTGAAGCATAATTCAGTGTTGGTGTTCTATTAGACTAGTTACCAACCATGGCTAGAGAGCTTAATCTTTAATCCATATCTGGGGAGAGATGGATTCAAACCTTTCCTTTCCTAAGGATATTTATGCAAAAATGAGTTTTTTTCTTTAAAAAAAAAGAAACACTGAAACTTTATTAGTAGTATTCCACTTTATTTCTTATCAGTTTTATTCAATGTTGTATCACATAAAATTAATGTTTATCAGATCATAAGGTATCATAGTTTGCTAAAACCATTGCCGTTGTATCTGTTCTTATCTGTATTAAACTCAGAATAAGCATAACATTCTAAAATAATGGATTAGTTTGAATATTTTCTTGGAAACATCTAACAACTAAATAAGAGTTGAGGAATAAATATAGAATCAGGTTTTTATTTTCTACACATTTTTGTCTCGAAAATTAAAACACATTACATTCAACAATCATTCAAGCCTTAAGTGACTTCCTAAAAACCTAAGTAAACAGGGTTTTTTCTAGCTGAGTAAAGTATATTTTCTATTCAAAGTATGCTTTTAACAAATCAAAATATTCAGGTATTTTAGTTTGCTCATAATAATTGGGATTTTTTAAAAAATATATAAAACTACATTTCTCTTTATTGATGATTGCATCTCTAATTTTATTACAGACAAAACTCATGAATGATTATAAAAATGATTCTACGTTGTGTTTTAAAAGGTAGTTACATAATATCTGTCTTCCTGTATGACAGTGAATTCTGGACATACTTCTCAAAGAAGAAGAAGAAGAGACTTGAAGCAACAGAAATATGGTTCCACAGAAGGATGCTAAGGATACGATGGGCCGAACATGTGAGCAACAATGAGGTTTTGGAGAGAATGGAAACAAAGAGGAAAATTATACTTAATATCAGGAAGAGGCAGTTGAAATTTCTGGGATGCATAATAAGGAAAGAGGGCTTGGAAAATCTGATATTCACAAGACGCATACAGGGAAAGAGGGACAGAGGAAAGCAACGCATGACATACTTAATGGGCTTGAGCAAGCCAATGGCAGAACAGGGTCCGAGAGAAATAACAAAAAGACAAAACTTATTAAGAGCTACAAGGGGCAAGAAAAGATGGAGGGCCATGATCGCCTGTGTCCTGAAGGGACACAGCATATAAAAAAATAAGGTTTATGAGTAGCTTTTTTAATATACAATATATTTCTGCATATAAGGTGATTTTTAGATCAGACAAGGAAAAAAATATAGCAAATTTTCATGAATTTATCCTATACCTGTAGCATAAGATGACTGTTTATTATATAAAAATGATGTTACTGGAAATGTTTTTACTTACTGTATGCTTAGAAATTCAACATAAACAAAATAACAAAACCAATTCAATATTATGTTTTTCCTGCACACATCCCCTAAAAGGGAAACCATTGTTCTGTTTCATCATGTGATCTCTTGCGGATACTGATTCTTTTTCTGCTTCCTCTTCTTTTCCTATATCTAAACAGTTACAAACAGCCTGGTGTACTAATGGCTATTTTATTGTACTTCATTGACAATCACAAAATACCATTCAAAACAGCACAATAATGAACTGTAATAGTACATTCCATTGCTGTGAACGCAATCATAACTTGATGCTTACATTTTCTCGGCTGAGCTTGCATGGATACAAGTTGATTTCATTGATATGGAATTATTCTTCAAGTAGGCAATTTATTATGAAGTTATGCCAGCAATATATAAGGTAGAAATGGTTTTATTACTTTTATTATCATCCTACTGACAAACATCACTCAGAATTTAAGGTTTCTTTTTTTTGAATTGTAATATAAAACAACCCCCAATTTTTAAGGGTGATTTTTGGGGATTTAAAGGTTGTCTTATACATGAAAATATATGCAAAGTTTATTACATTTAAAAAATTTGATGTCATTTCACTCTTCTTCCATAACTGGTAATATTTATTCTTTATTCATTAAACAGTTTCTTTTAACATCCAAATTAATTTAGCTCTTTTTCTATGTGCCCTGTCCCTTCAGGACATTGGAGATCATGGCTCTCCACAATTTCCTGCCCTTTGCAGTTCTTAATAAATAAAGCATAGGCAAATCATAGACTTATAAATATGTAAAAATGCTTACAATGGTCAAGTCTTCTGACTGCAGCATGATGAGAAAGTATTTGTGGAATAAATTTTATCATTGGTTTTCATGTATTTTAATAGGGTTTCATTTATAGCAAGAAGACCCATAACTTTAACTTTCAGGCTGTTTTTGCCTCGGGAAAATGCCTACCCAAGATTAGTCAATGTATAAGTGCTTTATTAGCGGAGTCTTCTTCTGATTCTATGTGCTGTGCCCTATCAGGATGTTGGTGATCATGGCTCTCCACAATTTCCTATCCTTTGTACTTCTTAGCAAATTGTGTTTTTTTCCTAACTCTCCTTAACCTTGCTCTGCTAGGTAGTCTATGTATTGTTTTCCTCTGTCTCCCTTGATTTCAATATGTCCTGGAAGTATCAAATTTTCCAAGCCCTCTGTCCTCATTATGTGCCCCAGAAATTTCAAGTATCACTTTTCTGATGTTAAGTATAAGTGTCATTTTTGTTTTCATTTTCTCTAAAACTTCATCATTGCTCATATGTACAAGTCCATGATATTCTCAACATCCTTCTGCAGAACGATATTTTGGTTGCTCAAAGTCTCTTCTTCATTTTCAAGGAGATTGGCCAGCATTCACTTGCCATAAATGAGGACTGATATTGCATTATTTCTAATGGAAATTTCCTATTTTTAATACTTTGCTTAGATTTTGGAAGGCATCTTTCAGTACCAATGCACATATCCATCCTCTGTTAAAACACTTCCCAGATATTTAAATTGTTGGACTTGTTTGATTTTGGTATCACTAATTTATAATTTACATTTTGGGCTATTCCTTTTGCTAACCACCATACATTCTGTCTTCTGGCAATTGATGTTTAGTCCATTTTTTTCTTGCTTTGCTTCAATACCTTCTGTAGGAGATCTTGTAGTTTCTTTTATTTATCTGTTATCAACACCATGTCATCTGCATATCTTATGTTGTTAAGATTGTGGCCATCAATAAGGAATCCTGGAAGGACTTCTAATTCTCTCAATTCTCTACTGTATAAGGTTGAATAAGTATGGAGAGAAGAGACATCTTTGTCTTACATCCCTTTCTATTTTTGTATATTAACTGAACTCATTCAGTGGTTTTAATTGGATTCCCTGCATAAGTCTTTTACAATTAGGTTGAAAATAGTATGTTTAGGTAGCAATTCTTCATTTAAATTTTCTTAAATGAAACATAGAATTTCTATTGAACATTTGGTGACTTTGACTTTTGTTTCTGTAGCCGACCTAAGAGCCAACGAGTGGCATGCGTAATATGTAATCAGAATAGTGGATGCTTGTGCAAATGCAGCAACAGTTCCTGGAAAAATGAAATACTGGACGAATGAGGAAAGAATCAAAATGGTGGTGCCCATGTTTTGTGAGAAGTGAAGGTTGGACGTGTAACCTCATTTTGTCATTTCTACGTTGGTTGTTGGACTGTTACGTCAGACTATCGTTTTAACTGTGATTTGGCTACAAGTGTTGCGGTCGAGAGACGGAAGAAATCTATTGCAGACATTTGTTGCCACTTTAAGTTGACAGTGTTTTGGGTTTTTTTTTTTTACTACTACAGTTTCAAATTTAATAACATTGTTTTTTTTCTTTCTTTTGTTTAGTCAGTATCATACAGGGCAGTAAATCTATTAAGACACAAGGAATCACAGGGTATGGAAGAATTAGGAACATAAACATTAATAATGAGTGGGAGGAGAGAAGAGTAATCAGGAGGACAGTAGATAGCAATTGCATTTAAATTTTTGAAGATTAAAGTTGGCTGGAAAGCATGGAGCTGGAAGGGAGTTCCACAAATGAGAAGTGCAAGAAACTGTTAGCATAGGACTTATGGCTACATCTAGCCAGCTCAACTGTAAATTGATGAAATCTAGATGTCAGTCTAATACTGCACTTAAATTCATGAAGTCTAGGTACCATAGTGAAGAATCCATCTGCACAATTTCCATGAAAGTATTCAGAGAAGAGGCACAGAGAGGCAACCTTATAGCAATGGGAAGGTGACTGAAGCTGAGCTGCCAGATCAGGACCAATAATATTGCTGATTCTTCTTTAGATTTTATCAAGGAATAGCACCACACAATATGTGGCAGCAATATTCTAAGCATGGATGAATGGTAGACTTATAGATAGGTAAGATAGATTCTGGAAGGAAAAATTGTCTGGCACGATACAGTGAACCAACTTTCTTAACAGATGACCTATGGAAATATTTAAAGGAACTTGATGACATTAAATGTTGATATCTCAGTACTTTTGACCAAAATTGGTCATTTTCAAGGAATGTTGATTTAAAATGTCAGCACCTATTTCATTGTGAAACTACTGTAATGACTTCACATGACACTAAAAAAAAATTTTATTGATTGATTGAGTCATTCATTTTCTATGACTGTTCAAACCTTTGCAGGTTATTTAAAGCCAGAAAATATTTATTTTAGATTGTAAGAATTTTTCTTTTTGACAGTAATAATGATTTAGTGATACAAGTCTTACTAATTAACCTATAGCTGGGAGGTAGATTCATATCTTTTCCAAGAGTATTTTGCATGTAAGCGAATATAATGAACCTAACTGGAATTGGAACTCAGCTCTCTAATAAACAATTCCAAGCCATTATCCATTACACCACACACACATCCATGCTTACAGCATCTATATTCCCAAGTAGTCACCCACTAAGGTATTGATCGAGTTCAATGTTGCTTATTGTCTGTGTTTGTATGGGAGCTGATGTGATATGGCTGTAAGCCCTCTTATTTTTTGATGCTCGAGATGAGGGGTATATAATTTAGGGGACGTTTTAGTTATTAGGAATGAATAATATGTTTTTGTGCAGCTATTATAATAATATATTAGAACGCAATTGAAAGTTTTATTCTAAAATTGAACATTATTTTCCAAACAACCTAATAGTATAGAGAAATATAATAGGATGTGATAATATCCCATGTCAAAATTGGTTACCCATTTAGGTACTGACTAGGCACAATGTTGCTTAACTTTGGTCATGGTACAGGAACCAATGTTTCAACATGATGTGGCCATAATGCAGATAGTACATTTCAACTCTTCATGTTGATATCTAAATACTTTTGACCACCATCTATTGTTTAAAAGGAAGTAAGATTAAAGGTCCAGAAATAGCAAGTATGGCATTTGTGTACTCAGTTTAAAGTTTGAAATGAACATTGAAATGAACATCGGAGTAGAAACCTGCCAGTTGCCTCCGCGGAATAGAAGAAAGTCATCTATACTTAGTTTAGGTAAGAATCAGAAGATGGTTTAGTTATTTCGTGTTGGCTGCTGAGTTGACATCAGGGATCTAACATCATGCGCAGGGCCAGAGGGCTACGTGACACTGGCTAAATATATAAGTTACATGACACCCTGCCAAATAAATAGTTTCTCTTTTTTTTATATCTAACTGAACCATTTGGTATCATGTAAAGTTATTATGATAGGTTCATGTGTCATGATTATGAAACATGTCGATGTGCCTTTAAATTGTAAAGTCATATTTGTCAAGTTTGTTTTTTTTGCCTCATTTCTTTCCAATCAAGGCAATAAAGCCACTAAGGTGCAAGAAGCTACTGAATGCAAAATAATATGAGAAAAAGAAAACATTAAGAAGAGAAAACAGTAAAAGAACAAGAATTAAGAGGAATGAAGATAACAATGGACATTGCATAAAATATTTTGAAGATCAAATTTGACTGGGAGGCAAGAATCCAGAAAAGTGTTCCACAAATGAGAAGAGCAATAAAAAAAACAAAAAAAACTATTAACATGAAACTTACAGTTGCATGTAGCCATTTCAACCATAAAATGATGAGACCTTGCTGCCAATCTAGTAATGGGCTTACATTCGTAACATCTAGATATTAAAGAGGAAAGCTCATCAGTACAATTATTATTAAAATATTTATAGAAAAGACACACGGAAGCTATGTTATAGCATTGGTAAAGTGAAACCAAGATGCCAGGTGAGGACCAATATTGAAGATTCTTCTTTGTAGTTTACCAAGAACATCTCATTACATAGTAGAAGTACCAGACCAAATATGGAAGCAGTATTCAATAATGATGAATGGTAGACTTATAAATATGTAAGATAGATTCTGGTGAGAAAACTTGTCTAGCATGACACAGTGAACCAACATTCTTAGCAGCAGACCTAGCACTTGATTCAGTATAATCTTTCCACTTCGTATCAGTGGAAAGTGATTATGTTTATTAATATTAATTTGATTTAATATTTCTTATCAAAAAGTAATGTGATACTAAATTGTACTTCATAGTCATAACATATAAACACACATTTCAATCATCAAATTAACAACAATAAAAAAAAGTCTATTTCTGTTTTATTTCCAGACTTTTAATCTCCTTTCCTTGAAAATGACCAATGATGGTCAAAAATACTTGCATATCAACATTTAATTTCAGTATCTATACGAAGATCAATATTACATAATAGTTCAGTATTCTTTTCTTTGTTTCTAATGAAATTTTTCCATTTTCAATACTTTGCTTAGATTTTGGAAGGCATCTTTCACTATCCCAATGGGTCTTTGGATTTCAGTGTCACACTTTCCTCCTCTGTTAAAACATGTTCTAGATATTTAATTTGTTGGACTTGTTTGATTTTGGTATCCCCAATTTGTAATTTGCCTGTTAGGCTGTTCCTTTTGCTAACAACCATGCATTCCATCTTCTTCCAATGGATGTTTAGTCATTTACTCTCACTTTCTTCCACTACCTTATGTAGGTGATCTTGCAGTTTCCTTTCTTCATCAGCTATCAACAAGGTATCAACTGCATATCTTATGTTAAGATTGTGCCTGCCAATAATGAATTCTGGAAGAACTTCTAAGAAAGACATGAGGATGTTTCTCTGATCAATACAATCTTAACCTGTTTATTTAGGGTTAACCTCTTACTCAGTAACCCTCTACCTTGAATGGCTCTTGAGCCTTGCACCAGTGAACATTGTTAAAAAATAATCTCTTCTCCTCTCAGTTATGCATTAAATAGAGGAGACTGAGTTCTCTAGCCTTGTGTAGCAACCAGTCTAAGAGAAGAAAAAGTCAGATTTTAAACTATAGTGAAAGCAACAAGAAACTACTTCAATATCTTTCCCCAACATGCATGGCATTTCACAGATAATAATGTAAAGGAGTTTGTGGAGGGCCATGATTTGCCTACGGGTATTAAAAATTGCCTGTATATGTCATTAGAATATGCAAAGAAAAAATGAGACAGTTTTTCGAGAATTGAAGGATTCTTCCATAGAGCAATTTTTGAGGCAATGACAGTTATAAGAAATCATTTGTGTGAAGGATTTACATAAGATTTCCTTTTAGCAATAACTATAGAAGCATAGATGCTTAAGAATTAGTATATATTTTACTTACTATATTTCTCGAGTTTTCCAACTTGCGTTCAATGCTGTTATTGCACTACCTTGATCTAAGATGTTGAGTTCATGGAGTCCATGAAATGGTGCCTGAAAGAAAAAAAAAACAAAACAAATAAAACTGAAATTTATTTACAACAAGTAAAATTCCTTTGAGATCAAACCAGAGAAAAACAAAGAATACATTTTCTGTTTTACAGGTGAGAATTGTGGAAACAACACAGTGAATTGTTGAGAGTAGAAATATCAGTTCCAGTGGACATTACAACTTTTAAGATATTTTTTCATGTTTTATTTGCTTTTCTGAGATTAAAACATAAAAATTTGTCAAAATTCGAATACATCTGAATGAAACTGACTTTGTTGTTAGTTTTTGGAGATATAGGATTCAAACTTATCTGGAAACTCACAAATTGATTTGAAAATTTGATTTTCAAGTAAATTATATAAGTAGATAAGGTCACAGCCTTTCCTAATGAGGAAAAAGTTTATTTTGCACAAAAATATTTTTAACATAATCTCCTTCTTTGTCAATCATCCAATTCATACTCCTTCCCAGAATTTTGAAAACGGGTAGAGGTTTATCCCTTGTTTCCTGTTTAAGACTGGGTTTCTGGTTCATTCTAAAAGTCTATATTTCAACTCTATACTTCTAACAACTCTGTCGAAACTCAGAAATTTTATTTCCTAATTATTTTTTTCTCTTTAATAAGAGTATATAGGTTCCCCTATCATCTGGTTTATACTCCGCCCAGGTCTTTAGAACAGGAGTAGAAGCTTATCTTTTGTTTTGTTTAGGATTGGGTTTCTGGTTCATTCTAAAGTTTTTTCATTCTCTCTCACTCCCAGTCACTCCTTGCATCATAGTGGCATTATCAACTTGCTTGAGGTGAATTGATTAAAAAAAAAAAATAAATTGTTAAACAACAAAAAAAAAGCTGACAGATTTGATTTGAGCATGTCTTTAAATCATGTTTTTGAATTTTTTATTCTTAACAAGGTTTTGTACAAGTGGAAAGGGGTACAATTTGAGTTGTACTATACACTTGAGAAGAACATTTCATTTTAAAAATAATTTACATTACTTTTAATAGCTATTTCAATCAATATTTCAAAAGGTTTCAAAAGAATGTATTTGAATTTTTTTACAGAGAGAAACCCTTCAAAATACATCATGCTTACAACAGAAGATTTATAAGCAACAAAAACAGTAATCGCAGCTTGTAACTGATAAGAAATATTCTAACTTCAGTAAATGTAGTCAGTGCAATATACAGGGTGGGATGGGTAAATTGTTGCCATTTTATGTTTTTCATTTTTTGCATGCAGATTGTTTTTGATTTTGTCAATTCCACAGTATAGAATGGTTAGTTGGGCACCATCTGTAAGACAAAGAGCACCATGATGCAATTCACTTTCCCAGAAATTTGGAAACGGCATGCTGTCAATGCATTTGCACCAGAAGCTCCAATACCAACATTTCAGAGTATTTAGGTTTCAATCTTAGGACAGTGCAAAGGATTCAGAAAGAGTTGGATGAGTCTGATGGTGATTACCAAGGTATGGCAGCTCAGAAAACTCTCTCTGATTGTTCTGATAAGAAAAGAACTTCTGAATTTGTTGGTAAGGGCCTCAGACTCAACATGGAGGCCTACATGAAGTGCCTTGAAAAGGTAGTGCTGCCCTGGGTCAAGAAGGTCGCTGCTGGAACCCAACAGGACTCTGCACCATGCCATACAAGCAGGAGAAACCAAACAATTTCTGTGACCACATCACCTCTTATATCTGGCCACCTAACTCTCCAGACTGCAACCCTCTTGATTAATAAGTGTGGGGCACAGCTGAGTTAGAGACCAACAAAACTCTTTGTAACACCTAAGATGAACTGAAGGCAAGGATTATGGAAGCATTCACCAACTTAAAAAAGGAAACTGTCCAGAAGAGTTGCAAGAGATAACAAAGTTATCTGGAGGTTGTGGTTGAAGCCAGTGGTGATTTTACTGAATAAATTTACTCTTTAGTATTTAAGATATTTTTGTGTAATTTTGGTAAATATATCTGTTAAAATGAGATGTCAGTGTTATTTTCATTTTTGTGTAATTTAGACAACAATTTATCCATCAAACCTGTGTATATATATATATATATATATGTATATATAAAATAATGATAAAATATAGATTTAAGGTATGTGATATTTAGCTTAAACGTAATCGTCAAGCATGAAATAGACTTTTGCCTCTGGGTGTTGACTTCAATGTCCACTTTATATATATATATATATATATATATATATATATATATATATAGGGCTGTATATATCTGTGATATATATATATATTTACATCTAAAAGCCTGTATCTATGAACATAAAGAAGATGGTTTAGATAACCATTCAAATTCTCTCATAGTACACAGCAACAAAACTGGCCATAACTTGTATCATCAGTCTGTCGGATTCTGATCTATATTTAATCCCAACTCATATATATATATATATATATATATATATATATATATATATATATATATATGTAAGCAAATATGTGGATGTAGATCCGGCGGTATGATGAAAATGTGGAAAAGACAAAGCAAAATCCGAATATGTGAGTTTACTGTTTTTTATTTTGTTTTTTGTTTTTCTGTCACCGTCAGACGTTTTGGTCTAATAGACCATCTTCAGGACATGGTTATTGGAGACATATTTATATTATATTTAAGTTAAAATGAAAAGTCCTGTATCTATCGTCTCTTCATTTTAACTTAAATTTAATATATGACTCCAATAACCATGTCCTGAAGATGGTCTATTAGACCGAAACGTCTGACGTTGACAGAAAAACAAAAAACAAAATAAAAAACAGTAAACTCACATATTCGGATTTTGCTTTGTCTTTACCACATTTTCATCATATATATATATATATATATATATATATATATATATATATTAGGTATAAAATAACCATTGTTGAGAATATTTTCAAAATATATTTTTTATCTTATAATAAGAACAATATATTGTTTCATCTATATAATTATTACTCTCATAAAAAATATTGATAAATCTTATTCATTGGTATCAGATTTTATTATGAAAACAAGCTAAATGTAACATGTTTTCATTTATAAAGAGCTACAAATGCTATAGGTCACAGAAACAGACATTTTCTTCACACAATATTCCCTATACCTGAAGAAACCTTTATTTTACTATTTTACAAGTGAATATGGGTTCTTCATTGTTTCAGTAAACTTTCATTGATTTTGTTACCTTTTCTACAACTTGGACTTAAACATTACATGAGTGACTTGAATATAGTTTTCTTACCTCATATAAATCTCCTTTTACTTAAGGACCATGAGTATTCTATTGTATTAACATCTGGAGAGGTTGAATGCCATCTCCTCAAATTATTTTTTGAGACATTTTTTTTAATTAATAGGCCAGTAGTAAGCTTTTCAGAATGTTAAGCTGCATTATTTTGCATGGATATACTTAAAGTTTCTTAGTTTTTATCTATACCATTCAAACATGTCTGCATTTACTTTAAACTATCATCAAGGACCTATAATTTTAGTACCTACGGTAATCAGATTGGTTGGCTATTTCCATGAAGGACCTAACCTTGGCCCAGCCATCGGGTTAATCCGATGTAGCTTTATGGTCATCACTAAAAACGTCTATTGAGAAATTAATTCTTTCATGTGCTTCTTTATGCCGCATCTTTTTCTCTTTGTGATGTTCACTTAAAGGCAATAGTTTGGTCCTTTTATGCTTTGAGTCAACATTCGAAATATTCTGCTTAAATTTTTTGTTTACAATAACACCACCAAATAAAAAATGTTTTCTTACTGATAAAACCACTATTCTGGCTTTTTACAATTTTAATTTTTCTTCAGTATCTGTCTATATATCTGAGATGAGGTATGATGTACACTATTTGGACTATTGTCCTCATCTTTGTCACCATACTTATTACAACGTTTCAGCCCTTGTACACTCCAGACTTCTTCAAGTGGTTGGAATGCCAAACTGAACCCTTTATTTCGCTCATTGGGGTAGACAGTTCTAGTTCCACGTGCTATGTTTAATGGATGTCAATTGTCAATTATCTCCTGTTAATTCCCCTCTCTAAGTTCTCCATCACCTTTATCATCGCCTTTATCTACTGTGCCATGTGTCTTTGAAGACACATGGCACAGTGGATATATGCGTTAGTTAGATCCTGCGATAAGACCCAAAGAGTGTGAGTTCAATACCTGGTTAAGGTGGTGGAGAACTTGGATTGTTATATTGCATTCCAATCATAACGTATCTTGTTTCCATGCTCAGGTTATAGCTCTCTTACAAGCCATAGAAGTCCATATATATTTGAAATGAAAAATTAAATATTAATATAATATTAATAAAATCTCACCCCACTGAGTTAGTTATTATAAATATTGCAAATAAAAACAGACAAGCTGAAAATCACATTGTATATTCATCATATAAATATATCCTGTATATTTTACCAATATTGGTTGGTTAATACTGGTCATCAGTAAGAGGATGAGCCTGAAATGTGATTTGCAGGGGTTGGGAACACTGGAATCAAGCAGACATGGAAATTTAAATATCTGGGAAGTGTTTTGACAGAGGACAGTAAATGTGAACACTGAAATCTGTAGACATATTTGGATGGCCAAAGACACATTCCAAAGGTTGGGCAGAGTATTATGAGACAGGAGGATTTCTTTGGTAACAAAGAAAAGAATAATGGGCTGTTATGTGGCATCTGTCCTTCTTTATGGCAGCAAATGTTGGACGATTTCCTCAAAGATGAAGAAGTGACTTGAGGCGACAGACCTGTGGTTTTACAAAAGAATGCTAAGGACATCATAGACAGTGTGAGTGAGCAACGATGAGGTCTTAAAGAGGTTGCAAATTTATATTAAAATCAGGAAGAGGAAGCTGAAGTTTCTAGGACACATAATGAGGAAGGAGGGTCTGGAGAATCTGATACTCACAGGCCAAACAGAGGGAAAGAGAGACAAGGGAAAACAATGCGTGACATACCTGGTGGGCTTAAGTAAGTGAATGACAGAACATGGTCTGGGGGAGGAAGCAGAGGGAAGGAACTTGTTGAGAGCTGCAAGGGATAGAGGGAGGAAGAGATCCATGATTGCCTATGTCCTGAAAGGTCATGGCAGATAAAAAGAAAAATACTAGTTTTATTGTGAAAACACTGATTTGTATGAAAATGCATGGTAATATTAGCCATTACCTTACAAGGAAACATTTGTCATTCATTATCTGAGAAGGCAGTACTGCTTCCAACTGAAATTTATAAAATCTTTCTTTTAAAACAATTCTTCAGAAAAATAGGTTTCTCAAGTAGCTACTATCATTCTTTCCAGTATTGATGGGAGTTTCCTTCCTAACTTTTTATTTGAAGTAGTGTGGCATGTTAACATCTTCATTATGTCTTTATTTTCTTTTTGTGTTACATGTGTTATCTATTTTAATTGTTGTTGCTGTTAGTAGCCATCAAGTGATATGGTTTCTGCTATTGTTGTGACCAAGTAATTGGTTAAGAAATGACAAAACAAAAGTGGTTGCAGATAACTAATGTATTGAACAGTAAATACAACAGAAGTATGTTACATGACTTGGGAGTGTGCATCGGTTGACCAGTCTATATCACTGTTTCCCCGAGGCTTACTTTCCTACTAATTTTATAGTAAGTGGAAGAGTCCATAATAGACTCATTAGAGGGAAGATACTACAACAGTTATTTGGTATAGTTCTTTTGTTTGTGAATCTGAATCAGTCCAAAGAGGGATGATCTTTGTCAACAACCTCAGGCTTCACTCACTCAAAGCCTTTTTTCATCATTGATCTTAGGATGCAGTGTTATACAGCCAAGAGTTTAGATATTTCTGATCAGGTTTGATGACATATATGACATAGAGCAGTGCTACTCAATGTGGTGGTCACGGACCAGTGTCAGTACGCGAACCTATCAGCTACCGGTATGCGGCCAGAGTCCAGGCCATGCTAAGAAATCATTTGAAGCTTATTTTTTATTACTTTTTATATGTTTTGATATTGAATTATTTTTTTTGCAAAATAAATGTGGAAGGTAAAAAATGGTCAACTTTTATTATATTCATTATATATACCGTTTCAGGTATAAATTAATATTACCATGAAATATTACAGGTTAATGACACATTGAGAAAAAAAAAATGCCAGTCCACCATATCCGATAGTTCGACAAGTATTGATGTAGGGAGCCAGTTTTATTCATCTCTGAATCACAGACAATTCTTACAGTATTGACCTCTAAAACACTTTATAAAATATACATCTTTAAATAAGGGAGGTAATTAAGAATTATAAGCTAAAACTAGACATAAACTCAACAAATACACTTATGAGTACAGTGTGTGTGTTCATGAAACAAGAAATAATTTGTTTTGCTTTGCATAAATTATAAATATGCAAAAAACATCATATTAACATTCAAACAGGAATGTGTTAATGACAAGTTGTAAATCTAATTATTTGCATATTAATACTTTTGTAAATATTACCATCTGATTTTTTAAAGAAATATTAAGAGTGCAAAGACTTTGTCGATAAAATCTTGCTTAGAAGTTAAAGCTGATATCATAAAATTCCCAACCTCAGTCTATTATTGTGGAGAGAAACACTTTAAAGTACAATTTGTTAAATGAATAAACATCAACAGAAATTGTATGAATAATAAAAGTTACTCTAAAGAATTTATCTCCTTTAAGTCTTACTTTATCAACTAATTTAATGTAGAGAGAAACTTGAAAACACACACACATTTGTTTTTTAAATCTCTTGAGCATAACAGGTTAAATTAGATAGAAATAGAAGTTTTCACTTTAGAATTAATTTCATTGTTGGACAGTGAAATTACTTCTGCAATAAATATTCTTTCAAAAATTAATTTTGTCAGAAGATTGAAAAAATAAAAAAAGAAGGAAATAAAGTTTTAATTGGGTAAACAAAATAAGATAATTCAGTAAACTTCTGATTATGTATTCAATATGGGAAACTGAACAAATTTGTTCTTAATCATATTCTAAAATGCTAAAAAAAAGGGCATTAAATAAATATTATTTTAACTTTACATCAGAAGAAAATAAATCACTAATATATATATATATATATATATATATATATATATATATATATATATATATATATATATATATATATATATTCTATAATCACAAAAATAAAATATAACAGGATGGTGTTTTCATGAGTTCAGTTCTGGGCCCAACTTTTAGTAATTTCTATATGTCTAGTCTTGGAAATAATATATTTAATAAATTTAAAAAATCCTCCACCCTCCTAAGATATGTCAATGATATCCTTATCTTAGTCAAGAATATGGATGAAATATATCAACTCTAAAAACAATTCCAAAATAATTTAGTCCTTAAATTTAAATACAAACTTAATAATAGTAATAAAATTCCATTTTTACATATAGTGATAAACACTAATAATAACAAATTCACTATCTCCCCATATAAGAAATCTACTAGCATAAACTTGTGCACTCTTAAATATATGAGTGAATGTCCAAATTACTATAACATAGCAATTATAAAAAACCTAATAAAATATGTAAAAATTAATTCATCCACAAAACAGATTTTCTACATTTTATATATTTTCTACATATGTTGGTCACACCACAACTACACTGTCTAGAAGGTTGAGTCTTCATATGAATGATGCATCTAGCATCTCACAACATTTACAACAACATGCCTGTCCACATTTACAATTTAGAAAAATTCTTATCGAAAATACATGTATACTTTTTCATGAAAATAATAAACATAAACTAAAAATTCTTGAAGGTATCTATATTAAAAAATTGAAACAAACAAACCCTTATTAAAATTAATTATGAACACTGCACAAGTGTTTTAAAATGTTTACAGTAGATAGTTTAAAATATCTAGGTTATAATTAATAATTTTAAATAGTTTTAAAAAAATAGATATCTCAATAACTTAGTTGCCTCCCTTGAGGTTACTGCATGTGTATGTTTATATCATAAAAAATTGTACAGTGCATAAGTTTAGTGTTTTTGCACTTTGCAAGTAAAAAATTTAATTTTCAGATGAACACAGCAATTTTGTCTTAGCAAAGATGACATTGTGCTAATGTTGAAAGTACTCGAAAATAAAATGGATATACATCAACATGGTAATTTTCTTTCTTCCTTCCTTTAATAAGGATACTAAGAAACTTATCTATTAACCCTCAGCAAAATGTACTAGTGCTATCTGTTGACTAACAGAAACTAATAAGGAGATCTAATGTTGTGGAAACCAGTTTGCTTGACATACATAAATAAATCACACTAGAAAAAGATGAGATGGACACAAAACAAATTTGGTATACATAAATAGCAATACATACATATTACATATTGAACATATATACATATTATGGAAATAACCTTATAATCAAAATCTGTATTATTTTTAGATAGCCTTATATATATATATATATATATATATATATATATATATATATATATATATAATTGAATATAAAGTATCACACATTGAGTGCTCGTGTTTATAAAATATTGCTTGATGTAATATAACAGAGCTATAAATTATATATTAACAAATATGCAAATATATCCTTACCAGTAGCATGACTCAGAGTTACATGCACAATTCAATCTTCAGGTGTGGAACTGGGACTGAGTGTTATATAATTTACATTTTGTTATATTTATTGGGTTATCGTAGTTTATATTTTAGATTGCTGCTTAAAAAAAAGAAAATTTTCATTTTATATTTAAAATAAACATAAATGTAAATATAAAGGAAAAAAATTATGATTTTGTATCTAAACTAAACAGAAAAAAGGTGAAGATATACATCCACAAAAATTACTTACTTTGTTCAGAGTCATGCCAGAGATTGCTGGTATTTATTTATCTGAAACTCTGGAATTAAAACAAAACTGACTAAAAGGTATGAGGTATAAACAAATAATATATATTTATTTGATTTAAATTTGAGGGAGTCCTTCGATATTCAGTACAGCAAAAGTACCTTTATAAGGCAGAACTTGGTAGCAGTCAGGAGAAAATCTTTTTCAACTTGGTAGTGGGTAGTTTCAAAGTCAGAGCTTGGTAGTAGTAGTCTTCTTAGAAATAGGTGGCATTGCCACCCTGCTGTTTTCATCAACTCTAAGAAGGATGGAGAAATGTCTTAAGCAGATGACCGTTTACTTCTTCATGTTACACACATGGTTTCTCTGGTGGTCCTGTCTCCACTTCAGCCTCAGTGCTGTCAGTTTATATCCTTTTGACAAGGCTCACAGACAACTGGCATGAATCTTGGTTTTGGCTAGCATCAAAAGTCTCTTTTGCCTCAGGGCTGCCAGTTTATATCCTTTTGACAAGGCTCACAGACTACTGGCATGAACCTTGGTTTTGGCTAGCATCAAAAGTCTCTTTTACCTCAGTGCTGCCAGTTTATATCCTTTTGACAAGGCTCACAGACTACTGGCATGAACCTTGGTTTTGGCTAACATCAAAAGTCTCTTTTGCCTCTGTGCTGTCAGTTTATATCCTTTAGACAATCCTCACAGACTACTGGCATGAACCTTGGTTTTGGCTAACATCAAAAGTCTCTTTTGCCTCTGTGCTGTCAGTTTATATCCTTTAGACAATCCTCACAGACTACTGGCATGAACCTTGGTTTTGGCTAACATCAAAAGTCTCTTTTGCCTCAGTGCTGTCAGTTTATATCCTTTTGACAATCCTCACAGACTACTGGCATGAACCTTGGTTTTGGCTAGCATCAAAAGTCTCTTTTGCCTTAGGGCTGCCAGTTTATATCCTTTTGACAAGGCTCACAGACTACTGGCATAAACCTTGGTTTTGACTAGTCTTTGTGGTAAGTTTTTGATTAGCCAAATTTATTTTATTTTCTGGCATTCCTTTCTTTTTCCACTTTTTTATACAGCAGAAGTTATGCATGGAGTGTCTCTGATTTTTGGTAGTTTTTAGTCACAAATGGCTATACACTGTTCCAGTAAACTTCAGCTGGGTTCAGTCTTTTCTTCTTCTTCTTCATCTTCATCTTTTTTGTTTGAAGGTTACCTTCTCATTAGTTGAGAGAGAAGTATATATAGAGAAGTTTAGAGAGAGAGAGAGAGAGAGATAAGGCTTTTAAAGGAAAGTGCAAATACTTATTTTAATTATATTCTTTTTATTTTTGTTTATATATTTTATTCTTATATTTTATTGTATTGAGGGTCACTACAACTCAAATTTACAAAGGTAGAATTATAATCTAATTATAAATATTCACATCTAAGTGTGTGTGTATATATATATATATATATATATATATATATATATATATGTATTATGCATCTGTTTTCATGTAATTTATTATGGGTTGGGTTATGTTATTTTTGTTTTGGTTGTATATTTTGTATGCCTTTCTTCTAGCATTGTGGATGAAATGATATGGATATTATAGGTTTCATCCATAATGCAAGACAAAATATACAACTGAAACAAAAATAATAACATAATTGGTAATAATAAATTACATGAAAACAGATGCATAATATTACCGACCAATTTCATCATGTTCCCTATCCAGAACAATATATATATATATATATATATATATATTTATTTAAACAGCATTCAAGCATGTTTGGTTAAATAATTTAGACATATTATGTCTGTTTATTTTAGTTTTAATCCTTTCAAGTCCACAAATTATTTTCTTAGTGGCTGTAGAAAATTGATCAAGAAAAATTACAAAATTTTCTTTCAAATAATTTTTATTTTCCCAAGTACTTTCAATCTCATCTGAGACCATCTTCATCTATATATTTATATATATATATGAGCAAAGGTTAATTTTAAAAACAGTGGTTCGTACTGCTATTAACACATTGCTCTTCAACTGGACTGAATTGAGCTCTCTGGACCACTGACGTATTTTGCATAGAAAACATTAAAATTTCCCTTCCTCTCTGACGTGCGATGATAGCTTATGGGTAGAATCTCTGACTGATACCAAATTGGTCGGGTTTTGATCTCAGCTTGAAGCAATCGGATGTCTAGCCACACTGAAGAGCTGTGATACAGTGAAACAGTCTGTCTGTGGATGACAATATATATGCTTCCAGGAAATCCAGTTGAGCTCCCTTGAGAAAAGGGTAATTTTAAAAACAATGGTTCATACTGCGATTAATGCGTTGCTCTTGACACAGCAAAACAATCTGTGGATAACTATATATATATATATATATATATATATATATATATATATATATATATTTCTTTTTTTATATATTCTTTTTCTTTTAAAAGTTGGTGGGGGAATGAGAATTCAAATATATATATATATATATATATATATATATATATATATATATATTAATGCATGTTTCACTAAATAATATAGACAAGTTTTGTCTATTTATTTTAAGTAAGTTCCTTTCATATTGTCTGATAAGCTTAATCACATTATCGTTGAAAGACGAAAGAAAAACACCATATTGATACATGTTTAAATCCAATCTAAGCTTTCGGCTTACATAAGCCATTATCAAAGATGACAGTTTCAATAAATCAAACAACACACAGATGAAACCACAATGATAGTCCGCCTTTGCTGCTTGAAAAATTTCAAATTAACGACAAACTTGTATATATGAGACGTGGAAACGAAAATTGCATGGCAGCTCGTGACGTCACACATGACCACGCGAGAGTGAAAAACGAGAAGTATTAAGTATGGGAAGCCATTGGTATAAACCAATGGCTCCTGTTATAAATTATAGTCATTTAAGAATATTTGTGGCGATTTCATAGTTTATTTTGTTCAGGTTAGGTTTCAACTGTTTTATGTATATAGCTTCAAGTATTTTTAATTTTTGTTTATTGTTTTCATGTTTAAGTATAGTTGTGTTATCAACAAGGATTTTCCAGAATGTTAGAGTTATCATTTAAATGTATGCTTCCCATACTTAATACTTTTCATTTTTTTCTCTCGCGTGGTCATGTGTGACGTCACGAGCTGCCACGCAATTTTCGTTTCCATATCTCATATATATGAGTTTGTCGTTACTTTGAAATTTTTCAAGCAGCAAGAGCGAACTATCGTTGTGGTTTCATCTGTGTGTTGTTTGATTTATTGAAACTGTCATCTTTGATAATGGCTTATGTAAGCCGAAAGCTTAGATTGGATTTAAACCTGTATCAATATGGTGTTTTCCTTTCGTCTTTCAACAATAATGTGAGTAAGCTTATCAAAGGAACTTAAAATAAATTGACAAAACTTGTCTATATTATTTAATGAAACATGGATTAATGAAAAATTGCTGCCTAAATATACACAATATATATATATATATATATATATATATATATATAAATTTAAACATGTATCAATATGGTGTTTTCCTTTCGTCTTTCAATAATAATGTGATTAAGCTTATCAGAAAATATGAAAGGAACTTAAAATAAATAGACAAAACTTGTCTATATTATTTAATGAAACATGCATTAATGAAAAATTGCTGCCTAAATATACACAATATATATATATATATATATATATATATATATATATAAAATAATAAACTACCAGGTGCAATTATTTAAAATAAATAAACTATATTTTGAAAAGACTGTTTTTATAAACAAAACAAATAGTTTTATGCATTGTACAGAGTGTGGCAGAAATACCTCCCTTATAATGATAAGAAATTAGCTCGATCGAGACATCATTGCTACTAATGTCTTTATACATTGTATGGAGATATATGTGGGAGATATTTCTGCCATATGCTGCATTACATATGTCTGGATATATCTGAAGCATTTGCTTGGCTCCAGCCAGATCTTTTCTCATTAGTTTCTCATAAACATGACTGCTTTCTTAAGGATAAATATAAATTGAATTGTTTGCTTCTTCAAACACTGCATTGAAATTTATAGCTCAATTTCTAGTGGAGATAAATTACACAATAAAGATTTTTTCAAGCTATAAAATTATTTAAAACCTCTGGAAGTTTACTTGCTTAATTCTTTACTATTTTAAGTGTTTATCATTAAGTAATATATTGGAGATTGGTGTAGTGACTATCTGTTTGAAACAAGAGAGGAGAGTTCAAATTCCAGTTGGGTTCATTACATTCACTTACACACAAATATCCTTTGGAAAGTATGAATCCATATCTTCTCACCTCAGCTATGGGTTGAATAGCAGGACAAACTAGGTCCTATACCCATGGTTGGCAACCAGTCTACTATAGAAAGAAACTGCAGCCTACTGTGGAAAATCTTCTGCCTCGTCAGTCATGGATCAAAAGGAACAGGATTGCCCAAGCATGTATCGTGTATGGCTGTGGTTCGCAAATGGTGTGGCGCACATCATAGGTGTGGCAGAAGAGGACAGAAGGTGAAGCGGAATGATTGAAAGACAATCAAAGATTTAGAAACAGTTTCAAAAAGTTCATATGCTAAAAATAAATATGAATTCAAAATTTAAAATATTATTACAGATTACTTGTAATTGCAGGCATGAGTCCCAGTATAAATAGTTATAAATAATTATTGACCGATTTTATCATTGCGATAATTTTGTGTTATATCAAGTATTAAGAATATGGTAACTAGGCTCTGCAAATTGGAGGAGAGAGCTATCAATGATAATGTTCTGCTTTTGAATCTGCAGTTATCTCCTTTTAACCCTCTCTCTTGCACCTTTTCACCTGGACTTCCCTTCCTGAGATTATTCGTTAAAAACAAGCTTATATCTTTTATTAAATAAAGGTACTTTAATCATATTATGTATTATTTGTTTTATATATATTATATTTAATGCAGTATTAGTCATTTTTTATTTTTAAATGTAGTTTTTATCACATAAAATTTGGTGAGGCATGAGCAAATTTTCATTCCAAAAATGCAGCCCCACCCAAAAAAAAAACTTGGCATGTGAACTGATGATGATGATGACTTTTTGGAGGATTCTTTATTTAAGAAAGTGAAATGCATGATATATACATGATATAAATAGTAATAGTATTGGTACTTACCGCATACCATGTAAGACCAGCATCTCGAGTAATGAAGACACCAACTCCTCGGAAAGAAAGGCCAGTCCCAATAGTACCATGGGCTAGAATCAGTCCAGGAGCATTCTCATCAGAGAGTACTCGAGGGACATTGAAGAATGTTTCAATTTGTTGAAGGTGAAGGTGAAGAGAACATTTTGCTTTCTGAAAATTTACAAAAGATGAAGAAAATAAAAACCGTGGATCATTTTCAGAAAGTTGATAGAAAAGAGAGGAAAGAAAGAAGCAATCTGCTTTCGGCTAAAAAAATCAAAGTGAAAAAAAAGAATTTAATCAAACTTCCAACTTTTGAAATATTTCTTGAATTAAACATTCAATAAAGCATTATAACTGTTCATTATTTTCTTCAGGAGAATATTTTTGTCTGCTTTCCTTAAAGCAAGTTTTTCAATGGGCAATTCCATTTTCTATACAGAAAGATTTTAAATATTTTTGAAGATACTGCTTAGTAAGTATATGGAGTTTGTTATTTAAAAGAAGGTATTTTTAGATAATTTTTATTTCTTTTTAATGGATGCTATTTTACTCTTACATTAAAAAGAAAGAGGAGGCATGGTGGAGTAATGGATAGTGGCTCAGACTGAGGAATTGGAGAGTCAAGTTCGAATTCCAGTCAAATCCATTACATTCACTTATGTGCTAATACCCCTAGGAAGGGTATGAATCCTCTTCTTCTCTCCTCAGCTATGGGTAAATAGCAGGAAAGACAGGGTTCTATAGCCTTGGATGACAACTGGTCTACTGCAGAAAGAGATTGCAACCTACTGTGGGAAAAAATCTACCTCATCAATCATGTATTAAAAGATACATGATTGCCTACGTATGTATCACGCATGGCACATAACTGACTGACTGTACTCAGCTAATGACTACATGTAGCACAACAGACTTCTTGATTTAAGCCACACATGAGGGTGAGTCAAAAGGTAATACAACTTGTTTTATTATATAAGAAATAAAGAACGCAATCAAACCTATGATACCTCAATATACAGCTATGCATCACAGGTTCACATCCCTACTTCTCAACATGGTCACTACATCTTTCAATGGCAGTGTTCCACCTATAAACAAAAGCATGTGTCTCAGTCTTGTAAAAATCAGTGTTTTTATTGGCTGATACATCACCATGAGTAACCCAGGCTTGCTGGAAGATGGGTGATTTTATTGAGTTACTATCTCTAGAAAGGCTATAAAACCCAATTTCTCCTGCAATTTAACCTACAGGTGGATCCATAATTCTATCAGGGGTATTTGCATGTAAGTGAACATAACGATCTCAGCTTAAATCTGAACTCAGTTCTGTGATTTCCTCATTCTGTGATGCAATCCATTACCCCCCACACCCTCCCCTTCCTTATAAATATAATTACAAACTAATTGGTAGATTCACAATAGGCTACCCGAAGACAGTTTTGTTTGCAATAAAACCAATTCTAATAGATTTTTTAAATTAAGTAAAACAATTCACTGCCAAAATAAATGAAGCATGATAATTTTGACCCATTTAGGTGTTTTGTTTTATCATATAAGAAATAAGGTACACAATCAGACATATTGTACATCAAGATATAGCTATACATCATAAGTTCACATCCCTACTTATCAACATATGAACCACCTCTTTTAATAGGCAGTGTTTCCCCTACGAGTGGGGACATGTAACTTACCTGGCTGCTGATGTAGCCAATTCCTTACAACAGTTTTCACTTCCTCATTACCACCAGCTGACTTAGCACTCTCAGACTTCCATCTCTTTGGTTCAATGAAAATGTCCCTGAGGGGTAAATATTAGCGGATACTCTTATTTGAGTAGAATGCCACATTTTTTCTAAACAGTGTTTATTTTGTCTACCAGCCTGCACACTTGAGGAAACTTAATAAAGTGGGTGGGCACATTTTCTTTATTAAGTTTTATCAAAAGTGAAAGCAATAAATAAATAAATAAATATATATATATATATATATATATATATATATATATATATATATATATATATAGTAATGCCATACCAAATTTCAGACACCAGTTGTATAAAGGCAGCTAATCTTTAGGAACCTACCTATTCTGCTTATTTTCTTTTCCATCTGAGAAGAATTAAACAATTTTGATAATGTAATAGAAAACATTTAAGATATTTCCAGATTGCTTTTTGACTGTAATGCCATCAGCTATGTTATGATTTCATAGCCACATTCGAAATGGATCACTGCAGTCACAAATTTCCAAGGGAGACCTATCAAATTTATGATGAGAAGATTTGCCCTATTTTTAATTTCAAGGCGATTTCTTTTGTCAGAATAAATTATGTTCGTCACAGAAACCCTCTTTCAGTCTCCGCAGAACTTACAGCAATGGTATTAATTATATTTTTATCTATTAAATATTGGCTATTATTAATATATAAGATTATTTTCAGATAATCCAATAACTGGTTCACTAAGCTTATATAATTTTAAGAGTCAGTTGCACAAATCAGTATGTATATATATATATATATATATATATATATATATATATATATATATATATATATATCAAGATGAGAGTTAGCTTTTTATTTTAAACTGTCTATTATCCAGATTTTTGGTGTTCTGAAATTATTTAAAAAAAATTTTATTTGTTAATTTTTATTTATCTCTTTGAGGTTTTTTCTGAACTCACTGCCAATTGTTGGGTATATATTGATACTGTATAAAACTACTGATAACCAAATATGATATTTATTTAATTATAAATGAACCCATTAATGCTCACCACAAAATCTGGTAATAATGATAAAAATTAAAAAATCTAGTATTAATTATAGGTTTCTACAAGATCCAGTAGTAATTATAGGTTTTTACCAATAACCAATTAATATCCACCATAAAATCTGGTATTAATTATAGGTTTCTACCTATAATGCATTAATATCTACCATTAAATCTGGTACTAATTATAGTTTTCTACCTGTAACCCATTAATGTTGACCTTGAAATCTGCTATTAACTATCTATTTCTAAAAATTCAGTATTAATTATAGGTTTCTACTTATAATCCATTAATGTCCACCATGAAATCTGGTATTAATTATACTTTTCTATCTATAACCTATTAATGTCCACCATGAAATCTGGTATTAATTATAATTTTCTATCTATAACCTATTAATGTCTACCATGAAATCTGGTATTAATTACAGGTTTCTAGCTACAACCTATAAATTCCCACAGTCTCCAAAATGGGATAATGGCCAAAGAAATTTAGTCACGAGATTATAATGAATTATTTATTAATTATAATTAACTACTGAACAATGAAACAAAAACAAAAAACAATTAACTGCAGTAGAAACTTCTATCATTTGCATTGCATCCATAGAACTGCAATAGCAGAAATTCCCATTATCCACAGTTAATGGGTTAATATTAAACTTGGGTAGTTATCATTGTTAAATCATGAGATTGCCAAGGTTTCGGAATTAGCAGACTTTCCTTAAAGATTTCATGAAGAGAAATAAATAATCATAAAACATACAATCATTATTTTGACTTTTTAAAATGAAAATTGGCAGGCAATGTGCCTCTTAAAGATGGAGATAATAAGAAACTTGAATTTTCAACTAAAATATTGAATAATTGAGCAAGCCGAAGTCAATCGAAAAAAAAAAAATCTTGAAAGAAAATATTGAGTGGAAGGACAATAAAAACACAAGACAGTTTTATGGTGGCTTATCACATTATCAGTCCTTTGAAGTTCATAGTTTATGTCTTAATATTTATAGGATTTTTAACTGATAGAAACAATAAAGTGCTAATCAATATTTTGTAAAAGCAAAGGGAAACAATTTGGAATAATAATTCATAATATGTATTGTGCTTTATCCAACAATTATCGCACAACATTTGGTAAAATACCTGCAAGCCAGACAATCTGGTTTTCTTATCTTAAATGCTTATATTTTGGTTGAAGAAAATTATGAAAGATGTGAAATTTATTAGCTTTTGGATATATAATTCACCATTTATAGCTGTGTGGAATCAAAGTTATAATTAAAAAAAAAAAAAGAGTCTGCTCTTGTTTTCATTGTGGTCTGTTAGCATCCAGAAAGAAAGACACGGAAAGAAGAAGGTAGATTGAACAAGTGTATTGAAATAACAGAACATATATACAAAATAAGAGTGTTATTAATCAGCAGATAGAAGTGTCCATCCAAACTGTCAGATTACACTGCGTCCTGACTGCCTCCTTAGGAAGTCTTGCAGGTTAGTATTTATAAAGGAGGAAGAGTTCATTCTAATGTAGATAGGTCACCATAACAGTTTTTCAATTTATTTATAAATACAATTAATTATATCTAAATAGAAAAGGGGCTTTTATAATTATTGTTATAAACAGGCATATGGCAGCATGAGAGGACAAATGTTGTATACCATTCTTTGGGTGGGGGGTTGGTTTCATCTCGTCTGGCCAGTGATCGCTGGCCATATTAGTTGAGTCCTCTTCTTCTCTTGGTTGGTGTCACAAAATGTTCTTTGGGTTCAGAGATGAAAAGCATCAAAAAAAGAGAACTCTTAACTTACTTATTTTATTAGTGACGTCAATGTACATTTTATCGAGTGAGGATTACTGCACCTCCTATTAGGGAGCCACTTTCAAACATGAAATCTCTCATGTCCATTTCCTCTGACACGTAACAACCAACTCTCAAGAGACCCTTTCCCACTAGGGTGTGAGTTGCACAAATGCAATCTAACATGTCTAGTTAGCCTGACATCCAAACACCAACTCCCAAAAAACCTTAATCTATAACTCATTCCCATGTTCCGCTCAGCCAAAATTGTCTACCATCAAAGGTCAGCCACAGAGGGTTTGAGCCAGAATACAGTGCCGCTAAAAAATAATAGTCTGAAACTTAATGCAAAACAACAAATGTTCAACAAAAATGATATTGAACATCTTAGTGGAGAATCAATTAACTGTGCAGTACTCGACATAAACCTGTACTTCAACTGTATGTGGTACAAGTTGGCTACAGTGTTTTCTTGATGGTTTATCTCATAGTGAAAAAGAAAGTATAACAAAACAAGAAGGCCACAAATTATTTAAATTTGGTGGAGGTGAGCAGTTAAAATCTCTGTCCTGTCAGTTACTATGTAGAATTGCAGGAAAAGATGTTATTATTGAAGTGGATGTTTACACTGATGTTGCTGAGTTTGAAGTCATTAAAGAAAAAGAGAAGAATAATTCACTGACAGCAGAAGTACAAAAGCAATTTTGTAGCCTTGTGGACTAATGCAATTCGATAGCTCAAGGCACTGTTAAACTTCTGCTTAGTTTTACCTTTTTCACTCTGGTCATCTTCCCAAGAAAGATGGTTGACAATCCCTATTTGAATTTTGTTTGTTTGTTTTTTTTTCAATGTAGATTAAAAAAGTTAATGGTGAGTTAATTCCCCTTGGCAAAATGGCACTGCTAAGTTATTTTCATGGGTATAGTTATAAGATTATTATTGGATAACCTTATATATATATATATATATAGGCCAGAGAGAAGCCATCTTGGAGTGATGGGGACCAGCGTGAAAAAGGTAAAACCAAGCAGAATTTCATAATTAAGTAATTCATTGAGTCTAGAAGAAACCTAAACAGAATGCAGAAAGCACTGGACGGCTGTTTTGTCCTATATTTGAGACTCATCAGCAGTGCGCATCCATTGCCGAGAATTGAAACCTGAACAGTTCAATATTGTAACTGTTAAGGTTTCAATTCACAGTAGTGGATGTGCACTGCTGATGAGTCTCAAATATAGGACAAAACGGCCGTCCAGTGTTTTCTGCATTCTGTTGAAGTTTCTTCTAGACTCAATAAATTACTTATTTATGATTATTTTAAATCCTTCTAATTATTTCTATCAAGCAGAAATTGAACAAAAAATACTGCAATTGAGGCATAAGGAAAAGAAAACAAGGATTATTAATATAGAATTCTTTGTATTGCCAATACAGAAGATGTGAGTGGAATATCTCTTTGTGGGTAAGGGAAGTGACTTGGAGGAAGGATAGAGTTAGTAGGGCCTGGAGCTGATTCCCGTATTGGGTCAGTTGACCAAGATCCACCAGTGACAAATTGCCATTGGTGTTGACTACATGCCCATTTGATGTGATTCTTTTACAATATTATGAGTGGCATTATTAAAAGCAAAATATGGTGGATTATCATTGGTTTCTTTTATATTATATTTTATATTTATTTTGAGGGGATTTGTTTTGTGAGCTGGATGTGATACTCACAGCCCCCACGCAGGGGATGACTTTTTTATTTTTGGTTTTGCTTTCTTAGCATTCACATCTGTCCGACATGTACAGTGAATCAGAAAGAGATCTCATTTGAATCAGCGTATAACATTATATAAGGAAAGAAAGTAACTCTGATAAATATTTATATAGATTGTTGAAATTACAAATAAGAAAATGTTGTGGATTTTTGTTAATATTTCGATGTTACTAACATAATCTTCATGAAATTATAAACCAGGATTAATGCCTGTGATTTATTTGTTGTTGTTATCATTCTTTCTCCCTATTCTCTTTCTCTCCCTTGGTGGTGGTGGTGGTGGAGATGGCTGTGAATCAATGCGAGTTTATGTGAATTTGATTTTGGTAGACAACTCTGCGCAATGGAGAAACCCACATGAATCCATTGTTAGGTCAACTGCTAAGAAAGTTGGTTCACTGTGTCACGTGAGACAATTTTTCCCTCCAGAATCTATCACATATATCTATAAGTCTACCATTCATCCATGCTTAGAATATTGCTGCCACATAGGGTCTGGTGCCCTTGAGCTCCTAGATAAAATCCAAAGAAGAATCAGCAATACTATTAATCCTGATCTAGCAGCTCGGCTTCAGTCACTTTCCCACTGCTGTAAGGTTGCTTCCCTGTGACTTTTCTATAAATACTTTCATTGTAATTGTTTGGATTTGCTCCTCACTATGGGGCCTAGACTCTTTGAATTTAAGCGCAGTACTAGACTGGCATCTAGATCTCATCAATTTACAGTTGCGCTGGCTAGATGAAAACTGTAAATTCTATTCTTTTCTCACACTTCTTGCTTGTGAAACTCCCTTCTGGCTCCATGCTTTCCAGCCAACTTTAATGTTCAAAAATTTAAATGCAATTTTAAATAGCAATGTCAATTGCTATCTACTGTCCTCCTGCTTAATATTTTCTTTTCCCACTCATTATTAATGTTTCTGTTATTAATTCCTCCACACCCTGTAACTCCTTGTGCCTTAGTGGTTTTATTGCCTTGCTTGGGGTGAATTTATTTAAAAAAAAATATATTATCAACAGTAAAAATAACATTATTTTAATTTCCAAGATTTATCACTTCTCAAGGAAACAGTTTTTCAGATAAAACCATATACATAAGACACTATTTTACTTTAAATCTGTTTCATGACAATGATGAGAAATTCTGATAATATTTTTAAATTCTTATTCTTCTACATGCAGTAAAACCCTTGCGTCTTAGTAGCTTTAGTGAAACTGATTAAAAAAATATGCGGCTCAAATGATTTATTTATATTAGGAGTTATATGAAAATAATGAAAATCAAATAGTCTATAAAAGAAATAAAAAAAGAATAATTATTAAGTATAGATAAAATATAATAAAATACAGAGATAAAAAAATGGGTAAACTGTTTTGGAAAAAGTTAAGTTTTCCTATTTGACCCTAGATTTCAAGAGGTTAGCAATATCTACTTGTTTCCAATTTGATAAATGAAAATATTTTGATGCACTCAAGAAAAGCCTTTAACTTTAGGTAGTAAATAGTTTTTTGGTGATGAGCACTGAATTGTTGGAATTGCTGGGTAAACAGGTTCTCGATCTTTATTGAGAAAGATTGACATATTGTAAGGGCAGCAGTGACATCCACAGAAAAGATCAAAATAAAGATCAGAAGTGTCAACATAGCCTGTTAGGAATCATTTTTTTTATTGCTGGACAAGAGGCGCATGTAGCTCAATTCAGACTTCTTACACCACAACGCTGTACTGCAGTGGTGTCATAAGAATCACCTGAGGTATGAAATGTCACTCTGTTGTGTTATGTGATGAGAATGCATTCTGACTTCATTCAAGTGAAAGCTATTTGAGTCTGCAATAATTGATAAAGTACGTCACAAAGAACAGTTGGTACTTCTAGGTAACTTTGACATATTTAGGAAGGATATTTGTCGTTGGCACCCGCTTGAATACAAGAATCAGCATTGTTACCCACTTTCCTTATTCCTTTTCTCCCCACTGCCGGTTATAGCAGAGATGGCCGTGAAGCCTACTTCTGAAAGCTGATGAGCAGGAGTCACAGAGGAGTGTGGGTGGTGGATGCAGCTGAGTGAGTTGGACCCTCCTGGCAGGTCCTCTTCATGCTGATTGTTGAACTCAAAAGTCTCAATGCCCTAGCTTCTGATGTTACCCTTCCAAACAATATTTCACCCTTTCCACTTTTATCATCACCACCACCCTGTACAGGTATGGTAAAATTAAATTATGTTTTTTCTATACTTTATCTGTTTAGTAATCTCAGGGTCAGTGCATCTTACCCCTGAAACCCCTCCCAACCAAGGGGATCTCTGCATTTTTTTGGGTACTGTTGTGGCCTCTGCTTTATTTTTTCAGCCCTGTTTTATGGGCATCTGCCATTTTTTAAATTATTTTTAAACTGATGTTACATTGTCAGTCATCAAATAATAATATACATCGTGTATCTGCATAGCTGGTGTGGTGCATACTATGCAGGAACCCCTGATGAGATTTGACCCCCAGAAGGGCTAGTTTCAGCAGCTTTATTTTTGCTTTTTGTATTTTTTATATTTTTCTACCTGAGTTATAGGTAGAAAAATTATATAGGTTTTATCAGTCAATCATCAACTATAATAACTGATAGGGCTGGTGCTTACTACCTGGAACCTCTCAGCTGTGTGGGGGCCCCATGCCTACTGGGGAGTGGAGGCAGAAATGCTCATTTCAGTCACACTAATTATTTTAAAATTGTAATTGTCTTTCTCAACAGTACTTTTAAATCAATTACGAGGGTAATATATCTTGGTAAAATCACTTTTTATACCGAGTTCATCCAATAAGGAGGATATCTGATTTATTTTTTTTACTAATAGTAATACTAACCGGAAGTCCACAGCTAGTAATTAAAATAAAATTTCTAGTCCCTATTTTTACATTTCTAGAAAGATAAAACTGAAAAAATGATCGCTTAAAAAATAAAATTTTTGAAAGATTTCAGCACATGAAAAATTTTCCTGAAAACTGAAATAGTATTTTTAAAACAAATTTTAAAGATAATCCCTTTTATGTTGTGTTGAAATCTTTGTGAAACTATTTTTTCAGTAGAATTATGTCAGTGATTAATCTTTATGAAAATGTAAAAATTTGCACCATAAACTTTTTTCTGAGTAAAATTTAATCATGAAAATATTGGTGGTTATTACAAAAAGAATAACATTTGCTCAGATTTTTAGAAAATAAAAACCTATTCATTATAAAAGTAAATAATCAATGAATATATACTGCAATTTTCATTTAAATTGGATAATTCCCTGATTTTTGGTAATTTAATAAAAGTGCTGCTCTCCCTTCTCCAATTTTTTTCCTTTGAGGGTTTGTGGTCCCTAGGTTGGGAAACTTTGAAATCAACATGTAGTAGAGAGGGGGGCATGAAAGTTTCAGGGTGGGTGTGAAACCCTCGTGCTGGCCCTGGGCATTCTATTTATCTTTTTTGTGTATTAGATTTAAAAATTTTCATTGGTTTTGTGAAGGTATTGCCACAAAAAACAATAACTAAGATTTAAAATGAATTTTTAAAAGATGAAAAATCTTTCTTGAAACTTTTATTTTATGTTTAATTTCAAGTTAATAGATTAAATTTAATATTTCCAATGAGCAAAATACATTGCTGTATTGCAAAACTAATTTAAATTGACTGTAAAAAGATTTTTTTTTTTTGCTAAGATAGCTTATTAGCACCCTTTTTTTTAGTTGTCTTTCATCAAAATATAATTCTCTTTATTAAAAAAATTTCTAAAAATAAAATATAGTTTTCTGAAACTTTATTTGAGGAATATTAGCTGATTTAAAGAATAATTAACCTGATTTGAAACAAATATTATTTACTTTGAATTTAAAATATAGCAGAAACTCATTTTTAACTAATATGAATAGAGGCTGAAATTTTAATTTCTGGAAATTTCATAAAATTAAGTAAGAGGTAAAAAAATATTTTTACCAAGATTTTCTAATGAAATAAAAGAAAAAAATAATTATAATTCATTTGTGAATAAGTCCTGAAATTTTCATTAAAATCCAACAATTATTTGATTTTTGCAAGAATTTGAAAAACAATGTGTTTTTTACTGCAAAAATTATGCAAAATTTATCAGTAAATGTTGACCTACTGTTGATGAAAGAAAAACAAGATTTTTAACCAAAATTTTGAATGTGCTAAAAAGGATGAAAAAATTCAATAAAATAATATAAAAATACTTTGGTCTTTCCTATTAATAATAACAAACATTTTGATGCGAAAACTTTGTTTTCATCATCTGGGGCTTTTTTCATCATGCTATGCTCTTTTTTAGCAACAAAGTGGTGGTACCTAATTATGTGTATGGACTTGTATACAAAGTATTGTTTGTTGTAAAAGTTTAAATAAGCAATCATCTGGGGTTCAGGAACGGATTAATCCATTTTATATTGATTCCTATGGGAGGGGGAATAGTTTCGGTTTATGAACATTTCTGGTAACAGACGGCTTTGAAGAATAAATTAAACACACGAACCAAAGTTATACTGTATATATTTAAGTAAAATCAGGTTTTGGTCATTAAAACAGATGTTGGCACAGTATGGGGCATGTGTAATGGATGAAAGCTGATCTGGTCACCCATCAACATTGTGTATGGAAGAAGACATCCAGAGGAATGATAACTTTATCAGGGGAGACAAATGAATCATTTTAGCACAAGTGGTGGCAGACATGGTCATCAGCTGTGGTATGGTATAGTACATGATGACTTGGGGTACTGTATTTTAGTGTGCATTAGGTGTCCAAACAAGCAAGAGGAGCAGATATGACTTTGTGAAAAACTTGTTTTTGGAAGGGATGAAGAAGCTTGTTGAATGATAGCCAAAGTACATTGTCATGCAGTGAATGATAGGGGTGGACTATATCAAAAAGTGACCTTTGCATTTTTTTCTTTTTCAGTAGAAATAAAGGTGTTGAGTGGAAATTATCTTTACATTTTGATTTACCCTCGTAATAGTGTAGGGTGTGTTCTACAAGTGTTTTAAAGGACCTTCTTCTTGCAGACCAGTTAAACTACTTTATATCCATCTTGCTTTTGGATAATGATGGTCTGTTACAGCAAGATAATGCAGTCTCTGGTCCCTGCATTTGCCAGATTTAAACTCCATTGTATTAATATCTATCTATATTTCTGAGATGAAGTATTGTAACTATTTACATTGTTTGGACAGTTGTCCTCATCTTTACTGTCATATTCACAATGTTTCAGCCATTGTACACTCTGGCCTTCTTTCAAACCAAATCTTTTATTTAGTCCATAGGGGTAGATTGTTCTAATTCTATGTACTATGCTTTTGGATATCTCAGTTTAAGTTAATTTCCTTTGATAACTCAACTCTTCTCTTTGCTGAGACCCTGTATTGAACTCACAATTCTTTGGATCAAGTCACTTTTAGAATCAATCAACCAACACTTTTATTCACTGGGCCATGTGTTAGACATGTTGCAGACCTCACTAAATTCTGAAGTTACCCCCAACTCAGTTATGAACAGCCCTCGAACATGCCTGGACAAATATACCCCCACCATGACTATCAGACCATATAGATTCGTATATTTAAGCAAAACCAGGTTTTGATTATGAAAACTATTTTATTCCAAATTCCAAGCAGAGATGAAATTCTTGTCAATTAAAAAATAAAATAAAAGGTTAAATGCTGAATGAAACTTGGTATAATTTTCTTTCGGTATTTGTCTATATTTCTGAGATGAGGTATTATGTATACTATTTACGTTGTTTGGACCATCGTCCTCATCTTTGTTGCCATTTTTATCACAACATTTTGGCTGTTGTATGCTCCGGCCTTCTTCAGGTGGTTGGAATGTTGAACTGAACCCGTTATTTTGCTCGCTGTGGTAGACTGTTCTAGTTCCATGTGCCATGTCTAATAGATGTCAGTTATCAGACATCTCCTGTTGATTCACCTCTGCAAGTTTCTTTCAATCACCAAAATATAGTTTTTTTTATATTCTCAGGGACCTCACTATGGAAAACAGAATGCACACAGAGAATGGTTTAGGGTTAGCAAATACACAACAAAAAGCATAAGAGAAAGAAAAAGGGATGATTCTTTTAATAGGATACCGCAGACAATGATCTATTACTTTCTGAAAGTTCTAAGCTTTATCAGAGATGGAATCAATTCAGGAACCAAATTGCTCAATCCAACTCTTCAGAGTAAAAAAACAACAATATATAAGGAAAGTGAACGTATCTCTTCAAATGAGTTTTTAAAGAATTATAACATTCATGACATGCCTACAAACCCAGTTGTGCCACTCTAAAAAAAAAGGCCATCATTAAACAATACTTGTCTCGCAAGAAAAAGACAAGATGCTCATTATTTTTGTACTTTGCGATAAGAGAAGATTGCTTGCCACTACTGTTTCTTTTAAACTTTTGTACATATAAAATATATGTGCATTCTTAGTGCAAAGCAAAACAGAGAAACACATCAACACAGCCAACATATATACAAGGACAACAAGGAAAGACTGAAAAAGCTTATGCTGGAGTAGGAAAAAAAAAAAATTACAGACGGCAATGATGTATCTATTCTCCCCCGTTTCGCTATACATCATTAATATTGATATCAATAAAATAAAAGCAATAGGTATTTTTGTCCACATTAGATATTGGTAGATATTACAATGTTAACTTATAACAATATACAGTTTTGTATTTTGTAAGTTAGCTGTAATTATTTTTAAGTTCTCTTAGGAAAAACAAACTCCTAAAAAGTTTTGCTTTTTTGCAAACATTAAAACATGTCTATATATATGCAGGGTGCGATGGATACATTGTCGCCTAAATTATGCAAAAATGAAAATAACACTGACATCTCATTTTAACTGATATATTTACCAAAATTATATAAAAATATCTTGAAATACTAAAGAGTAAATTTTTTCAATAAAACTGGCACTGGCTTCAACCATGACATCCAGACTTCAGAAACTCCTGATGCTCTTCTGGAAAGTCTCCTTGTTTAAGTTGGTGAATTCTGCCATAATCTTTGCTTTCAATTCATCTTTGCTGTTCCAAGGAGTTTTGTTAGTCTCTTGCTTGACTATCCCACACATAATAGTCAAGGGGGTTGCAGTCTTTGGAGTTAGATGGCCAGATGTAAGGGGTAATGTGGTCACAGAAATTGTCTAGAAGCTATGACTGGGTTCTTCTTGTGAGGCATGGTGCAGAGTCCTGTTGCCAGACATAGGGTCTTCCAGCAGACATTCTCTTGACCCATGGCAGCACTACCTCCTCAAACCACTTGATGTAGGCCTCTGTGTTGACTCTGAGGCACTCACCAACAAATTTGAGAGTTCTTTTCTTATCAGAATGATCAAAGTGAATTTTCCGAGCTGCCATACGTTTTGACAAAGTATTTTTCAAAAACAAATCAGCTTATTCAAATTTCATCAACTGGTTTGCAAAATTGAATGAAACAGAGTTTGTAAGTTTCAACAAAAAACGTTAGTAATAATTTCAACAAAATACCATGTACTGTGAGGATTTCAACACACACTGGTATTTTGCAAAAAAAATTCTAATAATAAAAAAATTATCATTTTAAGTTTCTTACAATGGTTTATAACCTGGACCAATTATTCTGTACAATTAAAATTTTTACACATTATATTTTTTTTAATTTTGGCAATAAACTAAAAATTTAAATTTCATATATTGTATTCCATTATTACCAACTCAGAATACTGAACAAAAAGAAGTGATTCTAAACATGTCAGCATTTTCAAATCAAAACCAGATTTCAAATTTGAACTTAGAATTGTCTCTTTTAGAAGTATTAGTTTATTTTCAAATAAAAAGTTATTTCATGTTGATACTCAACACACCATACAGAAAATTGAAACCTAAAATATGTACAAGATGTTGGAAAAGCAATACTTACACATTTGAAGATAAGCTGCAGATATAAATACTGTACAAAATTTGCTTCTTTTTTGTGTTGTGTTTTAGGTCAAATTTGGCTTAGGCCTGTTACTGGTAACATGTAACCCAGTACAACCTGCTGTATGGTTGGGTGGTTCACACTAAATATCTCCACTAGCTTTTCTGTTGGTGAGGAGAGTGGCATGTCACTACACAGGATAAAAAGCAAAACCTGTCAAGGGGCAGATGAGCATCTTATAGGAGCCAATGCCCAACGTGTGTGTGCATGTGTATATATATGGGTGTTGACTTCAATGTCCACTTATATATATATATATATATATATATATATATGATAGTTGTATATTTAGGCAGCAATCCTTCTTTTATGCAAGTTTCATTAAAAACGACAGACAAGGTACTACGGTTAAGTTATTTATTTAATTTTTCTTGTGTACAAACAAGAGCTTTCTTTGTTGGACAAAGGGTGTGTAAGAACTGTCCAAATGTTTTATTTTTCCGAGCGCTTTCGGCTATACCTTTAGCCATTATCAAGGATGATTTGATTTTTCAGCTTAATTGAGTGTGTGCATTATGTATATGTCTTAGTGTGTAGTAGTGGTGTTTTAATTTCCAAATACGGTTAGAATGTTGTGGCTTTGTTCGTAGTTAATATTGTTAAGGGTAGGCTTTTCCTTTTTTATTATTAAAGCCTCCATTATTTTTAACCTTTTTTTACAGGTGGAAGCAATTAATATATTTGTGTTTTCTACTAGTATATTTCTAATGGAGTCTGGTAAATGTTTGTGTGTGTTTATATGGGTTCTAATGGTGCTGTGATCGGATAGGTGTAACGCAAGACGTCTGGATAAGCATGTGGTTGTGTAACCGATGTAATTATTTACCGAAGATATACGTACGCTACGTAGACGATATTTTCATTTTAGCGAACAACATTAAACAAATAGACACACTTAAGACCACATTTGAGAAAAACTCTGTCCTTAACTTCAATTATGAACTTAGCCAGAAAAACAAACTTCCATTCCTAGATGTCCTCGTTGAATACAGCAATAACACTTTCATTACATCCTTATACAAAAAACCCACCAGCAAGAACTCTTGTCACCTAAACTTTAAAAGCGAATGTCCACTTAGGTATAAAATAGCTGTAATAAAAAACTTTCTAGAAAGAGCACACTTCAAAATTCATCCTCTAGACTACTCTTCCTCAAAGAACTTAATAACGTAAAACAAATCCTAATCAACAACGGCTTCCCTAACCATCTTATAGACCAACAAATAAGACTATTTCTCCCTAAAGTAAGTAATAATGAAAGTGAACACACAGTCAAAAATCACATACACATTTATTACAAAAACCAAATGCTTAAGAATTACAAACAAGATAAATGCTCACTAAGACATATTATAAAGAAATACACCACCCCAATCGACCCAAATAAAAAAATCAAATTAATTATCTATTATAAAAAATTTAAGACAGCTAACCTCATCCTCAAAAATAACAACACGCCTGATAAGTCAAAATTGCAAAGAACAAACATTATTTATGAGTTCAAATGCCCCTTAAGGAACTGCGTTCCTAACGAAACCGGACTCATAAATAATTTTTTAATGAAACTTGCATATATATATATATATATATATTTATATATATAAAATTCTCAAAATGTATATGTATATGTATGTGTGTGATTGGATGTTGTTTATGCGTTTCCACAGTTTTCATCCGATTTTGATGTAATTTTTTTTGCCTGGTAGATAATTCTTCAGTGCCAGTTTTGAGTCCAAATTGTCTGGAAAAATTACAATCTTGGAGGTGAAAAATCGAAAAAACTGATTTTTTACACTTTGCGCAAAAATCAAAGGCAAAATTTAATTTACTTTTTCATACATAAACTTCCAATAATAGCTCAAGCTGTGTGGGCGTGATTCACATCTGCTCATGTTGCTTCATAATTAGTGCATACAGCAATGCATGCAACACTGTGTCACACACTGATGCACGCATATATGCATGACCTGTGGATCATGACACCTGTTCGAGTTGCCCATTGGCTGCATGAAGCCTCATTACATGTCCAATCAAATGCCGCCATGTCACATTGATTGTCTACGTAGTCCTAAGCTCATTGCTACCACTTAATTCAGCAATTTCACTTCTACTTCAGTATGTCCAGCCCTGCTTGCACGTTCCCCTTTTCTTGGCCAAACTTTGACCAACATTTATTTTTCCAACTTTTCCTAAAGTTATTCGAGCTTAGTCATCCCTGTAGCTTTACAGCGTTCTCTTCTTGTATTTACCCATGCATTCCATTTGACAATTCGTACTTGCCTAAGACATGCCACCAAAGAAAAGAACTTGCCTAGGTTGCAAAACCGCTGCCACCAAGTCTGTCATGCAAATAAGAGATAATGAATCATCTTTAGAACATTCAGTTCATCTGTCTCAAAATGCCTCTTGGAATGCTTCAATCAGAGCCACTGAGTTTGAAGATCAATGTAGCCATCGGCTTTCCAGAAGAGCAAATCTGAACGCTTCTGCACACGAGGCTGAAACTGCTGATCAAAGGACTCAATGACTGAGAAGAAACACCTCTTCAACTGTTTCTGTCTGTGAAACAAGATTGAGAATGCAAAAATGGCCCTTTTCAGTGCCACCCTCCATTCAAATTATTAACCCCCCATTTGGGAATGTGCCTCAGTTGCACCCAATTGTTATTACTAATATTGATTTTTGGGTGGGCTGACTTTAAACTTAAACTGCGCCAACTGAATGGCAAAAATTTCCAGTAAAGAAAGACCCAGCTGAAGACAGGCTATACTGCTAGTATATATATATATATATATATATATATATATATATATATATATATATATATATATATACTTAAAAAAACAACTCTGATTCAACTCTTACCGTTAACCTTTTCTGTATTTTATATATATATATGGTGGACTATCCTATCATGAACGATAAATGAGGGTCAGCATTGGATGGTGCCATTCATGCTACACTTATGCATGCTAGTAGGGGGGGCTGTTGTGGAGTAAATCAGGTAAAAGAAAAACATATTTCATTTGTGCTTTCTTAAGTGCGATACTAGCCCAGTCTTGCTGTGGGCAACAAAGCCACGCTGACAGATGAAATTTGTTAAAGCAGGATTTTGGGGTGTGTCTGCTTCAGAGCTTGATAAAGCTGATCATAGTGCTTCAGTCTTCTGTCTTCAAAACTCTTTAACTTAATGAAACATGTCTTACGCCATTCCTTTCAGCTTGATGCTTGGGCTTCCCAGGTTTTCAGATCAAATTTGAGATGTTTCAAGTTGTCTTTCAATTTGTCTTTGTAGCCTAAGAGTGAACATCCAGCTGAACGCTTGGAGTATGATAGTTTTCCCTACGGCATCTTTTTTGGAAGCCTATGCTCATCCATTCTCACAACATGACCAGCTCACCTAAGTTGTATCATTTCTAGAATGGTTTCAATGTCTGTGATGTTGTTACATTTCTTCAGTATTGCACTATTCTTGATCCTGTCCTCCCAATTTATATCACATATGGCACGAACAGCGCATGTGAAAGGCACTAAGTTTCAGCACCATAGAGAAGGGTTGAGAGAACGACTGATCTGTATATGACAATCTTTACTCTGAGAGACATGTCTTTGGTGCTCCATAACCTATGTTTAAGTTTACCGAACGCTGTGCTAGCTTTGGCTGTTCTGGATTGGATTTCTACATCCATTTTTTCCATCAGAAGAGACTGTTGATCCAAGATATGTGAACGCTTCAACAATTTTTAATGTCGTACCATCAATAAATACAGAAGGATTTGCGAGAGATGGATTGGCTGGTACATTAGCTCAGTCTTTATGTTGATAGTGAATCCAAATGCTTTTGCTGTTTCAGAAAATTTATCAAGGATAGTTTTTTTATCATATATATATATATATATATATATATTATGAAAAATAAAGAATAATATTTTTTTTTTAAAATCCACATTACAACCAAAAAAGTTTGCGGTACCTCTCTTCTTTTTAATATACACACTTTTCTCTCGTTGGAACCATTATAACCTTTTCATTTTATATATATATATATATATATAATAAAAATATTTTCAAGTATGCTATATTTATTTTTTAAAGTGCTAAATAAAGATAGAGTGTATGTAAATAGAAAAGTGAACATTGAGGTCAACACCCAGCAAGAACAATCTGTTTCATGCTTAAATGCTATCTTCAGGCCATGTGTGTTGCATTTTGCTTCAACTATGTATGTTGGTCAATGGTGCATTATTGGTAGAAGATCTCTCTCTCTCTCTCTCTATTTCGGTTGAGCTCTCTGGGGAGGATGTGTGGGTGTGTAAACAGTGACTATTACGGCTAATAATGCAAGACTCTTCGGTAAATCGAATCGAGTTCTCTCAGTCACTGTGTGTTTATCTAAATATAAATATGCTTAAATTCACCTTCTTCTCTGCCATGCGCCAACGGCTTCAGGGTAAAATTTCCGACTGACGCGAATTCAGTCGGTTTTCGATTCTAGCCAGAGGCAACCGGACGTCTAGCCACACTGATGAGCTATGATACAGCGAAACAGTCTGTCTGTGGATGACAATATACATATATATATATATATATATATATATATATATATATATATATATATAAAGCTAAGAAGGGGTAGCAAGACTTGAATAGCAACCTTTCTAGAGATGGGGTCTCAATAAAAACACTTGGTATACTCAGACTACTGTAGATGTCTGAGTTAGGTGTCAAGAAGACAATCTGGAATTACAAAATCTTGGCGCCAATGATTATGACATATCAGACAAGACCCACCTTGCTCTCTACAAGATTAATTGCAGTCCTGTCTGAACAAAAAAATATGATGATGATGATGATCCCTATTCAGGAAAATCACGGTTCTCCACAATTTCCTTCCTATCCCATGTACACATAAGCGATGTTTGACTCTACTTATCTTTGCCATCTATCCACCCAATCTCATTAGGTAGGTTACTCCTTGTTTTACTCTGTCTCTCTTGCTTTTTAATGTCCTGTGAATGTTAAATTTTGCAAGCTCTCTTTTTTATTGTTTGTCCCACAAATTACATCTGATTTTTATGATTCGAAGTATAAGCGTCCTTTTAGATCCTGTTTTTTTTTATTCTTAGTATGCATCTGAAGAAACACATTTCTGTCATTTCAATCATTTCTTTATCTGTGAGGAAATTGTCTAACATTCACCTGGCATGTAGTTATAGCATTTCAGCACTTTTCTTAGGTTTCTAACAAAATTTTCCTATCACTTAATACTGATAAATTAGACCTCTTTCTGATTCACTCCATACCAAAATATATTGGCTGTATGTGAATGGTACAAAAGAAAAATAAAAAAAAAAAGTTGTGCTCTGTGAATCTGAGCATTACATCTGACCCACAAAAATATAATTTAAACATTGGAGCCAATCACAAACATTGGCACTAAAGCAAAAGTATGACAAAAATCACTGACTTATGTATCCACCCTAACTGCTTAAAAGGACCCACACAGTGACACTCAAAATAATACACAAGCAGTTCACAGAGTGCATCAGTGGCCTCCTGGTGAAACCAACCAGACGCAAGCTTCAACGCCAGGTCCATACACACCCAACACCCCCATCTTCCAGATCACTTCCCTCACCCACAAAAGAGATGTTCTACTTTGATCCATTATCCTGATGATACAGATAATTTTATTTTAACATATCTTGTTTCCTTTTCTATCTGTCTCACCAACAATATTTTGTTGTTTTTGTTTGTTACTCTTCCAGTCATATACAGTGTATCCTTTGCTTAGTTTCTGGAAGGCTTTATTTGCTATTCCTACGTACCTTTTGATTTCTATGTTACTGTTGTGTCGTGGCACAATAGTAAAAAGAAGAAAATCAAGTCGAGGTTGGTTTAAGGAACAAGTGTATTTAACATCACAGATACAAAGGTAGGAAACGGGTACTACTCAGCTAGGCAGTTGTAGTACTGCGCTGCTTACACACCGGGTAGGTATTACTGGCACTATATATAGTGAGAACTGGTGTAATTCCCTTGTGTTAGAAAGGCCTGTGTAACAGTTACCATTATCCATTGTTTGTACTACTCATATAGTTAAATTTCTGTACCTGGTTGATTCTGATGTCATCAAAGTGTTGGCTGATTGATCCAAAAGTGACTTGACACAAAGAGCTGTGAGTTCAATCCCTGGCCACAGCAGAGAGAATAATATTTTTCTTTGCTTTTGGAAAGCATATTTAACTATTCCAATGCACCTTTGGATTTTGATGGATTATGATCTTTTTATTTTAAGAAAGGTAAAAATTCAAAAAGGGTGTTTTTTTCTCTTGACACCACAATCATTGTATACTCCCTTGACAATTTTTTTTAAAAATTTGTTTTCAGAATTTTAATAAAACCTAAACATATGAAAATGGATTTTTATGCATATTTTTTTAAAATGGGGTTCACTCTGTACAAAGCCAGGGAGCCATTCGAGATAGAGGGCTACAGAGTAAAGGGCACACCTTATGCAGATATATGGGGAAGGTAGCAGTTAACCCTAGAATTGAACAGGTTATGATTATAGTGATCGGGAAAACAACCTCTTGCTCTACAGAGCAGTGGTTCACTGGAAGAAGCTGTCTTCTTACTCCTCACTGTCCTTTGCTAATTTATCTAGGAGTTCCTGCAGTTTTCTCTCTAAGTCTGCCATCAAAGCAGTTTCATCTGTGTATCTTATATTGTTAAGATTATGTCTATTGATAACAAATTCTGGTAGGACTTCTAGTTCTTTTACGATTGCCTTGCTGTAAAGATTTAATAAATTTGGCAAGAAAACACATCCTGGACATCTTTTTCTTTATGCACTGTGTCCCCTCAGGCCATAGGTGATCATGGCTCTCCAAAACTTCCTGTCCTTTGTAGCTCTTAAAAAAATTTGTCTTTCTGCTATTTCTCCTAAACCCTGTTCCGCTATTCATTTACTCAAGCTCACTAAATATATCATGCACTATTTTCCTCTGTCACTCTTGCCTTCACTCTGTCCTGTGAGTATCCAATTTTCCAAGCCCTCTTTCCTTATGTGCCCCAGAAACCTGTATCTACCGGATGTTAAGTATAAGTTTCCTTTTTGTTTCCATTTTCTTTAAAATTTTGTTGTTGCTCACATGTTCAGTCCATGGAATCCTCAGTATCCTTATATAGAACCACATTTATGTTGCTTTAAGTCTCTTCTTCATCTTCAAGGAGATTATCCAGCATTCACTGCCATACAGGAGAGCAGATATCACATAACAGTTTAGTACTCTTTTCCTTGTTTCTAATGAAGGTTTTTCTATTTCTTAATACTCTGCTTAGCTTTTGGAATGCTTCTTTGGCTATCCCATTGCCTCTTCAGATTTCAGTGTTACACTTTCCAATCGCTGTTAAAAACACATCCCAGATATTTAAATTTCCCCACTATGGGTTCATCCTTTTGCTGACCACCATGCATTCTGTCTCCTTACAGTTGATGTTTACTCCTTTCTTCTTGCTTTCCTTCAATGCCTTCTGTAGGAATTATTGTAGTTTCCTTTTTTTTTTTTTTTTTAAAGTGTATCACCCCAAGCAAAGCTGGAGGCCACTAGCACGCAAGGGGTTACAGAAGGTTTGGAGGAAGAGCAGATAGGAGTGGTAAAGGAGAGGATGTGGAGAAAGACAGTGGATCGATCAAGGCAAGGAAGTTACAGAAGATTTGGAGCGAGAGCAGATAGGAATGAAAGGTGAAAGGATGTGGAGAAGGGAAGTGGATAGATCAAGGCAACTGGAGATGTCGATTGATGCTACACTTAAACCGTTGGAGATTGTATTTGTCAGGGAAACAGGAATAGGGAAGGGAGTTCCACAGGCGAGATGTGCGAGACATGAAGCTATTGGAGTAGAAGATAACGTCTACATCTAGCAGTTTCAACGGTGAAGGGGTGGGAACGGGATGCCAGCCTCGTAGGACGTTTAAATTCATGAGGCCTAGGGACCAGCGAAAGCAGCTCCTCGGAACAATTACCATGAAAGTATTTGTAAAAAAGACAGAGCGAGGCAACGTCGTGTCTTTGAGAGAGCGACTGCAGATGAGATGACAGATCAGGGCCAATTACATTGCATATCTGTCTCTGGATCTTATCAAGAACCCAGAGGCAAACAGCAAGGGCTCCAGACCGTATATGGCAGCAATACTCCATGCAAGGGTGAATGTTGCATCTGCTATCAACATTGCATTATCTGCATATCTTACATTCATAAGAGAGTTGCCGCCAAAAATGAATCCTGGCAGGACTTCTAGTTTTTTCAGAATCGCTTCACTGTACAGGTTGAATGTCTGATGAGAAAACACATCCTTGTTTTACACCCCTTTCTATTTTTGTATATCTACTGAACTCATTTTCTATCCATATGCAGGCAGTTTGCTGCCAGTATAGGTTCTTGATTATTCTAATATCCTTCGTAAATATATCAAGATTACTGAGCAGATCTTACTCTTCTTTTTATTTTTGCATACTTGCCTGACACATTTTATCTACATGCTGGTGGATTCTTCCGAGTAAATGCTGCATATTATTTGAACAGTTTTTCAATATAAATAGCGTTTACCTCGCGTTTCAAATGTCTTTGTCTTGTACCTTTTCAAATGATTTTATGCAATCTATGAAATATAAGTATAGGTTGTTTTGCATTTGTATTTCTCATTCTGATAGAATTCTGCACTAATTTTGTGTTGTGACCTGTTTAGGGGCCAGAAAGAAAGACACGGAAGATGAAGGTAGGTTGAACAAAAGTATTGAGATAACAGATATATACAAATCAAGAGTGTTAGTAATAAGCAGATAGAAGTGTCCAAACGGTTGGGTTACACTGTGTCTCGGCTGCTCACGACTCTACCCTAGGAAGTTTTGCAGTTAGTATTTATGAGAGGAGGAAGAGTTCATTCTACTGTAGGAGGGTCTACCACAACATTTTGTCAATGTATACAGTTTACATCAAGTTGCCATGCTTTCTGTCAATGTATACAGTTTACATCAAGTTGCCATGCTTTCTGTCAATGTATACAGTTTACATCAAGTTGCCATGCTTTCTGTCAATGTATACAGTTTACACCAAGTTGCCATGACTTTCTGTCAATGTATACAGTTTACATCAAGTTGCCATGCTTTCTGTCAATGTATACAGTTTACATCAAGTTGCCATGCTTTCTGTCAATGTATACAGTTTACACCAAGTTGCCATGCTTTCTGTCAATGTATACAGTTTACACCAAGTTGCCATGCTTTCTGTCAATGTATACAGTTTACACCAAGTTGCCATGCTTTCTGTCAATGTATACAGTTTACATCAAGTTGCCATGCTTTCTGTCAATGTATACAGTTTACATCAAGTTGCCATGCTTTCTGTCAATGTATACAGTTTACATCAAGTTGCCATGCTTTCTGTCAATGTATACAGTTTACATCAAGTTGCCATGCTTTCTGTCAATGTATACAGTTTACATCAAGTTGCCATGCTTTCTGTCAATGTATACAGTTTACATCAAGTTGCCATGCTTTCTGTCAATGTATACAGTTTACATCAAGTTGCCATGCTTTCTGTCAATGTATACAGTTTACATCAAGTTGCCATGCTTTCTGTCAATGTATACAGTTTACATCAAGTTGCCATGCTTTCTGTCAATGTATACAGTTTACACCAAGTTGCCATGCTTTCTGTCAATGTATACAGTTTACACCAAGTTGCCATGCTTTCTGTCAATGTATACAGTTTACATCAAGTTGCCATGCTTTCTGTCAATGTATACAGTTTACATCAAGTTGCCATGCTTTCTGTCAATGTATACAGTTTACATCAAGTTGCCATGCTTTCTGTCAATGTATACAGTTTACATCAAGTTGCCATGCTTTCTGTCAATGTATACAGTTTACATCAAGTTGCCATGCTTTCTGTCAATGTATACAGTTTACATCAAGTTGCCATGCTTTCTGTCAATGTATACAATTTACAACAAACAACAAATTTGGAATGTTATCTAGCAATTTATAGTTTGGCATGCTTTCTGTCAATGAAACTATTTAAGTTGGTTATGTACTGATGATTAAATAAAAATAGGTATTTGCAATTTAAATAATAAAGGAAAACAATAAATAAATAATTAAAATGAACAGGTAATTTTTAAAGGTATTGTAATATTTGTTATAGGAAATTCTATAAACAGTATAACTTCATTATAGAGGAATAAATATATCCCATTAAACCACAGCAGGTGCATTTTCTTTGTGAATTTCATACATTTTTTTTTCTTGATTTAAATCTGAACAGTTATGAAGATCTTCATTCTGATTTATAAAGATAATCAGCAAAGAAAACATATGTCAATTATAATTAACATTGTCATTATATTATCAAAATCAATTTGAATATATCAGAAAGAAATCATTGCCTGCTACATGAGAACAAGTTCAAAGCACATTTAAATATAGTGCCAATTTCTGATATCTAATTATTTTGTTGACATGTTTAATCTCTTGGTTTTCAATATCATTGAAGATATAATTAATTCAAATAACTGATATATTTTTGGCAAATAGAAAAACTAATATGCAAATAAAGAAATTTAATTAATTGTAAGCTTTTATTTATTGCAACAAATACTGTAATCACTTCTGCATATAGAAAAGGGATAATATATCGGAGAGATTTTCTTTGCCAAGCTGGTGAAACTTGTTTCTAAAGTTTAGCAAAACAATAGAAAATAAGTTAAAAACAGTACAAAGAAAGTTTTTGATGTATCAATCAGTTTTGTACTCATAAAATCCATTATAGAGAGGAAGTAAGTTGAATTGTTAATATCATGTATGAAATATCACAATTATTGTTTCATTGTATCTGAGAAATGTTTTCCTTTTTGTCCTATATTTAAAAATAACTTCTGACTGATCATCAACTAAAAGTCTGTTATTAATGAATGAATACTAAAGAGCATTTAGGAACAATGTTTCATCTTCCAGATAGATTGAAAGGAAGAGATGAAAGTATCTCTAAAACATACATACTGAAACAATAAATGTTCTGAAAATGATATTAATAAATCTTCTTAGGCCTTTTTCGTCAATGGTGATGGCTGGCAGCGGAAAATAAGCACAGCACCACTCATGGCTAAAACAACCAATGCAAGATCAGCATTGATTTTTGACAAATTTTCACAGTAGTAGAATACTACAGAGTCATCCACCGTGGGGCATTTGTGCCTTTCTTTAGCCTCTACAGCACACTGGACTCAATTCTCTTTATAGATGTTTGCTCCCATGAAAACAACAGCTCTCCACCCTACTCAATCCTGAGCAGCCGCATCCCAGTTTGCAACATTGATAGAAAATTCCATCATGGTCATTTTACATTTTTCCTTGAAGCAAAGCTTGGGTTGTCCAACGTTATGCATGCCCTCAGGCAGTTCCTCATACAGTATCTGTTTGGTAATTCTAGTGTTACCCATACACGCAACATGCCTAAGCCACCCGAGACACTGAGTCTACAGAATGGGATATACTAACTGAATGCCAGCTCTTTTGAGCATTTCCACATCCAGGACCCTATATTACCATTTAATTTTTAAAATATTTCTCAAATGTCTCATGTGAAAACTAACTTCCTCTCCTGATCAGCATACAAGGTCCATGTCTCACTCATATAAAGGACTGTTGAGAGAACGCATGTTTAGTAAATTAGTCTTGGTTTTTATCTTAAGTTTATCACTTTCCCAGCCTCTCTTCATAAGTTTCTTGAATGCAGCTGTGGCCTTTCCTATTCTGCTTGTCACTTCCTCATCTATAGATAGGGTCAATATTAATAAATATCAAACTTTTAATAATCAATTGATAGGTCTGAGGCTAGGAAAGTTAGTTTACTGTACTATGCTATACAATTTTTCTTGCCAGAATTTATGTTACCATTTTATAGGTCTACCATTTATTCATACATTAAATAATGCTCTCACATATGGCCTGGTGCTTCTGATATGTATTTAGAGTTCTTTGACAAAATCCAAAGAAGAATCTGAAATGTTATTAGACCTAACCTAGTGTCTCAGCTTCAGTAACTTTCCCATTACTGCAACATATTTTCTCTGAGCCTTTTCTATAAATATTTTCATGGTAATTATTCAAATGAGTTTTCTTCTTTGGTACATTGACTTTACAAATTTAAGTGCAGTACTAGATTGGATGTGCATTGAGTTATAAAGAATATTGGCTCGGAATGAGAAATCTGAGAGCCAAGTTCAAATTTTGGTAGAGTTCATTGCATTCACTTACACACAAATATTCTTGGGAAAGGTATTGATACATCTCTTCTCCCACTCCCAAGATATGGGTTAAATAACAGGACAGACTGGGTTCTGTAGCCTTGGTTGCTAGGTGCCATCATCTTACTGCTGAAATTGCTAGTTATAACGGTAAGTTCTATGTTAACAGTAACCCTCTTTTGGCTTCTTGCTTTCCTATCAAAAATTTAAATGCAATGTCAATTGTTATGTGCTGTTTTCTTAATTTTTTTTTTTTTTTTTTAAGCACTTCACCCCAAGAAAGGCAGGAGTACCACTAGTATGCAAGGGGCTACAGAAAGTGAAAGTAAGTGAAAAGACTGGGTATAGGTGGAGTTAAGGAGGAGGATAAAATGAAGAACAGGGATTAAGGATTAAGGTAATAGATGTTGACCGAAATTACACTTAAATTTTTGAAGATTATTGTTATCAGGGAAGCAAGTAAGAAGAAGGGAGTTCCACAATTGGGAAGTGCGAGAGAAGAAGTTGCTGGAATAAAGAGGCAGTTACATTTAACTGTTTCAACAGTAAATGGGTCGGACTGAGATGCCAACCTAATAGCATGCTTAAATTCATGCAGTCAGGGCACCAGTGACAATAGCTCGTCATAGCAGATGCCATGAAAATATTTATAAAAAAGACACAGAGAAGCTACATTATGTTGGTGAGAAAGCGACTGGGGTCGAGACCCCAAGTCAGGACTGATCACATTGCATATCCGTCGATTGGATTTTGTCAAGAACCTTGAGCTGAACAGCAGGGACACCAGAACATATATGGCAACAGTATACAATGCAAAGATGAATGGTAGATCTGTAGATGTGAAGGATGGACTCAGATGAGAAAAACATTCTGGCATGACACAGAGATTCAATTTTCCTTGCGATAGATGCAGCAATTGATTCAATGCAGTTGTTCCACCTCAGCTCAGTGGATAATGTGAGACTAAGTAGGCACAGTGAGGCACTCTCATGGAGTTGAGCATCAACCATGCTGGTAGGAGGCAGGGATATTTCTTGTTCTTTTATTGTTCACTCTGTTTAATAATATTTTTTTCTCTGATTCTTTCATCCTCAGTAAACTCTTGTGTCTTAGCACTCTTATTGCCTTGCTTGGGGTGAAATGAATAATGAGTAATTATAGAAAATATTCTGTGAGGTTTTACAAAATAGATGATTAAGAATTTCATGTGTGTAAAATACAGCTATTGTTGCTTATATTTTGCAGTTAATTATTTCTTTTATTCATTAACTATGATCAGGATTCAGAGAGACAAAAGATTCTGATTGACATTATATTTAAACTTTTGAAGCCTTTTCTTGACAGGAAAAGAAGAATCTAGAAGAGAATTCCTCAAGTGAGAAGTACAAGAGAATAAACTACTTACAGAGAACATATGGTTACATATGGCAATTTCAACAGCAAAATGATGAGACCTGCTTATATTTATGAAGTTGAGGCGTCAAAGAGGAAAGTACCATAAAAGTACAACTACCATAAAAGTATATGTTGACAAAACATAGGAAAGGAAGCTACATTATGGCAGTGGGAAAGTGATTAAAGGTGTGATGCCACATCAGAATAACATTGCAGATTTTTCTTTGAATTTTGTCAAGAATCTCTAGATACATATTAGAGGTACCAGAAAAGATGTGGCCATAATATTCAATGCATGGATGAATGGTAGACTTATAAATATGTAAAGTAGATCTGGTGAGAAAAATTGTCTAGCATGACACAGTGAACCGACTTCCCTAATGGCAGACCCCGAGCATTTGATTCAATATAACTGTTCCAGTTCAAGTCAGTAGAAATAATTAGACTGCAAAGGTACAATGAGTTACTCTCTTGAAGATTATGAACCAGTCGTACTGATGAAAAGTAAAAATAATTTCTCTAAGAACCATCCACTATGTTGATCAAAGGCAGCTGCTTCTGACCAATGCAACCGTCAATAAACTTAAAAGACTAATATTACATAAAAAGTGGGTAAGTATCATTGAACAGTAATTAGGACATCTTATTTATGTATAAATTGATAGAAATAGTTAATAGGATGTAAGTTAAATTAATTTCAGCCAGTCTTGGTTGGTGTTTGATCTGAACTGTATATATAGACAGAAAGCGTGACAACTTTGTTATTTGATGCAAACTGTATGCATTGAGAGAAAGCAAGCAAACTTTGTCCTTTGATGTAAACGGTATACATTACCAAAATATACCAACATCATCATTTAATGTAAACTGTAAACACTGAGAGAAAGTAGACCAAATTTGCCATTAGATTTAAACTGTATGAATGAACAGTAAGTATGCTAACTTCATCATTTGATGTAAATTGTATCCTTTGACAGAAAGCATGGCAACTTTGTTGTTTGATGTAAACTGTATGCATTGTCAGAAAACATGCCAACATTGTTATTTCATGTAAACTGTATAGATTGAGAGAAAGCATGACAATGTTGTTGTTTAATGTAAACTATATACATTGTTAGAAAGCATGCTTTGTCATTTGATGTAAACTGTATACATTGAAAGAAATCATGCCAATTTTGTTGTTTGATGTAAACTATATACATTGACAGAAAGCATGCTTTGTCATTTGATGTAAACTGTATACATTGAAAGAAAACATGCCAATTTTGTTGTTTGATGTAAACTATATACATTGACAGAAAGCATGCCAACTTTGTTGTTTGATGTAAACTATATACATTGACAGAAAGCATGCCAACTTTGTTGTTTGATGTAAACTATATACATTGACAGAAAGCATGTTTTGTCATTTGATGTAAACTGTATACATTGAAAGAAATCATGCCAATTTTGTTGTTTGATGTAAACTGTTTACATTGACAGAAAGCTTGTCTATTCTTTTGTTTCATGTAAATTGTATGCATTGAGAGAAAGCATGCCAACTTTGTTGCATTATATAAACTTTATATATTGGCTGAAAGCATGCTAACTTTGTTCACTGTAAACTCTATACATTGACAGAAATCATGTCAACTTTTTTGTATGATGTAAACTGTATACATTGACTGAAAGCCTGGAAACTTTATGACTAAGATTCAAATTTATTATGGATATCTTCAATTTTCTTTCTGAGATTACAGATCAGTCAATGTCAACAAATAATAATGGCACTGGAACAAAGTAAACACATTCTACTATTGTCTTTTCATTTAGAATCTTTCAAGAACTTGTAACAGGGTAGGTAAGTTGGTGTTGATGTATTATTTTCCCCATTGTTATTATTATTTGTTGACGGTAATGCGGTTGATATTGATGACAGAAATTAAAATGCATAAACATACAGTGATAACGACAATAAAAAGTTGAGACACGTGTTGACATAAATAGCAAGAATTTATATTTTCTTTTTGTGATATGAATTACAGAATATTGGTATGGTGCGTGTTAAAATGTTCTCAATGCCTCTTTTGTTTTAAAGACAGTGCTTACTTGGTTTGGTTCTGAGAATTTTGATTGTGAGGATGCATTTGAAATTGTCTGTTTTCAATCTTCCCGGAGCACTGGCAGATGTGAGTTTCTGTACTGCTACTTGTCTACTCTATTACTGACTACTGCTATGGGTACCTTAATCTACACTACTCTCTCTCTTGTGGTGGAAAGGTTGTTTTTATAATAATGAAGGTAGGATGATGACATATCATTATTTTGTAATCATCACTGATGACAAGGTTATTTTTAGAATGATGAAATATCCTTATTTTGTAATCATCACTGATAGCAAGGTTAGAATGATGAAACATCAACATCATTCTGGACCATAACAAACTTATCTGCATCTTAGAACTACTATTTCAGTTATAATTGCTCTTGTGCATTCAAACAAAAAGTTTTATCAATTAGCCTAAGTGACATTTCCTTCTTATCATTAATCATTATCAATAAATATTGTTACCTGACATTAGGATTACTTCTGATTATTATGTTCAAATAACTGTAACTGAGTGAGTAACACAATAAATCATATCTTCCTGATAAACTGCAAATGGTACTAACAATACATACAGGAATAAACTAAACAAAGTCACAAAAATTAGGCACAATCTTTCATTTATATCCGTAAAAACCACTTGAGTCATTTTTAAGTGATTATTAATTTTTGATTTCTTCAGTTTGTAGCTAATGAATTTTACTGTATAAATAATCATGAGATCAAAGGAAGCCCACTTAACTTTCGAAAACTTCCAAAACCAGGGCCTTCTCATTCCTATTAGTAGAACCTCTCCCTGATTGACTATATCTTCAGGGGTGCTATAAAGTCTGTATAATGCTCATACCTCAGGTTAATAATACTGTAAGGAAACACTGAGAGAAAAGGTTGAGTGAAGAACATGTTTAATCACATAATAATAATAATAATACAGTAATAGAGAAGGTCAGTCCTCTTTCTATACAATAAGGGCTATAATCATACTTACCACACCTGATCAATGTTGGTGAGGCTATTTAACCCATAGTTGGAGGTTTTTGAATTCAGAGTTTTTCTTCTCTTAGACCGGTTACCACCCAAGGCTATAGGATCCAGTCTGTCCTTCTATTTACCCATAAGTGGGGGGAGAATAGATGGCTTCGTACATTTCACAAGGGTAGTTGCACTTAAATGAATGTAACAAACTCAACAGGAACTTGGCTCTCTGATTCCCCAATCCAAGCCGCTATCTATTACTCCACCATGTGTCAGAAAAAAAAAATCAGCACCTGAAAGTCATAATGCATTATCATGATAGAAAATTTGTAGTATGAGAAATTTCAAATTTACCTTATCAACTGCACACTGTGACCGTAGATTTTTGGGAACAGGGATTAAACTCCAGTTCCCTCCCTTGTCAAATGATATAAACGTTCGCCTCCCGCTTTCTTTTAACTGTAAATCCTTTGGTTCTTGATTAGCCAAATAAATTCCAGGCAATCCTTTCACCTGAAAGAGAATTACATGTAGCAAAAGATATATTCAGTTATTCAATAATAAAGCATTTATACTTGTTAAGTACAAGTGGTTTGTTAACTACTACTACTACTAATAATAATAATAATAATAGTAAACACAAGTGTCAATTAGCAAGTCTTGCAGAAGACCAACTGACATTAAGACTCTTACTATGATCACAGAACTTTTGTCATCTTTAGAAGAGAAGTGGCTTCTCTTTTACCTGGAATTCCTATAATTTTTTTAATTGTTAAAAAGAAAACTTAAAACAACAATTTTACACATAGGTTTGGAATCCCGTCACTTTTTCTTTATTCTTTGCTTAAGTAAAATAATTCCATTTTTTGTATTCAATACAAATTTATTTATTATTTATACAAAAAGAGATTAAGGATCTGTAATATTACCATGTGCAATAACATGGCAAATTGATAAAAATACAACAGAGTCAATAAATATACATCAAATTACCATTGCACAGATAATATCTTAGTTAGTATTTGAACACATACCTAGGTTTCCTATAAATTGTTTATGATGAGATTTTATAAAATAAAGTATTTATAAGCTTGAATACTTCACTATAGAATAGTGCTGAGCAAACAAATTTCATAAATTGTTACTCCTGTAATGAGTTTGCTCCATACTGGGTGCAATACATTTTTGCCAGACTAACCTAAATTTAATAACTTCTATAAAGTTATACATTCACACATATTTATTAGGAGTAGATCGGTTTGCCTCTTGTCTAACCAGTACTCCTTTCATGTTTATTGAATAGGAGTAGAGGTTTATCTCTTGTTTCCTGTTTTGGATATGGTTTATCAGTTCTGTTTTTCTTCCATGGCCTTAATGATTTAACTGTCTTAACTTTTTGGTGATCTGACTGATCAGTGGCCTTTTCATTCTGAGTATAATGGGTTGGCAATTTTCTGGTTGCTGCATCTTGACTGCTAGTAAGGAATCCGAAATTTTTGGTAGCACTTAGAGAGGATGCTCTGTCAACAGTTGCATAATAACAGGGTATTTGCAGTACCATCAGTACCAGAATGTACCTATAGTTTTAGCAGGGCTTCAAAATCGGGTGGGGTGTGTGCTCCAGCTAAGGTGTATAATATTTTTGATGCTGTCATATGCCTTTCTTATACATGCTGTCATAACACCTTGTAGACTCTAAATAACACTTCAGTAATTTTAAAGACCTGTCATCATCCTCAGCTTTAATCAAATTGTTTAATTTAAAATTCTTCCATTTTCCTCTACTTGTGAGAATGGGAGATGTAGAGGGGCCTCACAAGTGGAATAGCCTACCTTAGGGTTTCTCTTCATCTAAATCTGTCCCCGAGTGCCTTACTACAGATGAATATGTGTTCCAGCATGTACTTTTGGTGGGCAACCCTGAGGCCAAATTATGACTTCGTCTTCACCACTTTCTGGCGAGTTTTATATTGCCACAGATGGCAGTTATTTTGGCCTTCTTTCTCCAGAAAAACATAATATTGTTATTTATTGTTCCCTATAAGTGGCTTTATTGCTTTGCTTGGATTGAAATGATTAAAAAAGATATTCCTAGAATAATAAATAGAAAGGAAGATGAAAGTGCACTTTAGGAGATCAGAGTTCATGATACAAGAAGAATCATACTGAATGTAGATCATCTTTAATCATATTCTTAAGAGAGCCAACAATGGATACAGCCTAGAGTGTCATTAGATTTGAGCCAGGATCATCATCATCTGTCAAAAGTTGTTCAAAAGTTAGACCCATTTTGTGGTCAGTGTAATATTTAGTATGCATAATATAAGATAAGGGGGTGACGCAAGTAAGAATTAGCCCACTAAAATTTTTTTACATCATCTTCACCAGGGAGAAAACAAAGAAAAAAGTATTGAACAGTTATGTAACACCACTCCTGGTATATGGCACAACCTCCTCACAGATGAAGAAAAAACTTGAAGCAACAGAAATGTGGTTCTACAGAAGGATACTGAGAATACCATAGACTAAACATGTGAGCAATGACAAATTTTTAGAGAAAATGGAAACAAAAAGGACACTCATACATCAGAAAGTGATAGCTGAAATGTCTGGGACACATAATGTGAAAAGAGGGATTGGAAAATTTGATGAAAAAATTAATGTCCTTTAAACAACAATTGCCTACAAATCAATGTAATATACCAAGCCATGATAAAATCATCAGATAATGAAGAAAAAATATATATAAGAGTAACTGAAGGACCCTGGAAACAAAAAAACTATGCACACAAAACATCTTTCACAAATAGTAAATATGCAAACAGCAGAATGCTTTACAAGTATATCTGGGAAATTAAAAACAAAAAGCAAATGACACTAAAAATATCATGGAAAATAAGAAAAAAAACATCAGCCTACAACAACCAGCAAAAACTGAAAACACTGCTTGGAGGAAAAAATAGCCATAATTACCTTTCCAGACCAAAACAAACTACTAAATAAACGATCAGAACTCATCTCAAAATGCAGACATGAAAACAAATTTTTACTACATTACTTAAGAATCAAAAATGAGAAGAATAAATTAATGAAAAGAGTAAATAAAAATAAATAAAATAAAAATAAATAAGTAAAAACAAGTAAAATAAATCAATATAAAATAAATAAAGTAAATAATAAACAAATTAACAACCTACTCCTGTGAAAATAACTGTTAGAATAGCCTACCCACAATGCAATAGACCACCTACAATACATCACTGACCCATATATATAAACAGTCAAGAAAAACACAACACATGTGGCCTGGGAATTGCATTTAGCATGAAACAGTCTGTTGCCTCTGATTGTTGACTTCAACGTTCACTTTTATATTTACATACACTCTATCTCTGATATTGAGCATTTTATCCCATAAATATAGCATACCTTAAAACTATATTAGTTTTATGTTTGAGGTAAACATTGCAAGTGTTGACAAAAAATTAAAGGATTTTTGTTCATAATTGTAAAATTAAAAAAATATACACTTCTTTATGTGCAGTGTCTCCTCAGGACATAGGTGATCATGGCTCTCCACAATTTCCTGTCCTTTGTAGGTTATTTGTATAGAATTGTATTTTAAAAAAGACAGAATGATGTTTTTGAATTGTTTAAATAATGGCACAAAATGAAGCAATTTTCCTGTTAGAAAATTACCTGTGACTCAAATATTCCTTTAAAAGATTTGTTGTTTCCATTTGGTAATGTCTACAGGAGACACAAGATTACTGACACCTGTTTTGATTTTATATACATGAATCTGTTGAAGCCATAAAAATGGTATATAATCCAAATTAGAGGTGTTATTAGATAATTTTGTGTGATTTATGAACTGTTATTAAAAGTAATATTGTTAAAGATTCTGTGAAAATTACATGAACAAAGAAAATGAATCCAGAACAAGTTGTTATATTTGACAAGCAACCAACACAACCATGCTTTATTTTATTTCATGCAATTGTTTGTAATTATATAACAAATAAAAGTAATCATAAAAAACATAATTGCTAGTAATTAAAATTTGATTAACAAATGAGAAAGCTTAGTAAATTATCTTAAAAAAAATAATGTCTAATTGTTTGTGGATAAAGTCAGTAAACTGAAATAAAATTGTAGTATTAACTAAATAAAACACAATAATTGATAACTTACAAATATATTTTTAGAGTTATTTTCATATTTTAAATTGTAGAGTAGAGACAGTGTTAAAAAAGTAGACAAAGTGTTCAAATCTATTCAGTAGGCTTTGTCACATATAGAAAACTCATTATCTTTTTATTAGTAGTTTTATGCTATTTTATTAGTAGTTTTATGCTATTTTACTATTGTAGCTTTTTATCATAACACTCTCGGTTGACATCCATTTTATTATTATGATTAGTTTATGACTAGTTTTACTCCATCTTATTATAGTTTCTTGTCACCATAACATAATCTGGATTGATACATTCTTTGACTGCTGAAGTAAATAGTAATAATTTACACGAATAGTAATAAGATGAAGTCAATATTGCTGTCGAAAGGTTCCTTACATGGTGGATTGGTTCTTGTATGTCTGACTAGACCAACACAGGAACAGCACATATTTTCACAAGTAGGGCATCTGAAAAGATCTTGAACGATGGCAGAGGAAGGATTCGGTGTATGACATCTTTGAGAGCCTTCTTCTACTGACTGGACTAATCTTACTTCTGTGGTTTGGACAGCATCCATACAGACATTGTCAACTAGCTGGATCACCAGCCAACTTTTCTAATTGGTTACTTAAGACATTACATGTCTTCATAACAGCTCTGATGTGGTCCCTGTATTGATTGTACTGACCATCAACTGTCTTTTCACTCAACTCTAATAAACAAAATAAAGCACATTGCTTTAGTTGGCTGTCAGGCATATCAAGTATATGGCCAACTCAATGTAATTACCAATTGACAAGCATTACTTTGATGGTCATTGATTGCGAACAATTCCGAATTTCAACATGTAGTACCTTATCCCAATAATATAACCTGAGGATTCTTTGTAGATTAGGCATTTGGAATCATTCAACAATTTTCAAATGACACAAACGGAACTCATAGTAACCTTGGTAAGTGTTGTAATCTAGGGAAGGCTACTGAATAGAATAATCACACGAATGTTGGTAATGAACGATAATAATTAGGACAAGAGCAACACATATAAGATTTGCCAGTGGCACGTTGAAGTAGTAGTCAACTGCTAGAAGTGAGTCAAGTGAATTCCACAATGAATCTCCAACTACAGACCAATATAGAGTATTAACTACTGTATTTATGTGAATGGAGACATACCCATTATTGTCAGTAGGTATGCTACAACAGTAAGGAATAATGGTAATTGTAATATTAGCTGTTTCCTTATATGGAAACATTTGGCTTTTAATGACTGAGCAGCCAGTATTACTTTCAGTTGAAATTTATAAAATCATTTCTTTAATAATTTTTTTTAGGAAAATAGGTTCCTCAAGTACAGTCACTGTTATTACTCTTTTTAGTACTGATGGAGTCTTCCTTCCTAGCCTTTTGTTTGAATTTGTATGGAATGTAAAAATCTTGATTATGCCATTATTTTCTCTTTAAGTTACATGTGCTATCCATTTTAGTTGTTGCTGATATTGAAAGTCCTCAAGTGATACAGTTTCCATTATCTAGTGCAGTTCTTTGCTTGTGATTCTCTAATGCCAATCCACAAGGTTCAAAGATTTTTAACCATGGAATTCAGAAAGTGGCTGTGGTTTGTGAACGGGTGTGCCACCATACATGATATTCATATGAAAGTTTCAATCTTATGTGACTATTTAAGAACATGATTCAAGTTTTTAGGTTAATGTTTTGATCTTGTAGCAACTTGCTGTGGTGAGCAAAACTACCTCTTGTCCATCCTATTCTGTGTTCAGTAACCACTTCTCTCTTATTAGCTTTACTGCCTTGTTTGGGATAAATTCAAATAAAAAAATTATGGCAAAAATAATAGTGCCAGATGAAGTAAAATCTAAATAAATAAAGGAAATTCTGTCTGTCCGTCTTTATCTCTGAAATGCCTCTAATTCAAGCTACACTTGCTCTACACAGACACATTATAGATTTTTGGAATCAGGGTGATCCCAAGATTGAAAATCTGCCTTTCATCTGGTCTTTGAACATCCAGCATTGGGATTTGTGTCTGGATGGGGAGGGAACATTTAAAAATTCAAATTTTAAAATAACTGAAAAAATTAGGGATTTTAAGTTTTTAGTTTATATTGAGTTCAAAGTAACATGAAAACTTGGTAAATTTAAAAGTTTTTGTTTTAAATTTAGAATTAAAATATCCCCAAAATTGTGTGAATTGAGGAAATCAATTTTATTTCTTCAAAATGCCAAGGAATCAGAGTTAAAGTGAGAGGTTTTGTGAAGTGAGGTTTTGAAGTTCTGCAGAGTCTGTGATTTGAAGAACTCAATTTTTGGTCCAAATTGGTCTTTTGGCTGAAATGGGACTTATAGCCGAAATCAGACTTAAAGTGAGAGTTTTCATGATATGAGGTTTTGAAGTTCTGCAGAGTCTGTGATTTAAAGAACTCGGCTCAATTGAAGTTCCAAGGAATTTTTGATTTGAAGAACCCAATTTTCGGCCAGAATTGGAATTTTAGCCTGAATCAGAGTTTCAGTTTGAATTGGACTTTCTGCCTAAAGCAGTCTTTTGGCTGGAATTGGACTTATAGTCCAAATCAGAGTTAAAGTGAGGTTTTGAAGTTCCATGGAGTGAATTGAGAAATCCAAAGTATTTTATTAAAAAATTATCATTGCTGTTTTCTAACCTGGACTAGAGGTCGAATTAAAGTCTGCATGGAGCGTGGCTTTTTAGCTAGTTAGTAATAATATTGAAAATACTGAACAAGATTGTAAACTTTTATATAATTCAACTGCAAATGTAATAAAAATATGTTTTTAGTGATCTTCTCATGTAGTGGTAGCAGTAACAAAACAATTTAGTACAGTATTATTGGGTTGAAAATCACCTTGTCTTATTCTGATTTAGAATGCAGAGAGAGAAAGAATGAATAAAAAAGGGACAAAGTTTCATTATCTTAAACTATCTGACCACTGCCAATTGTGTGAATTACAGTTTCTCACTCCTTGTAGAAAAGTACTAAGAATTCAAAAGACAGGCAAGAATCATCTTGCATGTGAATGCTTACCTATATATGCATTCCCTGGCAAAATTCACATCTGCACATGATGCGTCTTTAGTTAAGTGATTCTGCAAACATGTCATGTCACCTTTTAATTATGCTGCTATCAAATATGTGAAACATACATTTGATCTTTCCAATCATGACTTCCATTTCTTCTTCTTTTCCTCTGTGGCATGATCCTTCAGGACGTAGGTGATCATGGCTCTCCATAATTTCCTGTACTTTGTAACTATTCATAAAATTTGTTTAATTTTTTATTTTTCTTAAACCTTGCTCTACCATCCATTTACTGAAGCTCACTAGGTAGGTTATCTGCTGTTTTCCTTTATCCCTCTTGCCTTTAATCTGTCCTTTGAGTACTAAATTTTCCAAACCCTCTTTCCTCATTATGTTCCTCTAGAAGTTACAACTGTCTCTTCTTGATGTTAATTACAAGTATCTGTTTTGTTTCCATTTTCTCTAAAACTTCGTCATTGCTCATATGTTCGGTCCATGCTATTCCCAGCATCCTTCTGTAGAATCACATTTCTGTTGAATAAAAATCTCTTCTTCATCTGTTGATTTAGAAGGTTTTACAAAATTCCCTGAAAGTTATGTGGATCAACAGAGACCTGATAAAGATGGGAGAGCACAATGGCAAAAGCATTAGTTATATTATTTCCACACAGAATATTGTCTTCATCTTTGTTGTTGTTGTTATTGTGTACAGCCATTTGAATGTGAACAAACTTCTCTTGTATATTAAATAAAGGGTTCAGTTGAAAATTCCCTGAAAGTTATGTGGATCAACAGAGACCTTATGAAGACAGGAAAGCACAATGGCAAAAGCATTGTCATAATAGTAACATAGATGAGAAAATATTGTGCATATAAATAATGGTATTGGATTATTGAAGCTATAAAGCCTCCAACAGAGTTTGCCCCTTACTAAATTTCATGCAGGTTTTTTTTTTCTTGGATTAGAAATATGTGCAGAAATATGTTTTTTTAAAAATATTTTGAACTACTAGATTGGCCATTAGGTCTCATTGTTTTAATGCTGAGATAGCTAGATATAATCATAAGTTCTATTTTAAAATTTTCTTTTCTTACACTTCTCAGCTATGGAACTCTCATCCGATTTTATCGCTTTCCTGCCACCTCTAATCTTCAAAAATTTAAATTCAGCATCAATTGCCATCTTCTGTCTTTTATTGTCTTTTTTCTTCACTAAAGTCTTCTTATTCTCTTCCATTCCCAGTAACTCCTTACTTGATTAAAAAAATACCAATTTTTGGCTTTGGCATTCAAAATTTGATCTTTAATTAAATTCAAGCATAGACTGCATCTGTCTAAACTAATCTGCTGACAAAAGATCAGTTATAAGCACAATGATGACCAAAGGGTATAAATCAGAATTTGGTAACTTTTTTTATGGGAAGTATAGGATTTTGACTTCATGTTGTTTTACAAAAAAATACCTTTATAATTATAAACTTGTATGAGGATAGGTTGAAAAGAAGAGATTAAAAAACAAATCTGATGTTTGATCATTTCATCAGATTTTAAGAAGTAATATTTACCAGGTCTCCCTACTAAGACAGCATGTGACACAAGTTTGTTTTAACATGGGGAGTGCATACACACACACACACACACATATATATATATATATATATATATATATATATATATATATATATATATATATATATATTTGAATTGGACATAGTCCGACAATTTATTTAAAGACATTTATAATATGTTTAACGTTCTTTTTATAGATACAAGTATTTAAGCAAATGCTCTGTTTTATAATAAACAGTATTAAATAACATTTACTGGCCTGAATGTCCGAGAAATTTTCATGGAACGAAAATTTTCTATGAAAATTTCTCGGACATTCAGGCCGGTAAATGATATTTAATACTGTTTATTATAAAACAGAGCATTTGCTTAAATACTTGTATCTATAAAAAGAACGTTAAACATATTATAAATGTCTTTAAATATATATATATATATATATATATATATATAGATAGATAGATAGATAGATAGATATACACATATGGGCCAAGGACAAAAATCTTTCTCCATAGCCCCTGTGACCACTGACACACTGGCATTGATATTACACCAACCACTTCTGCAATGAGAAAGGTGCTGCTGCAGAGTTGGAATCCTTAAGGGCTGAGCAAGTTATCCCATCTAAAATAAGGATACATGTAGCTCCCTTTACAGCACATGAACAATAACCACACTTCAGAAAATTCTAATTGGCTATGGTTAACATCTGTGCTAGGATTTCAGGATATAGGCTGGACTGGAAACTTTTCAGTACCCACTTTTATATTTGTTAAATACCTAATCTTTAATTATGAGTATCTCCCAATTTCAGTAAGCTTATATTCTACCACAGTGAATTCATATCCATCTTGTTATGTTGGTTTATCTTTATAGCAAAAGGAACAGCCCAACTTACAAATTACAAATTGGAGATACTAAAATCAAACAAATCAGATCCTGAACTACCAGTCATGATGAATGGATGCTCCCTCAGTGAGGCCCAGTGTGATGAACAACTATTGGCCCTCAAACTCAACCCAGACCTGAACTTGGACCTATTATCTCTCACAAGAGATGCAGGAAAAATTGTCAGGTCCCTATACTGCTCTAAAAAAGTGCCTGCCTCCTCATGCAATTATGTACCTTTACAAGAGCCAGATTAAGCCTAACATGGAGTACTCCTGTCATATTTGAACAGAAGCTGCCCAGTCCTAACTTTCAAGTCTTGATAGAGTCCAAAAGCATCTGTGTATACTTGTAGGTGACAAATTATTTGCCAACCTGCAATCATTCTCTCACAGACAACATATCACAAGACTTATTTCTCTATCACTACTTCCATAGTTTCACCGGTCCTAACCTTCATGGCTAGCACCTGCCATGCTACACACATTGTACTGAACCATCCTCATTTTCTCTGTATTCCACTTGAACCACTGCTCTGTGGAACCAACTCCCAAGAGGATGTTTTCCTGATCACTACAATCTTGACTTGCTCAAGTTTAGGGTTAACCATTATCTTCCCCATGTTTTCATGTACACGGTGTGGTTACAGAGTAAGGGACACAATGTACAAAGTGAATCTCATTGTAAAAAGAAAAAAAGTACAACAATTTAAATATCTGGGAAGTGTTTTAACAGGAGACACATTGGGATGGTGAAATATGCCTTCCAAAAGCAAAGTACAGGAAAATTTTGTGAGAAATGGCAAAAAGAGTATTGCACTGTTATGCAATATTAGTCTTCCTATATGGCAGTGATGCTGGACAATCTCTTCACAGATGAAGAAGAGATTTGAAGCAACAGATGGTTTGGTTTGGTTTGGTTTATGGCATATCAACATCAACGGGCTATTTAATGCCGACATGATTTTTTTTGATGGTAATATTTTTTTTTCAAAAATGTATAGCTGGTAATATATTTTCTTCAAAAATTTATTGCCGGTAATAATTTTTTACAAAGTATTTCTGGTATTAAAACCTATTTTTAAACTTTCATAGTGTTTTGACCCCAGTTTGGGGGTTAACTATTTGCCCATAGCTGGGATCCTAACTGGTGCTACCACCCCAGGTCAGGGTGGACCTGGGAACACCAGCAATTAAGAGGTAGTTTCATGCTCCTCAAAACCTGATCAAAGGCCTTGCTGTTGGATGTATTTTATTGTCTTACCCAGGACGGGAAGCAACAGAAATGAGGTTCTACAGAAGAATGCTGAGAATACCATGGACTGAACATGTGAGCAACAATGAAGTTTTAGAGAAAATGGAAACAAAAAAGAAAACTTATATTTAACATCAGAAAGTGCTAGTTGAAATTTCTCAGGAAATAATGAGGAAAGTGGGCTTGGGAAATTTGACACTCACAGGGCATTGAAGGCAAAAGGGATAGAAGAAAATTGATTCCTAAAAGGTTCTTTTTTCTCATACGAGGTCATAAGCAAAATTAACTTATGAACTTGAGTAAACAGTTGGTTGAACAGAGATTAGGAGAGACAGCAAAAATACATCATTTACTAAGAACTACAAAAACAAGAAATTGTGGAGAGCCATGATTGCCAACATCCTGAAGGGATACAGCACATAGAAGAAGAAAAATGAGCTTGTGTAAATGGATGGCAGAACAGGGTTTAGGGAGAGATAACAAAAAGACAAAATTTACTAAGAGCTACAATTGTGGAGAACCATGACCACCAACATTCAGACGAGACGCGGCACATAGAAGAAGATATATCCATTAAACCCATCAACTATTTTTGTATGTACGATTCTTTCAAGTTAACCTTTCTGCATGCAGGAATCTATAAAAAAAATACTCACGGAAGATTTTAAAAATGTAATCATTTAAAGAAAAAAATATTGGGAAATGTTCTTAGAAATTTTAGGCAATAGCTGAAAAACCTCAGCTGACAAAGTGAATTGACGGAAATGCGATACAGAGACAAATAACAGTTTGATATTCAATCCAGTGAGGAAATGAATAGTGAACAAATTTTGCTTATGACCTCGTATGAAAAAAAGAACCTTTTGGGAATCAGATTCTAAAAAAGAAGTCTAAGGAGGAAGGAAATTTTAAAAGGCTTAAAAGCTCTTTGCAGGTTTCAAATCTTCGAAAGTGAAAAGAATTTAGATTTATGAAAATGTAATAATGTAAAGAACAGTGTTGAAAGAATCTCCCCACTTATTGGTATTGTTCAATACAAAAAGACTTTTTACATTGTTTGCATTAGATTTGTTTTCTCCCTTTTAAATAGTGGTAATTTCCTTAACCTTTTAAGAGTAAATTTGCTCTATAAACATGCATATCTTTCATACTGATATAACTCAAGGTTTGAAAACTAAATATTGTAAGTAAACCTGGATTGCAAAGGAAATATTTGTCGCAGATTATTTCCACGTCACAGAGAATAAATCACTAAGTTCCAACTCGAACATCGTGGACAGAAAGAAATGCCGAAAACTCAATTCGCAAATACTATATCGCTAATCAAAATGCACGCTACCAGTCAGAAAAATAACTCATTCTCCACCAAACGCGGTAGCCAAAATTGCCCCATTCCCAGATTAGAGAACACTAACTGCTTTTATCGGGCGAACATTTTTTCCATTCGTCGACAGTTAAGAGACAATCTCCAGTATTTTGCATATCAAAGTATGTTTAATTGCAACTCCTGTGTCAGACTTAATTTTAATTCAAATATTCCGTCTTCAGCATGTCATATGGAATACGTGCCATTTTGTTTGGTAATTAATTTTCTTTCTCGTCGTAAAATACACGCGACTCGATGTCACTTAGTTTGACGAGGTAAATCCCCATTTTCTTTGCTATAAATTTTTAGGTAAGAATTTGGAAAGTTGTCCTACATACATGGGTGAGGATTTTATTAGGTAGAGATCCATGCATAAGGAGAAGAGCTAGTGGCTGGTACATGGCATGAAAAATGGTGCTATCTTATACTGTCATTATTCCCCGACTGGAAACTAGGATAGATCTATGCACAAGGTATGGTAAAAATGAATGTTTCTCTTTACCAAAGATCAAATTTAGACACACACACACACACACACACACACACACACACACACACACACACACACACGATGATGAAGATGAGGAGGAGAATCATGATGATGATTTGAATTTCAAGAGAGTCCAAGAAACATTTTTTCGGAGAAAAATTTTTTTTTCCAAAATATATAATCATTTCATTACAAGGAAGGCAATAAAGCCACTAGGATGCAAGAGATTAGTGAGTGTTAGAGAATATGAGAAAAACAATTGTTAAGGAGAGAGAGGACAATAAAAGAACAAGAATTAAGATCAAACTTAACTAGGAAGCAAGGAGCCAGTAGAGAGTTCCACAAGTGAGAAGTATAAAAAACAAAACTGTTAACATAGAACTTATGGTTGAATCTAACCAATTTTTTAGAATGATTTCACCTCAAGCAAAGCAATAAAGCCACTAAGACACAAGAGTGTTAGAGAATATGAGAAAAATTTCTATTAATGAGAGAGGAGAATAAAAGAACCAGATTTTGGGACAGAAGATAACAATTGACACTGCATTTAAACTTTTGAAAACCAAAGTTGACTGGGAAGCAAGAAGCCAGAAGAGAGTTCCACAAATGAGAAGAGTAACAGAAGAAACTGTTAGCATAGAACTTATGGTTACATCCAACCATTTTCAACTGTAAAATGAGGAGACTTTGCTGCCAATCTGGTACCAAACTTAAATTCATAAAGTCTAGGTACCATAGCAGAAAGCTAATCAGAACAGTTACCACGAAAGTATTTATAGAAAAGGTACAGGGTACCTAAATTATAGCAGTGGGAAAGTGACTGGATGTGAACTATGATGCCAAGTCAATACCAATAATATTGCTGATTCTTCTTTGGATTTTATCAAGAATCTCTAATATAACAGGAGCACCGGACTATATGTGGCAACACTATTCAAAACATGGATGAATGGTAGATTTCTTCCCTTTTAACTACTAATTTAAGCCAAGCTGTTTGTCAAGATTGACTCAAAAGTGTTCATCTTATTTATTTCCATTTCTTTATCAAATCAAGTTAGTTTCCGTTCATCTTGATCCACATTTTAAATATTTATTTGAAATTGTTTTTATTTGAAATGTAAAATTCTTCTTTTCCTGTGAGCTGTGTCCATTCAGAACATTGGTGATCATGGCTCTCCACAACTTCCTGTCTTTTATAGATTTATTTATTAATTTTGTCATTTTGTTATCTCTCTTAAACATTACTCCGTCATCCATTTACTCAAGCTCATACTTTGCTAAATTCATAATGTCTTGGTAAAAACTCATCAAAACAATTACCATGAAAGTATTTATAGAAAAAGGCAAAGGGAAGCTACATTATGGCAGTGTGAAATGGGCTGAAGCCAAGATGCCAGGTCAGGACCAATAATGTTGCAGATTCTTTTTTAGTATTTTATCAAGAATCTGTAAATATATAGCAGGAGCATCAGATCAAATGTGGCAGCAATATTCAATGCAAGGGCGAATGGTAGGTAGATTTATAAATATATTAGATTCTGGTGAGAAAAATTGTCTAGCATGACATAGTGAACCAACATTTTTAGCTACAGACTTAGCAACTGATTCAATATAATCTTTCCGCTTCATGTCAGCTGAAAACATTAGTCCAAGAGGGTGCAATGAGTCACTCACCTGGAGGTTAGCATCAGCCATGTTGATGGGATCTCTCTGATGATTAAATGAGAGCAATTTTGTTTTGGAGGCATTAAAATTAACAAGCTACACATGGCCTCATTTAACAACAGATTGCAGGTCATTTTTTGAGATCAGCTACCAATTTGACCATATCAAACTGATTAGACTTACTATGAAGACAGGAGCAACTATTTGTGTCATCAGCATTGAGAACAATTTGAGAACTGATGATATCAAGAAGGTAATTTATGAAAATTAGAAAAAACTGTTTCTAATTTTTTAATTTCTAAGAAACACTTTTTATAATTCTACTTTGTATTTTCTTTTTAAATACATGTTATGGATATACACTTGTCTAAAAGCTGTTGTGTCTCAAAGTCATTTGAGATGGGACCTTTTTACATGGATTTAATGAAGACAGAAAAAAAACTGAGGAAACCATGCCATGTCTAATGCATGTCAGTTATCAGTTATCTCCAGTTAATTCCCCTCTCCAAGTTCTCCACTGCCTTAACCAGGTATTGAACTCACACTCTTTGGGTCCTGTCACTGGATCTAAATAATGCCTTTATCCACTGTGCAATGTGTCCTTGAGTGTATGAATTTCTGGGTATTATAAACCTAATGTCTTCAGCAACCATTTTTTACCGGTGCTCATCATGGCCTGTGGGGTTCAGTGACATTCCAACCACCTGAAGAACTGAACCCTTTATTTTGCTCACTGGGGTAGACTGTTCTAGTTCCACATGCCATGTTTTTAATGGATGTCAGTTATCAGTTATCTCCTGTTAATTCCCCTATCCAAGTTTTCCAACCACCTGAAGAAGGTCAGAGCATACAATGGCTGAAACATTGTAATAAATATGGCGACAAAGATGAGGACAATAGTCTGAATAATGTAAATAGTGTACATAATACCTCATATCAGAAATATAGACAGAAACAAAAGTGTTTTTCACATAAAGCCCAAGAATAGGGTGTGGTGAATCTCATCATACCTGTTGCAAGCCAACAGAAACTGTGATACTGGATTGACTGTCCCAAAGAGTAAACTTGACCATGCAACAAAAAATCTAATTCATTCTTTCCCTATCTTTACTTGTGTACAAATTGTTAAATATCTGTGCCCCAGAAGAAAGATACTCACCAGATTTTAGTAAAGAGGCTGATCTGGATGAGGAATCTGAGCAATGTGACATTTAACCAAGAGAAACATGCTAATCACAATATCAATCATAGTCTCTGACACATCTATGTCATAATACTTTTCCTTATAGAAATTGAACAGTTTGTAATTTCTGACTGCAAGGTTATCTTCATTTTTGATCAAGAATTTTTTAAATTCCCTTTCAAATACAGTTCATCAATACCAATCATTGACTTTATGTCAAACCATTCAGTTATCATCTTAACCAATCTATATCTCAACAGTTTCTCTTTTACTTTTTTTATCTGACCAAATAATCTGCCACATGGGAGATAGCTGTTCTCTCTCAATGCGACTTAATACAAATATCTCGATATATGGATCAATTAGAACAAATTTATTTACATTACATTGTTCAGGCTGTTGTCCTCATCTTTACTGCCATATTCATGGCATTTCAGCCATTGTACACTCAGGCCTTCTTCAGTTGATATTTGTTGGAATTTTGAACTGAACCCTTTATTTAGTTCACTGGGGTAGATTGTTCTAATTCCACATGCCATGCCTCTGGATATCTCAGTTTTAGTTAATTCCCCTTGATAGTTCAAAAGTCACTTTTGAGTCAATCAAAGCTTTTATTCACAGATCAATTTGTTGTTATTAAACTGATTAAGGAAGATGCTGTAGCTTTGGTTATTTCATTTATTTTCTCAAGTACTTTCAATCTCAGGGGAGATCATCTTGCTAAGACAAAATTTAACATAATTGACAGTTGTATTTTTTTGTAAATGGGTACGAAACACAGTCCATTATAGTAAATAACCAAAACTATGGTGTCTTTCTTAATCAGTTTAATAACAACACTAAGAAATTGATCCATGAATTTGAGAAGATTAAAATAAAATAGACATAATATGTCTAAATTATTCAACCAAACATGCCTGAATGATGATCTGCTGCTTAGATATACCTACATACATGCATATATATGTGTGTGTGTGTGTGTACATATATATAAAATAGCTGGCCACTCATATTCGAAGATACCTTTCTACTAGGGCAGCTAGCCAATCCCTATTGCAGATGCTTGCACAGGCACATTTGTGTTTGCTCAACACCTGTGGTTTATACTGCAACTATGCTGAACATAACTTTTCTGGGAGAGAGCGTTATCTAGCATGATCACCAATCTGAACAAGGCCAGCACACTCAAGCCCTCAGCCACGATGACCCCAAGAGTTCCGTCTACCCAATTTCACTCACTGGCATGATTTTCAGGCACTTTCCAAAGTTTATATGTGTGTGTGTGTGTGTGTGTGTGTGTGTGTGTGTGTGTGTATTTGGGTAGCAATCCCTTTTTTATACAAGTTTCATTAAAAACAACTGACAAGGTAGTGCAGTTAAATTTATTATTTAATTTTTCTTGTGTTCTTATAATTTTCTTCTTCTCTGGGCATAAATTATGTGCAAATTGTCCAAATGTTTTGAATGTCTGAGCGCTTTCATCTCTCGTCTTAGCCATTATCAGGAATGATTTTATTTTTACTTTAACAGAATGTATGGATTGTTTTATGTATGTATCTAGAGTTATAGGAATGTTTTATTTTCCAAACATGGTCATCATATCGTGGCCATGTTCATAGTTGATATTATTGAATGTTGGCTTTTTATTTTTTTTATTAATAATGCTCCTATTATTTTAACCTTTTTTACATGTAGATGAGTCTATTATATCTGTATTATCAACATGCATGTTGTAGATAGAGTTTTCTAGGTTTCCATGAGCATTTAAATAAAACCTAATTGAGCTATGGTCAGAGAGATGTAACATGAGTCTTTTTGTTAGGCATGTTGTAGTATATCCAATACAATTATGAACTTAGATTGATCAGGAACATAGATCGAGATACATACATAAAAAAATCCATACATTCAGTTAAAAGTAAAAATAAAATCATCCTTGATGATGTCTAAAAGTATAGCCGAAAGCACTTGGACATGCAAAACATTTGTACAATTTCTACATAATTTACATGTAGAAAAGAAGAAAATTATAAGAATGAAACGTGTGTGTGTGTGTGTGTATATAATATATATATATATATATATATATATATAAACAAATAGGTAGACAGGCACTTTCTGGTGACTGGTCATCACATGTTCTAAGGTAATTTGATTTATGATTCCCACTTATCCTCAGAGATCCCAACACATTTTTCCGTACGTATAGTTTGGGCTTTCCTTCTGACCTGATGAAGCCAGAGGGAGTAGAATGCCTCTTGCTAAACACATCATTTATAGCTTTTTTCACTTTATCTCATCTCCCTATGTCTCTCTCTCTCTCTCTCTATATATATATATATATAGTGGTAGAATCTCTAACGCCAATTCAGTCGGGTTTCGATCCTAGCTAGAGGCAACTGGATGTCTAGCCACACTGATGAGCTGTGATTATGGCTAATAATGCAAGACTCTTTGTTAAATCGAATTGAGTTCTCTCAGTCACTGTGTGTTTATCTAACGGATTAATGGTAGAATCTCCGACTGATGCCAATTTAGTCGGGTTTCGATCCTAGCTAGAGGCAACCAGATGTCTAGCCACACTGATGAGCTGTGAGACAGCGAAACAGTCTGTCTGTGGATGACTATATATATATATATATATATATATATATATATGTATGTACTTCCACACAGCATAATTGATTGATTTGCTTTTCTATGGTTTATTATTGTGGGTTATTTAAAGCAAAAACATATTTAGATTGCAAGAATAATTATCTTTATTTGAATAACAATGACTTTTATAGATACAAGGTCTGATAATTAATCCATAGCTGTGGGAAGGAGATGGATTCATTCCTTTTCCAAGTGTATTTGAATGAGAAGGAATGAACCCAAATAGAATTTGAACTTATCTCTTTAATTTCACACTCTATCTGTTACACCATCTGTACATCCCCAGAAAGCATAACACACACACACACACATGTAACCAAGAATAATCCTTCAAACACCAAATAATAAACCAGATAAAATGATTGCATTGTGTTCAATAAAAATAAAAAATGATTGTAATACACTTTAGTTAAGAGCGAGAGTGATAATTTTGAGAAAATCTATAGCATAGGCAGTTGTCACATGAAATTTTGTGAATATTCAGTAATCAGTAAAGAAACTGGAATTGCTATCAGAGATAATCCCTGAAAACACCAAATGCACTCATTCACATACACACAAATAAGTCAGTTAAAAAAGTATCAATTTGGATAAGAAAAAAATATAAATGACTGTATTGCATCATAGGAAAGCTGATGAAGGAAGATGGATCATTTTAACAAAGTCTGAAACTTACAGCTGTCAGGAAAAATTATCTGAAGCTTCAAGAAAACAGAGATAAAAAAAAAAGTAAAAATGATATTATTAGTAAATAGAATATATAAATGTAGAAAGCAGTAATGCAGTGTTTGCAGACACAATTTACTCATATTTTATGCTATGCCGACTGAAATGAATTATCAGCACACTAATCTTTATAAGCACTCCATGTAGGAGGGACAGGTTTTTAATGCTGCCTAGAGCTGAGAGGAATATGTGATTGTGGATAAATATGGAAAATGTCAGCCATGTTCCTCAGAGACTAGAAAGTTTTAAGCAACATTTTTTTGTCTCCAAAACTACCTTTTTTCCTTAGGTTAAAATTATCAGCATAAAATCCAATTTGTAGTTTGTTTTCTTCCTTTTCCCCCCTTAGAGATTTTATGAAATTGGACATGTATGTATGTATATGAACTGATATGTCTGTAAATTGTGTGCATATATATATATATATATATATGGATGTAATGAATGTGTGTGTATATATATATATATATATATATGGATGTAATGAATGTGTGTATATATATATATATATATATATATATATATATATATATATACACACATTCATTACATCCATATATATATATATATATATATATATATATATATATATATGGATGTAATGAATGTGTGTGTATATATATATATATATATATATATATATATATATATATATATACACACATTCATTACATCCATATATATATATATATATATATATATATATATATATATATATATATACGCACACAATTTACAGACATATCAGTTCATATACATACATACATACATGTCCAATTTCATAAAATCTCTAAGGAGGGAAAAGGAAGAAAATATATATATGGATGTAATGAATGTGTGTGTATATATATATATATATATATATATATATATGTATGTATGTATGTATTTGAGATTTTATTTTATTCCAGATTTAACTCTTAATATACTTGTGAGTTTGTGTGTGTAAAAAATATATACATGATTTTATATATTTGGCCAGCCTCTATATATGTAGCTGATACATCAGAGTTCATAAAGGAAAATTTACACATGTAACAGACAAAATTTAGTTATAAAAGTATTTATAGATTTTAGTGAGATTAATGCCGTTTTAGTTGATTTTCTTCTATGTGCAATGTCTCTTCACAACGTTGGAAATCGTGGCTCTCCACAAATTCCTGTCCTTTGTAAATTTTACTTTTTTACTATCTCTCCTAAACCTTTTTCTGCCATCATAATTCAAAATACGCTTTTAAGTAGGCACCCGAGGGGGTTGTCAGTGATGTTTTGACTTGGTTCATCAGGGAGTTTCGGGTCTTTCAACATCATACTCCCGACCAAATCAACCCAATCAGGGGAGATCAAACCCTGATTCCCCCTCACAGTGAAATGCTAACAACTACTCTGGCCTTTTTAAAGAATTAGACGAAGAAAGACCATGTATTCCGCACATCCGATTGGATGTTTGTACAACCAATGAGCTGCACAAACTATCTTTTAAATGGCCTGCAGTGCGGACTGGCTTCTTTTCTTTTGGTGGATAGCAGTTTCAATGGATAACCGAGGAGGTAATCTTAATATTCCTAAGTTTAATCCCTTCCCTAAGTATTGTATTGTTTAAATATTTGCCGTTTGTATTTTATTTGTGCCTATTGGGGGTGGACTTAAACTCAACCCTACTATCACATTTTATCGTTTAGCCGATTCTTAAAATTTATTTACAAGTTAACTTTAACTGGATATATTCACTAAATTTAAATAATTGTCCAAAAATATAATTTACTCAAGCTCATTAGGTATGTTATTCACTGTTTTTCTCTATCCCTCCTGCCTTCAATCTGGCCTGTGAGTGCCAAATTTTCCAACCCCTCTTTCCTCATTATGTACCTGAGAAATTTCAACTGCCTCTTTATAATATTAAGTATTAGCGCCTGTTTTGTTTCGATTTTCTTTAAAATTTTGTCGTTGATCACATGTTCAGTCCAAGGTATTCTCAGCATCCTTCAGTAGAAATAAATTTCTATTGCCTCAAGTCTCTTCTTCATCTGTGCAGAGATGGTCCAGCATTCACTGCCATATAGGAGGAGTGAAATTACTTTACAGTTCAAATAGACTTTTCTTTGATGAATTTCTTTGAATAAGAGCTTGTGTCCTTTGTCAATGAGAAATCAAATGAAGTTAGACATTTTGGAGGAATTTTTTTTTCTGAAATTTCAATTCTTAACATGTTTTTTCCCATCATGCTTCCATTTGGTCTAAAAGCCTAATAGTATACAATAAATATTATTATTATTATTGTTTTTTATCTTTTGAATTTCTTTCATCAACCTACTTTATCTAAATACTATAAGAAGCATATGTAGACAATCTTTCTTTCCTCTCTCTCTCTCTCTATATATATATATACAAATGAGAGAAAGAACAGATGGAGTAAAAATACCAATGTTTGTAGTATTTACTTTTAAAAAATTATAGATATATATATATATATATATAATTATTTATTTGAATATTACAACATAAATATGTTATAAAATCACGACTATATATATATATATATATATATATATATATATATATATATATAGCCATTATGCAGTAATTGGGAGTTTGTTTTGTACATTATCATATGAATGAAATAGATTCATATTGTCCAATAAATATTTATTTACATACAAATATATATTAGAAGAAAGTTATCCATTCACTTGTAACATTCTGGTATAGTTTATTCACAAATAATGCATAGATCCGTATGTGTTTACAAAGCGTATACACATATTTCTGTTATAATAGTATAATATTCAGGGATATCTTTTGGACAGAATATATTATGAATACAGTGTTCCTGTCAACAATATTTCTGAGGTAAACACTCTTCTTTTATTAAGGTAGAAACACCCTTTCTACAGATAGCATTGGATAATTTGTACTGAATGAATTTAGCCCACAGCAGCAATAGCTGAAGTAGTGGGTGCATTTGGGGATAAAAACCTAGCAGTGCTACTGTATAATTTTTGACACAGAGGAAAAATAAAAGAATGAAAGAGATACAAGCAAAGAAAGTTGGACAAGGGCTTTTGCTAAGAGAATATTTAACTATTTATAAACATTGTGAGCCAACATGTTATTCAGGAAAAGCAGGACTGGGAGTAAAATCTGTTACTGCAATTCATACACTACACAAACAGTAAAATATAAAGAACAGATAGAAACCTTGTTGAGGTGAGAAGAATCAGCTCAAAGACAGAAAAATGATCTGAAATCTTCAATGATTCAAGCTGTTCTGGCTACTGATATTTGTTTGGGGATTTGAAATAAAACAATGAAAAACACATAATATTTCAGTTCCAAAGTCTATGAAAAATTTACTATTAAAACTTTGTGTACATAGAAATCTATCATAGACATTATTCTACACACACAAATATAAATGTAAGAGTTACAAATCTTAATTCTTCTTCTATGTTATGTTCTTTAAGGCTCTTACTATCTCTCCAAATCCCTATTCTGCTAACCGTTTACACAGGCTCGTTAAGTAGGCCATTCTCTGCTTTCCGCTTCTCTCTTGTCTTTGGGATTTCATTTGAGTATCAAAGATGTTGGATAATCTCCTCACAGATGATGAAAAAACTTGAGGCAGAGGAAATGTGTTTTTATACAAGAATTCTGAGAATACCATGGACCGAACATGTGAGCAACAGAAAGTCTTAGAGAAAATGGAAATAAAAAAGACAGTTAGAATCAGATAGAAAAAAATGAAATCTCTAGGGCACATAATGACAAAAAAGAGTTTGAAAAATTTGACATTGTAGGACAGATTAAAGGCAAGAGGGATAGTGGCAAATAGCGCATAATTTACTTAATGAGTAAATGCATGGCAGAACAAGGTCTAGGAAGAAATAGCAAAAAATAAAATTTACTAAGAACTACAAAGGACTGAAAATTGTGGAAAGCTATGATTGCCAACATCCTGAAGAAACATGTCATATACAGTGTAACCCGAATATAAGAGAGTTGTCGGGACCGGAGAAGAAGTCTCTTGTATCAGGGTTTCTCTTATATCCGGGTTTGGTCTCTTTTGTTTTATTAACACAGGCTCTAATTTGGGACCAGATAAAATCTGTCTTATATCCGGGTTTTTCTTATATCCGGGTCTCTTATATCCGGGTTACACTGTAGAAGAAGAAGAAAATCAACTAAAACAGCAAAAAGAAAACTTATACTTAACATCGGAAAGAGACAAATGAAATTTCTAAAGTAGATAATGAGGAAAGAGGGCTTGGAAGATTTGACACTCTTAGTAAATTTTTTTTTTTTTTGCTATCTCTCCTAATCCCTATTCTGCTAACCATTTACACATACTTGTCAGGTAAGTTATACACGGCTTTACTTTATCCCTGTTGTCTTCAATATATCCTGTGAGCATTTTTTAAACCCTCTTTGCTCATCGTGTGTTCCAGCAAACATTAAATATCCCAATGCAACTTCGGATCTCAGTGTCGCTCTTTCCATCCTCTATTAAAACACTTCCCAGATATTTAAATTTCCCTGTTTCTTAATACTTTGCTTAGCTTTTGGAAAGCATCTTTCCCTATCCCAATGCAACTTCGGATCTCAGTGTCGCTCTTTCCATCCTCTATTAAAACACTTCCCAGATATTTAAATTTCCCTGTTTCTTAATACTTTGCTTAGCTTTTGGAAAGCATCTTTCCCTATCCCAATGCAACTTCGGATCTCAGTGTCGCTCTTTCCATCCTCTATTAAAACACTTCCCAGATATTTAAATTTCCCTGTTTCTTAATACTTTGCTTAGCTTTTGGAAAGCATCTTTCCCTATCCCAATGCAACTTCGGATCTCAGTGTCGCTCTTTCCATCCTCTATTAAAACACTTCCCAGATATTTAAATTTCCCTGTTTCTTAATACTTTGCTTAGCTTTTGGAAAGCATCTTTCCCTATCCCAATGCAACTTCGGATCTCAGTGTGGCTCTTTCCATCCTCTATTAAAACACTTCCCAGATATTTAAATTTCCCTGTTTCTTAATACTTTGCTTAGCTTTTGGAAAGCATCTTTCCCTATCCCAATGCAACTTCGGATCTCAGTGTGGCTCTTTCCATCCTCTATTAAAACACTTCCCAGATATTTAAATTTCCCTGTTTCTTAATACTTTGCTTAGCTTTTGGAAAGCATCTTTCCCTATCCCAATGCAACTTCGGATCTCAGTGTCGCTCTTTCCATCCTCTATTAAAACACTTCCCAGATATTTAAATTTCCCTGTTTCTTAATACTTTGCTTAGCTTTTGGAAAGCATCTTTCCCTATCCCAATGCAACTTCGGATCTCAGTGTCGCTCTTTCCATCCTCTATTAAAACACTTCCCAGATATTTAAATTTCCCTGTTTCTTAATACTTTGCTTATCTTTTGGAAAGCATCTTTCCCTATCCCAATGCAACTTCGGATCTCAGTGTGGCTCTTTCCATCCTCTATTAAAACACTTCCCAGATATTTAAATTTCCCTGTTTCTTAATACTTTGCTTAGCTTTTGGAAAGCATCTTTCCCTATCCCAATGCAACTTCGGATCTCAGTGTGGCTCTTTCCATCCTCTATTAAAACACTTCCCAGATATTTAAATTTCCCTGTTTCTTAATACTTTGCTTAGCTTTTGGAAAGCATCTTTCCCTATCCCAATGCAACTTCGGATCTCAGTGTCGCTCTTTCCATCCTCTATTAAAACACTTCCCAGATATTTAAATTTCCCTGTTTCTTAATACTTTGCTTAGCTTTTGGAAAGCATCTTTCCCTATCCCAATGCAACTTCGGATCTCAGTGTGGCTCTTTCCATCCTCTATTAAAACACTTACCAGATATTTAAATTTCCCTGTTTCTTAATACTTTGCTTAGCTTTTGGAAAGCATCTTTCCCTATCCCAATGCAACTTCGGATCATAGTGTGGCTCTTTCCATCCTCTATTAAAACACTTCCCAGATATTTAAATTTCCCTGTTTCTTAATACTTTGCTTAGCTTTTGGAAAGCATCTTTCCCTATCCCAATGCAACTTCGGATCTCAGTGTGGCTCTTTCCATCCTCTATTAAAACACTTCCCAGATATTTAAATTTCCCTGTTTCTTAATACTTTGCTTAGCTTTTGGAAAGCATCTTTCCCTATCCCAATGCAACTTCGGATCTCAGTGTCGCTCTTTCCATCCTCTATTAAAACACTTCCCAGATATTTAAATTTCCCTGTTTCTTAATACTTTGCTTAGCTTTTGGAAAGCATCTTTCCCTATCCCAATGCAACTTCGGATCTCAGTGTCGCTCTTTCCATCCTCTATTAAAACACTTCCCAGATATTTAAATTTCCCTGTTTCTTAATACTTTGCTTAGCTTTTGGAAAGCATCTTTCCCTATCCCAATGCAACTTCGGATCTCAGTGTCGCTCTTTCCATCCTCTATTAAAACACTTCCCAGATATTTAAATTTCCCTGTTTCTTAATACTTTGCTTATCTTTTGGAAAGCATCTTTCCCTATCCCAATGCAACTTCGGATCTCAGTGTGGCTCTTTCCATCCTCTATTAAAACACTTCCCAGATATTTAAATTTCCCTGTTTCTTAATACTTTGCTTAGCTTTTGGAAAGCATCTTTCCCTATCCCAATGCAACTTCGGATCTCAGTGTGGCTCTTTCCATCCTCTATTAAAACACTTCCCAGATATTTAAATTTCCCTGTTTCTTAATACTTTGCTTAGCTTTTGGAAAGCATCTTTCCCTATCCCAATGCAACTTCGGATCTCAGTGTCGCTCTTTCCATCCTCTATTAAAACACTTCCCAGATATTTAAATTTCCCTGTTTCTTAATACTTTGCTTAGCTTTTGGAAAGCATCTTTCCCTATCCCAATGCAACTTCGGATCTCAGTGTGGCTCTTTCCATCCTCTATTAAAACACTTACCAGATATTTAAATTTCCCTGTTTCTTAATACTTTGCTTAGCTTTTGGAAAGCATCTTTCCCTATCCCAATGCAACTTCGGATCATAGTGTGGCTCTTTCCATCCTCTATTAAAACACTTCCCAGATATTTAAATTTCCCTGTTTCTTAATACTTTGCTTAGCTTTTGGAAAGCATCTTTCCCTATCCCAATGCAACTTCGGATCTCAGTGTGGCTCTTTCCATCCTCTATTAAAACACTTCCCAGATATTTAAATTTCCCTGTTTCTTAATACTTTGCTTAGCTTTTGGAAAGCATCTTTCCCTATCCCAATGCAACTTCGGATCTCAGTGTCGCTCTTTCCATCCTCTATTAAAACACTTCCCAGATATTTAAATTTCCCTGTTTCTTAATACTTTGCTTAGCTTTTGGAAAGCATCTTTCCCTATCCCAATGCAACTTCGGATCTCAGTGTGGCTCTTTCCATCCTCTATTAAAACACTTCCCAGATATTTAAATTTCCCTGTTTCTTAATACTTTGCTTAGCTTTTGGAAAGCATCTTTCCCTATCCCAATGCAACTTCGGATCTCAGTGTGGCTCTTTCCATCCTCTATTAAAACACTTCCCAGATATTTAAATTTCCCTGTTTCTTAATACTTTGCTTAGCTTTTGGAAAGCATCTTTCCCTATCCCAATGCAACTTCGGATCTCAGTGTGGCTCTTTCCATCCTCTATTAAAACACTTCCCAGATATTTAAATTTCCCTGTTTCTTAATACTTTGCTTAGCTTTTGGAAAGCATCTTTCCCTATCACAATGCAACTTCGGATCTCAGTGTGGCTCTTTCCATCCTCTATTAAAACACTTCCCAGATATTTAAATTTCCCTGTTTCTTAATACTTTGCTTAGCTTTTGGAAAGCATCTTTCCCTATCCCAATGCAACTTCGGATCTCAGTGTGGCTCTTTCCATCCTCTATTAAAACACTTACCAGATATTTAAATTTCCCTGTTTCTTAATACTTTGCTTAGCTTTTGGAAAGCATCTTTCCCTATCCCAATGCAACTTCGGATCTCAGTGTCGCTCTTTCCATCCTCTATTAAAACACTTCCCAGATATTTAAATTTCCCTGTTTCTTAATACTTTGCTTAGCTTTTGGAAAGCATCTTTCCCTATCCCAATGCAACTTCGGATCATAGTGTGGCTCTTTCCATCCTCTATTAAAACACTTCCCAGATATTTAAATTTCCCTGTTTCTTAATACTTTGCTTAGCTTTTGGAAAGCATCTTTCCCTATCCCAATGCAACTTCGGATCTCAGTGTGGCTCTTTCCATCCTCTATTAAAACACTTCCCAGATATTTAAATTTCCCTGTTTCTTAATACTTTGCTTAGCTTTTGGAAAGCATCTTTCCCTATCCCAATGCAACTTCGGATCTCAGTGTGGCTCTTTCCATCCTCTATTAAAACACTTCCCAGATATTTAAATTTCCCTGTTTCTTAATACTTTGCTTAGCTTTTGGAAGGCTATTCCAATGCACCTTCTGATGTTGTTGTTGTCTTTCTATCCTTTGTTAAGACATATCCAAGATCTCCAATTTGTAGCTCACATCTGGGGCTGTTTCTTTTGCTAATGACCACACATTCTGTCTTCTTACAATTGGTGGTTAGCCCTTTCTTCATGCTTTCTTTTCACCAGCACCTGTAGGAGTCCCTGTCATTTCCTTTCTGTGCTACCAACACTGTGTAATTTGCATATATTAAGAGGCTTGTGATGAATCGTCTGTGAGGAAGGGATTATAGAGTGGTAATTAATTTGCCACCCACAAGGATGTGAATATACTTCTGGACTCTATCGAGAATGGAAAGTGAAACTCCTGCTCATATATTTTTTTTTTTTTTTAAGCTTATCACCCCAAGCAAGGCTGGAAGCCACTAGCATGCAAGGGGTTACAGAAGGTTTGGAGGAAGAGCAGATAGGAGTGGTCAAGGAGAGGATGTGGAGAAAGATAGTGGATCGATCAAGGCAAGGGGGTTTCAGAAGATTTGGAGCGAGAGCAGATAGGAATGAAAGGTGAAAGGATGTGGTGAAGGGAATTGGATAGATCAAGGCAACTGGAGATGTCGATTGACGTTACACTTAAATAGTTGGAGATTGTATTTGTCAGGGAAACAGGAATAAGGAAGGGAGTTCCACAGGCGAGATGTGCGAGACATGAAGCTATTGGAGTAGAAGAGACGTCTACATCTAACAGTTTCAACGGTGAAGGGGTGGGAACGGGATGCCAGCCTCGTAGGACGTTTCAATTCATGAGGCCTGGGAACCAGCGAAAGCAGCTCATTGGAGCAATTACCGTGAAAGTATTTGTAAAAACGACAGAGCGAGGCAACGGCACGTCTGTGAGAGAGCGACTGCAGACGAGATGACAGATCAGGGCCAATTACATTGCATATCCGTCTCTGGATGTACTACATTTTCAGCCACAGATTTGGGTCTTGTTAGGGTCGAGGATAGCAGGAGGAGTCAAGAACTTACTGGTGCAGTACAGCGACCTGACCATTTCCCAGTATTTTTAGCAATAGGACATATGTATGAGTTCCACAAAGTCTGAGCTGAGTTTAAGTCCCAATAGGCATTTAAGGCATCAGACCACCCTCAGGGAAAATTTGTCCCTCACGACTGGTAAAGGTTCTGGGCTTGATCAGTGATGATGGAATGTCACAATTTCTTATCCCAAAAATTCCAATATAAATAATCTTTCCTTGACAATGCACTTGTAACATTAAAGAGTCAGAATTTAATATCGAACGTCAGCTACTTTTAAAGAGAGCCATCAGCTTATGGTGTTTTACTGATAACCAACATATATATACTTCAATTCAAAAGTTTGAGGCCACCCCTGGTAATTTTTTAAATTGGCCCCCAAAATAGTTGTTTTGTTAAATAAGAGAAAATTATTATACATGGTTAAAAAAAAGTGAGACATGATTTTCTAATAGAAATTTTATTATGACTAAAAAAAAGAAGCATTTTATAATTAAATTCTGCTCTTGTCCAAATATCCTCCTTCAGTATTGATTAATGCAACACAAATTTTGGCATTTGTTGCAAAAGTTTCTGAAAGTATAAATTTGATAATTCATTCTTTTTTGGTATCTGTCTATATTTCTGAGATGCGGTATTATGTACACTATTTACATTATTTGGACCATTGTCCTCATCTTTGTCACCATATTTATTACAACGTTTCGGCCTTTCAGTATCTGTCTATATTTCTGAGATGAGGTATTATGTACACTATTTACATTATTCGGACTATTGTACTCATCTTTGTCGCCATATTTATTACAACGTTTTGGCCGTTGTACACTCTGGCCTTCTTCAGTTTCATTGAACTAGACTTAGTAGTTTTCAAGATAATTACTTTTAAAATGATGTCAAATTTTTTGGAACACCCTGTATGTATATATATATATATATATATATATATATATATATATATATATAAAGAAATATACATAACATATTAATTGCACAACTCTGAGTATATGTACATGTGTATTTCTTAATATATATATTAAATAGCTCTGTTACTTAACATTGAGCACTGTTTGTCTCACACTATAGAGTATTTATATATATTTGTATATGATTGCTCAGTCATATACCTACCTATATTTTCCCATTCAGTTTATATATATATATATATATATATATATATGTGTGTGTGTGTATATATATATATATGTATGTATGTATGTATATTTTAATCATTTCACTCCAAGCAAGGCAATAAAGCCACTAAGATGCAAGGGATAACTGAGTGTTAGAGAATACAAGGAAAAATATTATTCAGGAGAGAGAATGATAAGAATTAAGATAGAAAATAATCATTGACATTGCATTTAAATTTTTGGAGATCAAAGTTGACTGGGAAGCTATAAGCCGGAAGAGAGTTCCACAAGTGAGAAGTGTGAGAGAAAAAACTGTTAGTCTCAAACTTATGGTTATATCTAGTCATTTCAACTGTAAAATGATGAGACCTTGCTGCAAATCTACTCAGTCAGTTAAGTGCCACACGTGATACATGCTTGGGTGATCATGCATCTTTTGATACATGACTGATGAGGCAGATTTTTTCCAACAGTAGGTTGTCATTTCTTTCTGCGGTAGACTGGTTGCCAACCAAGGCTAAAGAACCCAGTCTGTGCTGCTATTCAACGGAGGAGATGAAATGGATTCATACTTTTCCCAAGGATATTTGTGTGTAAGTGAATCCAACGAATTCGACTGGAATTTGAACTCAGAGAACTGAGTTCTCACTCCGAGTCAATATTCATTATACCACAACGCACATCCAATGCAAATCTAGTACTGTCTTTAAATTCATAAAGTTTGGTTTGGTTTATGGCATATCAACTTCAATGGGTGTTTTAATTCTGACAAAATTTTATTGCAGGTAATATTTTTTTCTTAAAAAATCTAAATCTGGAAATATTTTTTCATAAAGTATTACTGATAATTTTTTCCTTAAAAATTTATTGCCCGTAACAATTTTTTTTTACGAAGTATTTCTGTTATTAAGACCAAAACAGTTTCATAGTATTTTGAATCCAGTTTGGGGGTTAACTATTTGCACATAGCTGCGATCCTAACAGGTGCTACAACCCTGGGTCAGGGCAGACCTGGGAATACCAGCAATTAAGAGGTGGTTCCACGCTTCTCAAAACCTCCTGATCCAAGGCCTTGCTGTTGGACATAGTTTATCATCTTACTCAGGACACAGATGTAGTTTATCATCACACCCAGATGGAAATTCATAAAGTCTAGGTACAATAGAAGAATGTTCATCAGAATAATTACCATGAAATTATTTATAGAAAAGGCACTTGGAAACTAAATTACGGTGGTGAGCAAGGTGACTGTAGCTGAGATAAACAATAATTGCAATATTCAAAGCATGGTTTTAATTATAGTGAACCAACTTTCCTAGCAGCAGTCCTAGTAATTTATTCAATATCCTCATTCCAATTCATGTGAGCAGAGAAAGTTTTTCATGTGAGCAGAGAATGTTTGCTCAAGAAGGTGCAATGAGTCACTCTCCTGGAGGTTAGTATGGAAGGCAGAAAGGAGTCTCTTTAAATGATTGATAGAGAGCAGGTTCATCTTGGAAGTGTTAAAATTAACAAGCCATTCATTAACCCAGTTAACAGCAGATTATAGGTAATTTGTGAGATCAGCTGACAATTTGATCTTATTGAATTGATCAGACTTACTATTAAGACAGGAGTAAAGAGTTGTATCATCAGCATAGATACTGAGTTGAGAACTGATCCAATCAGGAGAGTCATTGATGAAAATTAAGAACAGTCTAGGTAAACGGATAGAGCTCTGGGCGTCACCTGCATTACAGCAGAAAGATCTAAAAGAGTGGCCATTCAGGATGACATTCATTTCACGATTTGCTAACAAAGACTGAATCAATTCCAAAAATTCATCCAGAAATACCATAACCTTTCAACTTGCCAAACCCTATCAAATGCTTTTGAGATGTCGAAAGCAACAACCTGAGCTTCACCATTTGTATCTGAAGCTTGACAGACTCTTTTAACAATAATAGTTAATACATGAACAGTTGAACTAGAGAAGCGAAAGCCATATTGCTTATCTGAAACAAGAACCTTCAAGATGAGATGCTTGACTATATATGTGTGTGTGTGTGTGTGTGTGTGTGTGTGTGCCTACTAAAATTTACAGTTATGGACAGTCATTTTGTTAGAGGCAGGTTTATCTTTAGTGATTATTTTATTTCTATTTTTTGTTGGGGAGGGTGTTATATTAATATCACCCTGTATTTTGAAATGGAAAAAGGTCTTCCTGATCATTCATCTCAAATGTTAACTGCAATGACATCCTCTTGGCACATGTATTGAACATTATCTACTTATTGATTTATAAGTAAGTCAAAAAGGTGTCCAATGTTGTAGATATTTACTATGATATCTTCAACTTCTGCTTTTCATTTTATCCTTTTATATTCAAATTCTGAATTTTCCTAATAAAAAAAAAAATGCCTCTGCCTTGCGAAAATGTAAGAGGCTGCTTGACCTTCAGCATTTGTGTTTATGTAGAGTAAATAAATCGAAATGTAATGTTATCTGCACAAATGTCTGCTCTGGTTTGTTTTGATGAAATTCAAATCTCAGAATCACTTGTGAATATTTTGTAAATAGAAATGTATGTCATTAAATGGATAGACACCCCAGGAGAAATTGCAGAATGAAAACCTGACTCTCTGGCAATAATAAGATAATTTATATATAGAAAAGCTGCTTTTTATTGTTTTTAGTTGAATCATAAAGTATTTTTGAATTATTGATAGATATCCAACAGCAAAAAGTATATAACAGAGATTATTCATGCTTAAAACACCTGATAACCAGTAAATTACAGGAGAATAAGCATTTAAGGTGAGCAGATTCTATAAGTAAAATGCTCGATAAGTACTAATACTTAAAAAGAATATTAATAGTATCAGAAAATAAACATTACAGGCACTTATCTTTTAACTTGAGTTTTATGCAGAGGTAAATTTGAATACCAAGGACATGCAATACCATTTAGCTACAGATTGTGGAAATTTGTTTGTTTTAAAAACAGTAATTTGACTTTCCTAACCAGATGCTTCCTCTGTATTTAAATGTCATAACACATCAGGCCAAATGGCGGTTCTGTGTAGCATACAGGTTCAATTCCTGTCAGAGGATACATATTTTCTATGAAATTTCTCAGACATTCAGGCTGGTAAATGCATTTAATACTGTTTATTATAAACAAAGCATTTACTTAAATAATTAACATATAAACAAAACATATATTAAAATAATTGTCTGACTTAGTCCATTTCATAATATATATATATATCTATACACACACATACATACATATATATATATATATATATATCTATACACACACATACATACATATATATATATATATCTATACACACACATACATACATATATATATATATATCTATACACACACATACATACATATATATATATATATCTATACACACACATACATACATACATATATATATATATATATATATATATATATATATATATATATATGTGTATGTATGTATGTATGTATGTATACTTAAAAAATTAGGAGATCAGCCAATCAAATTACCTTGGTTTCAACCTTTCAGTATCCTCAGGCACTATAGGACAAATGATTTCCTACGCTTTATTATTTATATATAAACGCGCAACATAAAAACTCAAAAAGTACTTTTTATTGCGTGTGCCAGGAGGAAAAGTTAATAATATAAATTCCAGACCCCAAAAATTCTACTGAATAAAAGATCTGAAATAATGTCATAATGCCTAAACACTAAAAAGTACTTTCTGAGTTGGTACGAGCCAGGATGAAAGTAGGTACATTTTATTTGTTCCCCAACCAATACAATTTCAGTACTCTTGCTTTTCTCCTCCCCTTCTATTACACTTCACATTGTGCATTTATATATATTTAATTATTTGTCCTATACTGCCTGAGGTTACCCAAAGGTTGAAACCAAGGTAGCATGATTGGCTAAGCTACTAATTTTTTAAAATTCAAAAGCTCTGCATGTTGAATTTTTATTTTCTTTATATGTGTATTGAGCACTATTTTTAATGCAACTGTTTCCTGGTCTAATTCATCTCTGACCAATAACTGTTTTATATATATATATATATATATATATATATATATATATATATATATAGGATTAATGCAAATATAAAATTCGTCACTGAGCTGATTGATGTTATATTCAGCACCTCTATTCCAGATTTTTGTAGATGTTCGGTACACTTGTCATAAGTATTTGCAATATAAACAGAAATAAAAATATTGTTATGTTTGCAAAATTTTTAAATTTAAGAAGACTTATGAATACTCTTGAGACTAACTGTGAAAGTCAAGGTAAATTGTAATTTGGATTGTAATGTCCATCAGATAATGAAACTTACCCATAAAGAAATGTTTTCTTGTCTTTATTCATAATTGTCTTTTTACAGATGTATATTTTATTTATATCTGAATTTTTACACATGCACACACACATAATTTTATATATGTAAGAAAAAATATATATTTGTTGTTCCTCCCTGTTTGGGTTTGGTTCAGCAATCAGGTGTGGAACAAATGTATATTTCTTCTTAGTATAAATTTTAGAAGTTATTTTTCATCAAGCATTGTTTTATTACCACCAGCACTCAGTAAGCACTATTTTATATTTATATACATAGGTGTGTGTCCAAGTGGTTAGAATGTTCACTTTCTGATCAGGAGACCCAGGATCAAATCTCAACATGCTCAATTTTTCACAAATTTGACTGCATCATGTTATTGGCCTGGGCAGGAAATCCCAGCATGTGGTACTTTTTGAAAGTGTCTGAAAACCACACCATGAGTTCTCACAAAACCTTGGGAGTTAACTTAGGTAGACAGAATTGTTCAGGTGCTGTTGACAGACATGTTAGCATAAAGTGACAAGTCATCATGACTGAGAGTTTGAACATACTGGCCTTGTTGAAACTGTTGATCACACCCGATTCAAACTGGAACTAAAATCTACTCAGCATAGTTTCAGGTAGGTTCTGTATATATATATATATATATTTTAATTGGTATCACCCGATGCAAGGCAGTAAAGCCACTAAGATACAAGGGATTACATGATGTGGAAGAATTAGGAACAGAAACATTAATAATGAGTGGAAGGAGAAAAGAGTAATCAGGACGATAGTTGATAGCAATTGACATTGCATTTAAATTTTTGCAGATTAAAGTTGGCTGGAAGGCATGGAGCCAGAAAGGAGTTCCACAAGTGTGAAGCAGAAGAAAAGAAACTGTTAGCATAGAATTTATAGCTACATCTAGCCAGAACAACTAAATTGATGAGATCTTGTCACCAGTCTAGTACTGCACTTAAATTCAAATATCTAGGTACCATAGCAAAGAGCGATATTTATTTCCACTTCAAATACAGAAAATGTGGCACAAGGCTGAAAATTGGGAATGAGGAAAAGGACAGTCTTAATCTGTCTTAATATTGAACCTAGCTAGCCACAAACACTGACCCAAACATACAAACAATATTCCTAACACCAAAACAACACATTCTTACTTACCTTTCTTACTACATCCAACATAATAACTCATTATCTCTATGAAAATCTTAACTAGTCACCATATGTACAATTCATTGTCTGTGGGGGAGGGGAATAAAAACAACAATTAAACCATAGCAAAGAGCTCATCCAAACAATTACCATGAAAGTTTTTATAGAAAAGGCAAAGAGAGGCAACTTTACAGTGGTAGGAAAGTGACTGGAGCCAAGCCACCAGATCATGACCAATAATATTGCTGATTCTTCTTTGGATCTTATCAAGGAGCTCAAGGTAAATAGCAGGGACACCAGACCATATGTGGCAGCAATATTCTAAGCATGGGTGAATGGTAGACGTATAGATATGTAAGATAAATTCTGGAGAAAAAAAATGATCTTGAACGACACAGTGAACTGACTTTCTTACCTGCTGACCTAACACGGGATTAAATATAGTCTTTCCACCTCATGCCAGCTGAGAATATGAACCCGAGAATGAGTCACTTTCCTGAAGGTTAGTGTAAGCCATGATGATAGAAGGCATCAAGGAGTCTCTTAGATGATTAATAGAGAGAAGTTTACTTTTGGAGGCGTTAAAATTAAGAAGCCATCTTTTGCCCCAGTTAACGATGGACTTGAGGTCGTTTTGGACACTGGCTGACATTTTCACCTTGTCAGACTGATCAGCTTTACAGGAATAAATGGTTGTGTCATCAGTGTAGATGTCAAGTTGAGAGCTGATGTCATCGGAAACGTTATTCATGAAAATCAAAAAACAGAGTAAGACCAATGATGGAGCCTTGGGGAACATCCGCGTTATTATGAAAGGATCTAGACAAGTGACTGTTCAGGATAACTTTCATTTCATGATTTGATAGGAAAGACTGGATCAGTTCAAAAAAGTGACTGGAGATACTGTAACTTTTTAGCTTGTGGAGAAGACCTGAATGCCAAACCCTGTCAAAGGCTTTTAATATGTCCAATGCTACAGACCAGGATTCACTGTTTTTATCTATAGCATGATAGACTCTTTCTTCAATTATCGTTAGCACATCAGCAGTTGACCTGGGAAAAAGCCATATTGTTAGTCTGAGAAAAGGCCTTGCAATGAGAGATGATGAACCAATTCAGCATTGAGCCTCTAGGAGTTTTTCAAAAAGAGGTAAAAGACTGATATGCCAATAGTTGCAAAGGTTGGATGGCTTATCAGAGTTCTTAGAAACTGGAACAGCAAATGATGACTTCCAGCAGGCAGGAAAGCAGGAGGCTGTGAAGCATTTATTAAACAGTTTTAGGAGAGCAAGAACCAGTTTGGGAGCACACTTCTTAATGACTATTACAGGGATACCATCGGATTCGCATGTTTTGTAGCAGAAACTATGGAAAGGGTGATATGCATATCGCTCAACAAAGACTCAGTTTTAAGTGGGAAGTTAGGCAGGGATACTCCAGAAGAGTCAAGAGTAGAGATTAAGGAGAATTCACAGGCAATGCATTCAGCTCTATCAGCAGAGCATGTTAAAATGATTGAAGAAGAGAGGACAAAGTTTGAACTTATACTTAAATTTCATGCTTAAATTTCATGCTTTCACAATTGTCAGTCTATCAGAACATTTTGGTTGCTTGACAATCACGCTAGTGTTCAAAACTGTAGCTTTCTGAGTCATGATGCTGGGTTGTATAATTGCTTTGTCTTACTGTTTAGGTTTCATTTTCCCATTTCCTTCTATTGTTTTTTTTATTGGTTTTTGTTTTGTTTTTTTAACAAGACTTTGGGTTTTTGTGGTATATATATATATATATTATTTACATTATTCGGACTGTTATCCTCATCTTCATTACCATATTTATAACGTTTTGGCCATTGCATGCTCCAGCCTTCTTTAGGTGATTGGAATTTCAAAACAAAACATTTATTTCATTCACTGTGGTAGATTGTTCTAGTTCCACGTGCCATGCCTCTTCCAGATATCTCAGTTATTTCCCTTTAACTCAACTATCTGAAATCTTGCAAATATGGCAATTAAGACGAGAAGTATAGTCCAAATAATGTAAGTAATCATAATACCTCATCTCAGATATATATATATATATATATATATATATATATATATGTTTCATTAAAAATGACTGACAAGATACTGAGATTAAATTTATTATTTAATGTTTCTTATGTCCTTATAATATTCTTCTTTTCTGGACATAAATTATGTAGAAATTGTCTGAATGTTCTGTATGACCAAGCACTTTCAGCTATACTTTTAGACATTATCATTATTATTTTATTTTTTACTTTTAATTGAATGTATGGATTGTTTCATTTATGTATCTAGAGTTAGAGGAATATTTTAGTTTTCAAACATGGTCAGCATATTGCAGTCATGTTCATAGCTGATGTTAACAATTTATATATTTATAGAAATTTTAAGGACACAAGAAAAATTAAATAAAAATCTTAACCACAGTACCTTGTCAGTTGTTTTTAATGAAACTTGTATAAAAGAGGGATTGCTGCCCAAATATGAAATTATAAATCTATATTGAGCTCTCATAAAGATTAAAATTCCTCTTTGGAATAATCCCTACAAATTACAATTTGGTATTATTTGTGTGTGTGTGTGTATATATATATATATATATATAGGGAAGAGATTATAGTTGTTCCAATGAGAGAAAAATGTATATATTAAAAAGAAGAGACAAAAACCACAAACGTTTTTGGTTGTAATGTGGATTTTGTTAAAAAATATATATTATGCTTTATTTTCCATAATTTTGCAACATGGGTTTTGGGTCTCATGACCTTCTTTTGGCAAAGAGTGGATATTTCCACATATTATTAATATATATAAAATTTTAATAATATGTGGAAATATCCACTCTTTGCCTGAAGAAGGTCATGAGAACTGAAACACATGTTGCAAAAAAGGTTTGCAGTTTCTCTCTTCTTTATATATATATATATATATATATGATCTAGAACTGGAATGAAAGCAGTAATGACACCTAATCCATTATAAAAATTCAGGATGTGGAATTAGTAAATACCAAACTCATACCTCAATGCATCAGTTGTAACAAATTTAGTATAGAAGGAAAGGAAATTGAATATAAAATAGGCTGTGCCAGAGATAGTTTTGCAAAACACCACAAACTGCTACAAAAACTTTAACCTGAAAACTTGAGTCATGTTCTTAAATAGTCTCATTATATCAAGACTTGCATCTGGATGCCATGAATGATGCCAAACCTGTTCAGACATAACTATTGGGTTATCCGGAAAGTTCATGCCAACTTTTAGTCATTCATGTTAGAACATATCAAATTTATCAACCGATATAGGCTTATATTTCCGATTAGGACACTCTTCAAACTATCTACTGAGAAAGAAATTTTAAAATTACTTAATTTGTGTCAATTTTGCATCCCTATGAAAATGGATTGATTATAAGGTGCATTTTAGACATTTGATACTTTTTTTACTGTAAAGGCAAAAATGCCTCACAAGCAACAAAAAGATATGTGCTGTGTACAGTGAAGGTGATTTAGCCAACAGAACTGTATGGAAGTGGTTCACTAAGTTTAGAGTTGGTGATTGTAGTCTTATTGATGAAGAACGCTCAGGCAGACCCCACCACTACAAATGATGACCAAATCAAGACATTGACTGAGAATAACCTGTACTACACAATGCAGGAATTGGTAGAAACACTAAATTTATCTAAATCTACCATCCATGAGCACTTAGTGAAGCTTGGGTACTCAAATCACTACAATGTTTGGGTACCACATGATCTGAGTGAAAAGAATCTTTTGGATCACATTTTATCTGTGATTTTAAGTAAACTGTGGCAGGTGATGAGAAATGGATCATTTACAACAATGTTCAGTGAAAAAGATTCTGGGGTAAGCAACATGAGCCAACTTTAGCCAGCTCAAAAGCAGATCTTCATCCTAAGAAATTCATATTGTGCATCTGGTGGGATTGGAAAGGAATCCTGTACTATGAGCTTCTGCCAAGTAACCAGTCAATTGATTCTGAAATGTACTGCTCGCATTTGGACAAATTAAAGACAGCAATTCCTGAAAAACACCCAAAACTGGCTAACAAGAAAGGTATTGTTTTCCATCAGGATAGTGCCAGACCTCACGTTTCTTTGGCAACCTGGCAAAAATTGTTGCAGCTTGGCTGGGATGTGTTATCCCACCCACCATATTCACCAGACATTGCTTCTTGAGATTTTCATTTATTCAAGTCTTTGCAAAATAATCTCAATAATTAAAATTTTAATTCTTTGGATGATATAAAAAACCACCTTAATGAATTCTTTGTCAAGAAACCACTGAAATTCAGTGAAGAGGGAATCTTTAAGTTGAAGAAAAAATGGGGAAAGGTTGAACAACAAAGTGGTTTATATTTAGTTGAATAAATATTTAATGGCATCATTTTGTTTTGTATTTTAATTTCTCTTAAAAATCGTCATGAACTTTCCAGACAATGCAATAAACTGCCAGCTGTATACAACTGCTTTCAATGGTTAAAAATGTTTTTGACCAAGTGAAACCTGTTGGTCTTGGCAAAGACCATCTTTATTTGAGCATTACAGACTGGCACTCCAGAATCACAAAGAACAGTATCAAATTAAAAAAAACCATCACCTGAGGACTTTCCATAGCAGCAACAGGTAAAATGGACAGCACATGTAACTCAAAGAAAATATGAAAATGAAATAATCAAATGGTTTTTTTTCTTCTATGTACCACATCCTTTCAGGACATAGGAACTCATGGCTTTCAACAACTTTCTATCTTGTGTGGCTCCAAGCAGTTTTCTCACTTTGATAAGACCTCCCCCCACACCCTCCATTCACAGAAGCTTATCAGGTAAGTGGCTTGCTGCCTTTCCATATCTCTCTTGCAATGAATATGTTCCATGAGAGTTAATTTTTCCAAGCCCTCCTTCCTCATTATGTGTCCAAGGAATTTCAGCTATTTTTATCCTAATTTTGAGTATAAGTGTTCGTTCTGTTGCCATTTTTTTAAGACTTATTTTTTGCTTAATAACTCTGAGTAGGGAATTTTTAATATCCTTCTGTAGAACCACATTTTTGCTTCCTGCAGATTTTTTCTCATCCATGAGGAAATTCTCCAAGAGGGGGAATATCATATAGTAATCAAACACTCTTTTCTTTGTTTCTAACAAAATTTTTCCATGTTCTGATTAGCTTTTGGAATACGTCTTTTGTTAGTCCAATGCATGTTCCGATTAGCTTTTGGAATACTTCTTTTGTTAGTCCAATGCATGTTCCGATTAGCTTTTGGAATACTTCTTTTGTTAGTCCAATGCATGTTCCGATTATCTTTTGGAATACTTCTTTTGTTAGTCCAATGCATGTTCCGATTAGCTTTTGGAATACTTCTTTTGTTAGTCCAATGCATGTTCCGATTAGCTTTTGGAATACTTCTTTTGTTAGTCCAATGCATGTTCCGATTAGCTTTTGGAATACTTCTTTTGTGAGTCCAATGCATGTTCCGATTAGCTTTTGGAATACTTCTTTTGTTAGTCCAATGCATGTTCCGATTAGCTTTTGGAATACTTCTTTTGTGAGTCCAATGCATGTTCCGATTAGCTTTTGGAATACTTCTTTTGTTAGTCCAATGCATGTTCTGATTAGCTTTTGGAATACTTCTTTTGTTAGTCCAATGCATGTTCCGATTAGCTTTTGGAATACTTCTTTTGTTAGTCCAATGCATGTTCCGATTAGCTTTTGGAATACTTCTTTTGTTAGTCCAATGCATGTTCCGATTAGCTTTTGGAATACTTCTTTTGTGAGTCCAATGCATGTTCCGATTAGCTTTTGGAATACTTCTTTTGTGAGTCCAATGCATGTTCCGATTAGCTTTTGGAATACTTCTTTTGTGAGTCCAATGCATGTTCCGATTAGCTTTTGGAATACTTCTTTTGTTAGTCCAATGCATGTTCCGATTATCTTTTGGAATACTTCTTTTGTTAGTCCAATGCATGTTCCGATTAGCTTTTGGAATACTTCTTTTGTGAGTCCAAAGCATGTTCAGATGTTGTTGTTGCAATCTCCATCCTATGTCAAAACGCTTTTCAGATATTTGAGCTTCTGCAACTGCTTCATGTTTATATCTCCAATTTGTAACTCCCATCTTGGACTTTTTCTTATAATGCTGATGACCGTACTTTCTGTTTTTGATTTTTTGCAGTAAATGGTTAGGAAGGAA
>OZ038497.1:30550284-30577784 GCA_964036315.1 Acanthosepion esculentum | reverse complement strand
GGTTCCTCTCTGCTCAAGGCAGAGAGTTCAAAAGTAACAAACAGTCTATATCACTGTTCCCTCGAGGCTTACTTTCCTACTACTTTATAGTAAGTGGAAGAGTCTACAATAACCTCATTAGAGGGAAGACACTACAACAAAAACAGAAATAGAAATAATTAAGAGAAATAATGTAATGTCTCATAAATCTAAGAAAATAATTTTTGTATAATAAAGGACTTGGGTGGTAATGCTATTGCTGCAGAATCTCCTGTGGCAAAGAATATCTCTTGATTCTTTCTGGGGAAAAATTGTTATAATCAGACAATAAATTATCCCTTTGATTGGGAGGTTGATATACAAAAGTTGCTTTTAAATGATTGATTTGTTTTTGTTATTTTACAGCTTATCAACCGTTTTTTGGTTATTTAAAGCCAAAACATACTTTTGAATTCAGTATTTACATTATTCGGACTATTGTCCTCATCTTTGTCGCCATATTTATTACAACTCTGGCCTTCTTCAGGTGGTTGGAATGTTGAACTGAACCCTTTAATTCGTCCACTGGTGTAGACTGTTCTAGTTCCACATGCCATGTTTAATGGATATCAGTTATTTCCTGTTAATTCCCACTCTCCAAGTTCTCCACTGCCTTAACCAGGTATTGAACTCACACTCTTTGGGTCCTGTCACTGGATCTAACCAATGCCTTTGTCCACTGTGCCATGTATCCTTGAGGATAAAGGCGTTGGTTAGTCTACCCCAGTGAGTGAAACAAAGGGTTCAGTTTGACATTCCAACCACATGAAAAAAGCCGGAACGTACAACAGCCAAAATGCTGTAATAAATATGGCAACAAAGATGAGGAAAATAGTCCAAATAATGTAAATAGTGTACATAATAACTCATCTCAGAAATATAGACAGATACTTTTGAATTGTTAGAATATTTCTTTTTTGCACGTGAATATTGTAGTAACAATATTTTGAGAATAACAATGATTTTTCCAGATACAAGTCATACTATTTAACCCATAGCTTGGGGGAAGGAGGTGCATTCATACCTTTCCCACGAGTACTTGTTTATAAGTGAATGTAATGAACCTGACTGGAATTTGATCTCAGCTCTCTGACTTCTGGCCTACTCTCTATGCGGCTACAGTCATGGGTCACTTACTGACACCATCTGCAACTCCTCGAACGCTTCCACCAGCACTGCCTCCACACAATCCTTAACATCCACTGAAATGACTTTGTCACCAATATTGAAGTCCTTGAAAAGGTGAAGATCACCAGCATTGAGACCATGCTGCTGAAGTCCTAGCTATGCTGGGCTGGACACATTTCCAGGATGGAGAATCATTGCCTGCCTAAAGTTTTATTGTATGGTGAGCTCTCCACTGGCTATCATGGCACTAAAGATTGCCTGAAAATATCATTTGGTGCCTCTCACATCAACCACTGCGAATGGTCAATCCTAGCTGAGAACCGTGACATCTGGCATCTCACTGCCAACCATACTGTCTCCTTCTTTAAAAATATCTGCAGGACTGCTCTCAGGGACAAGTGGCAGAAGAGGAAGTACTGCAACGTTATGTCATTGGGCCCAGGCTGGACTTTCAGCTGCAGTTACTGCAACTGTGTATGCCTATCCTGCTTTGGACTTATCAGTCACAAATATGCCAAACCATGATATATAGTGAAGTGATATATATATATATATATATATATATATATATATATATATATATATATATATATATATGCACACACACACACAGAGTCTGCCAATAAATGTATATACACTTCAGGAAATGAAAAACTTGTATAGATATTGTAATACTAAATTTATTAAGACATCACAAGATTCATACACGTTACTGTTGGATTCTACAATTACAAGAGATGCTCAAAATGGTGGCCTCTAGCTTCCAGATATTTATTGGTATGGCATACTAGTGCTTGGACAACATTGACCAAAGTGTCCAGTGGGATTGCTGCACATGCATTTTTAAATTCTTGTCTAAGGGCCACCAATGTAGTCAATTTTCTGCAATACACAACATCCTATAGTCAAGAGTGTTATCACAATTTTCTAAAACTACAAAAGACAAGTTTTTCTTTCCTGAAGTGTGTAGACATCTTTTGGCATTTTTGGCAGACTCTGTATTTAAATTATTGTACTTGTTTCATTTTGGTATCTTCAATTTGCCTGTTCCTTTTCTTAATATGCATTCTTTCTTTCCAAGGATAAAAGCTTCAAACTTCTTGAAGAAAGAAAAGCAGAACACCAGTTTTCCAGCAATATGAAAGTTTTGTAAAATATTTAATTCTTCTTAATAACCTTGTATTTTGATAAGAAATAAATATAGAAATAAAATCTGATTTACAGCTTAAAATAATAGCTACATTTAATAATAATTTGATAAAAAACTAATATTATCATTTATTACCAATAACTTTAAAACCTTTGACCTCATTATCTTCTATTGTACAAAAATAAACATAGATAGAAAAAACACTTGAAAAACCTATATTTTGTATTCTCTAATATTGGTAATGTTACATCAAATTTTTAGCATTGCCCTGTTGCAAGTGTTATCTTTGTAATGGTTTCTATAGAGGGAAATATTAAATATAAATATATAAAATGCTAGATTTACAGATGGTAAGGTCAAAGTACTGCTTATCTAATTTGGTTGTGATCATCTTTTCTTTGCCAAGTATTTTGTCTAATTCATTAAACTCTTAAGTAACTGTAGTTTAGATTAAGCCTTCTTTTTTCTTCACTCATATCTCTGCTTGATTCTCTCAGTAATCAAGCAATCGGTAAAAAATCTTGGGGATGGTAATCCTGACTGAAAAAGGTTCTCCAGGCAAAAGACAAAAACTCGTGAGAGATAAAAAGCATTGACTTTTATAGAGCTACACTGAGTGATTTTATTCCAATGAATAGGTGTGATATTGCTATTAAAAACTGAAGTCTCTAGCTGGTTCATTGAAGATTCTGAATTCACTCCCAGCACTGGGTAGTAAATTTTATTTTTCTCTTCAATCACAGTAATATAATGAGAAAGTTTTGATTTAAGCATGCTACATGCAGTGCAAAGTAGGACTTGGGTTTGTTTTTGATTTTGATTTTCCTTTTTTAAACAAGGTGATAATGCCACTAAGACGCAAGGGTTTACTGGGAGTGAAAGAGAATGAGAAGAATTTAGAAGGAACCGGGAACCCAATCTTAAACAAAAAGTAAGGGATGAATCCCTACAAAGTATAATTTTCAGTTCCTGATATACGGGGATTATTATTTGGTAGATTATAGGACCAGACACTGTAATTAGTAACATTCAGTGTTTAGAGCTTGTTTTGCAAAGAATTTGATTGTGACTTTACTGACCATAATGAGAAATTTAATTGATTTTAAGTGCATAATCAATCTACTCTTTGAGTTGACACAGTCATTTGGATTGAATTATCATAAAGATGACCAATTTGGTATTGTTCTCACGAATGTCCCATTCATGTGAAGGGAATATTAATAATCTTTTCTGGAACTGAAAAATAGATTAAATGATTCTACTTTTCTTGACAATATCTGTTAGCCACCATGCACTTCCTAAGTAGTATTTAATATAATGACTTCTTCTTTTATGTGCCATGTCTATTCAGAATATCACTGATCATGGCTCTCCACATCTTCATATCATTTTATTGCTCTAATAACTTTTGATTCTTTAAAATCACTCTTTGTTTCTGTTCTCCCATCCATTAACTCATAAAGTCAATTACTTGTCATTTTCTCTCTTGTTTACTTGCATTAAATTATGATAAACATCCCTCACACTAAATCCCATCTTGATGCACCAGATTAAAAAGTATTAGCACATATTAAAGACTAATTCAGGTTCAAGTGATTTGTGAAGATACAAAAAAAAAACACTTTGCAGTTAATAAACAGAATTTAAAATTATTTTTCCATCAGCTTATTATATATATTCACAGTGGGTTAGGATATCATTCCATTAGTCAAAGAGTTGTAGCTGACGTCTGGCATACAAGTTGATATTTGATCAGTATTGATTACGTTGCCATGAAGAAGGGGTATGGTGTTTTAGAACCTGAAACCCCTAATGATCCACAGGCAAAAACATCACTGATGATGTGTGCCTGAACATCTCAGAGATGTATTTCATGAAAATATTCATATTACTACAAAGTAATATGATTTGACTTTGTTATCATAAATAAAGTTTTCCTGGACATGTCAGGTTGCAATGTGAGAAGGGTTTGCCAAACTATTCACTCTTCCATGATATGAAAATAGGAAGACGTGTTTCTGGATTTCTGTGGAGGACCATTATGAAGGAAGAAATGCATTCTTATCATTCCTCACAGTATTTGTGTAAAATGAACATAAACTTTGCTGGAATTCGGCTTCAGCTGGCAATATCCTTTAAGCAAACATGCAAATCCAAGGCAGTATTTATTAAATACATACACACACATATATATATATATATATATATATATATATAGCCTGTTCAGAGTCTGTCTATATTTCTGAGATGAGGTATTATGTACAGTATTTACATTAGTCGGACTATTGTCCTCATCTTTGTTGCCATTTTTGTCACAACGTTTCCAACCACCTGAAGAAGGCCGGAGCATACAGCGGCCGAAACGTTGTGACAAAAATGGCGACAAAGATGAGGACAATAGTCCGACTAATGTAAATACTGTATATAGCTTGTTAATTTTAATATCTCCATCACTAAATTTCCCTACATTAATCATCTGAGAGACCACTCTCTGTCTTCCATCAGCATGGCTGATGCTAACCTCCAGGAAAGTGACTCACTGCACCTTCCTCGGTTAACGCACTCAGCTGACATGTAGTGGAAAGACTATATTTTATCCATTGTTAGGTCAGCTGCTAAGAAAGTTGGTTCACTGTGTTGTACAAAACAATTTTTCTCTCCATAATCTATCATACATATCTATAAGTCTGCCATTAATCCATGATTAGAATATTGCTGCTACATATGGCCTGGTGCTCCTGCTATTTACCTTGAGCTCCTTCATAAAATCCATAGAAGAATCAGCAATATTATTGGTCCTGACCTGGCAACTTGGCTTCAGTTACTTTCTCATCCCCATAAGGTTGCCTCTCTCTGCCTTTTCTATAAATACTTTCATGGTAATTATTCGAATGAGCTCTTTGCTATTGTTATTTTATTCCTCTCCCCACCACAGACAGTGAATTGGGGACTAGTTCGGACTTTCATAGAGACAATGAGGTATTATGGTGGATGTAGTTAGAAAGGTAAGTAAGAATGCGTTCTTTTGGACTTAGGAATATTGTGGTATGTTTGGGTCAGTGTTTGTGGCTAGCTAAGTTTAATGTTAAGACAGAAGAAGACCGTCCTTTCCCCATTCTCCATTTTGGCCTTGTGCTACATTTTCTGTAAATAAGTGGAAATCAATATTGCCCTTTGCTATGGTACCTAGACTTTTTGAATTTAAGTTCAGTACTAGATCGGCATCCACACCCAGTAATCTCTTGTGTTATAATGGCTTTATGGCTTGCATGGGGTGAAACAAATTAAAAAAATGAAAAAATATATATTTGTTATGTTAAAATTTGCCTTAATTATAGATGAAGTCTAGTCATTATTGGAGGCAGAGCATTTAAGAGATAGGAAGCTACACTGCATAGTTGCATGGTAACAGATAACTTTAATGTGATCTTTAAATCAAGTACTACTACACTTTTAGCAGGCTGGTTCTATAATTGAAAAATGAATGAAAAAATTCTTTGTAACATGTTTCGTCCTCTAGAAGGACTTCATCAGATTAAAGTAATGCTTTCGTTGATGTGTAGAAAACATTTTCCTTGTATTTCCTTCTTTCTCTCTCTTACGGTAGGTATGCAAAAGACACTCATTAACTGATTTATCTGTCACCAAAATAACCAGTAAGAATGCAAATACAATAAATGCAGTTAGCTGTGGATATCTAGAAAGAAAAAAATTATCATGAATCTTGTAAACTTTTCCATGCATTTTAATATAGGATTCATTTATACATTAAAAACATCAATACTTACTTGGGGATGCAGATTCTTTGGAAAATGTGACATTTTAAATTGTCCTCTTTGATAGGAGACAAATAATTTATTGCTCTCAGCATGTTGTTTCTGAAAGTAAAAGAAAAAAATAATAAGGCATAATGAAAAATCATGGATTTTACAAGTGAGAAACTAATTACTGTAATGTAATGTAATTCTGGTAGAAGACCTGGTATTTGACCCTCTTTATAAAATTATGATATTGAATTTCAAATTCTAATCCCCAGAAAGTCGCTATAATCTTCTGATGCTGCAATTTCAGCTTTGGAAAGTGTTTGGGTCCTTTGTCATGATCAAGCTGTCAGTTATCCTATTTGACATTCCTAAAAGAACCGTCTCTAGAGGGTGCTCTTTAAGACTATATAAAGGTGTGCATTTTCTCCATAGCCTTTTTTCTCTTTTACAGCTGGCTATATGATATAATCACACACTGGAAAAAGTGTCTCCGCAGGGTATATTCATTTTCATTGTTTTACTTTTCTCACTTGACTTTTTGTACTCTTTCATGCACGTGTCTATCATGTAGGCCTACACAAATTTCACACATACAAAAATGCATTTTCTCCAGTTCAAATCTAATTAGTCATTAAATGTTTCCTTCTTTTATTTTAATTGTAATTTCTTTAGTCAATACATGAAATTAGTTGTCGTTTGTTTTATATTGTTTTGTGTTATTTATTTTTACTTGGACTCACACTGAGTCCATCAATATTGTTTGTGGGATAAATTTTCCAAGAGGAAAATACCCCCACCCACCTGCATAGATAATTACTCTACAAAGTGTTGATTCCTGCAACATAACGGTGCCTAATATTTACCCAAACATACCAGCAATCCTACAAGAAAGACATTTAGCCGATTGTTTGCAGTCGTCATAAAGGATCCCAATTACTCATCACAAGTCCCTATTCAATCAATGGATCTTTTAAGTTTAGCAGATGCTACTTCAAAATTTTGACCTCTCTGACTTTCACTGAGTTCATGCAGAACCCATTTATCAAGTTTCTTCATCTTACCAATTTTCTCAAGATAGTCTGATATTGTTGAATGGCTGACATCCATTATATGAGATGTTTCTCTGACATGTTGACATTGGTTTTGTTTGACTTGTGTTTTCAGATGTTGATTGTCAATTGCAGATGGACATCCTCTATGACTTCAAAACTGAGGGACTTCAGAAACCAGTGCTGTACTGTATGATCACCAATCAGTCACTAATATGCCAGACCATGATATATAGTGAAGTGATTGACTACATTGGTGGCCCTTAGACAAGAATTTAAAAATGCATGTGCAGCAATCCCACTGGACACTTTGGTCAATGTTGTCCAAGCACTAGTATGCCATACCAATAAATATCTGGAAGCTAGAGGCCACCATTTTGAGCATCTCTTGTAATTGTAGAATCCAACAGTAACGTGTATGAATCTTGTGATGTCTTAATAAATTTAGTATTACAATATCTATACAAGTTTTTCATTTCCTGAAGTGTATATACATTTATTGGCAGACTCTGTGTGTGCATATATATATATATATATATATATATATATATATATATATATATATATATATACACACACACACACACAGACACAGAGTCTGCTAATAAATGTATATACACTTCAGCAAATGAAAAACTTGTGTAGATATAGTAATACTAAATTTATTAAGACATCACAAGATTTATACACGTTACTGTTGGGCTCTACAATTACAAGAGATGCTCAAAATGGATATTTATTAGTATGGCAAACTAGTGCTTGGACAACATTGACCGAAGTGTCCAGTGGTCTTCACCCCATGCTCTGTTAATGTTGCCAACAGTTTGAGAAGCATTATGACCAAGCTTAACCTCATGCAAAAAATTAGGCATCTTTTCTTTTTTCATTGACTGGTTAATGATTGATTCATTTTTATGTCTTATCAACCCTTTGCCAAAATATTTTTAGATTGTAAGAATTTTTTTCTGAAGATAATAATGTGTTAGTGATACTAATTAACCCATAGCTGGAGAGAGAAGAGGTGGATTCATAAGTTTCCCAAGGACATTTGCGCATAAAATAATAAACCCAACTGGAATTGGAACTCAGCTCTCCAATTAATAATTCCCAGCCATTATCCATTACACCATCTTCACATCCAAATGTATAGCACCTGATATTCACAAATAGTCACCCCTTAAGGTACTGACCAGGCTTAATGATCCTTAACTTCAGTGCTTGTAAGGGAGCTGGTGTTTCAATGTCATATGGCCATAAACCCTCTTCTTTTTTCATGTTAAAGATCAGGGGTATAAAATTTTCTAAGTTAAATTCTGAAAGAGTTTGACATAAAATTAACAAAGGGGTCAGTTTAATTATTAGGAATGAGTAACAAGTTTTTGTACAATTTGAGCACAATTGAATGGTTTATTCTAAAATTGGATATTAGTTACCAAGGAGCCTAATAGCATAGAATATTATAATAGCAAGTGATAATATCTGATATCAAAATTTATTAATCACAAAAAGAAATATTAAATCAAAAATTTCAATCTCTTCTTGCTGTAAAGATGAATCTATCATTAGCTTGCTGTTGTTTTAGTTTGACTTGTGAAGTTTATGTGCTTTACAAACAAAGCAGCTTGACAATAGAGAAAATTTACCTATTTGCATCAATTGTTATTGTACATGTGTGTGTAATTTCAGACAAAAATCAACACTGGTACAAATCCAGAACCTATACTGGCAACAAAAAACCTGCATATAGATAGAAAATGAGTTCAGTAAATATACAAAAATAGAAAGGGGTGTAAGACAAGGGTGTGTCTTCTCACCAGATTTATTCAATCTTTACAGCGAAGTGATTCTGAGAGAATTAAATGTCTTACCAGGATTCATTATTGGTGGCCACAATCTTAACAAAAAAAAAAAAGATATGCAGATGACGCAGTGTTGATATACAGAAAGGCAATGACAAGAACTCCTACAGAAGGTAGTGAAGGAAGGTGAAAAGAATGTACTAAATATCAATTGTAAAAAGACAGAATGTGTTGCTGTTAGCAAAACGAACAGCTGACCATAAAAATTTAAGATAAAAAAAATCAAACAAGTGTGGAAATTTAAATATCTGGTCATTTTTTTTTTCACAGAGAATGGAAAGTGTGACACTTAAATCTGAAAGCAGATTGGGGTAGTGAAAGATGCCTAAGCAAAGAATTAAGAAATTTAAAAAACTTCATTAGAAACAAAAGAGTATTGGAATATTATGCAATATGAGTGATCCAATATGTCAATGAATGCTGAAGAATCTCCTAAAAGACGAAGAAAAAACTGAAACAACAGTAATGTAGTTCTACAGAAGGATGCTGAGAATATTATGGACTGGAAATAAGTAAAAAAAAAAAAAATTTTTCAGATGAACACAGCAATTTTGTCTCAGTAAAAACAAAACTCTGAAGATGACATTGTGCTCATGTAAAAAATAATTGGGAACAAAATGGATATACATCAACATAGTAATTTTCTTTCTTCCTTCGATAAGGATACTAAGAAACTCGTGTGTAAATATGAGAGGATCCTTGTCGCCATATTTGTCACAACGTTTTGGAATTTCGAACTGAACCCTTTATTTCGATGACTGGGGTAGACTGTTCTAGTTCGAAAGGGTTCAGTTCGAAATTCCAACCACCTGAAGAAGGCTGGAGTGTACAACGGCCGAAACGTTGTGACAAATATGGCGACAAAGATGAGGACAATAGTCTGACTAAGGTAAATACTGTACATCATACCTCATCTCAGAAATATAGACAGACTATGAGAGGATCTCATTAAAAATAGGTAGAAAAAAATGTCTAAATTATTTAATGAGACATGTCTTAAGATATATATATATATATATATATATATATATATATATATGATAAAAATTTAGTTTAAAGGGTTAAAATGCTCAATATCAGGGATAGAGAATATGTAAATATAAAAGTGGACATTGATGGCGACAGTCTGTTTCCTGCTTGAACTCAATTGTCAGGCCTGATGATTGCATTTAAGCAAAAAACAGACTATAGCTGCGAGGTGTTGACTGTTAGACACACACACCACAAAATATTGCTAAAAACCTAGCAGGTGGCCAAAAGAAAACTTAAAAAGATAAAGTAAAAACCAAGAAAAATCTGAGAGAAGAAAAAAGGAAAATGAAATATAAACTAAGAAAAAAAAAGAAAAGACAGACAACTATCTATATATATACATATATATAGTTGTGATACATGACTGACCAATGATCAAACAACACAAAAGTGAAAATACTAGAATTTCTTTTTGTCCTTGTCTCAACCTAGGACAAAGCTTGAACAAAAGTGAAATTAGATTGATGAATGTTTCCTACTTGTTCCTTATATAATTCTGTCAGATTCTGATCTGTATTTGATCCTAATATAGTTGTATGAGTAGCAATCCCTCTTCGATACATGTTTGGTTACACATAATTAACAAGGTTCTTTTGTTAAGGTTTTTATTATGTTTTCTTGTATGTTAACAAGTGCATTTTTTGTGGACTGAATGAGTGTATAAATTATGCAAATGTTTGTTGATTCTGAGAATTAAGAATATGGCTACTTTTCAGTAACTTTTAGACTGTCTACAACAGCATTTACACAAAATTTATTTTAAGACATTTTTTATGTTTATACGTTCTTTTTATAGATACAAATATTTAAGTAAATGCTCTGTTTATAATAAACAGTATTAACGACATTTACCAGCCTGAATGTCCGAGAAATTTTCATAGAAAATATGCGTCCTCCGACAGGAATCGAACCTGTATCCTATATGGAACTGTCATATAGCCTGATGTGCTTTTACCGATTGAGCCACTGAGGAACGTTTCGGCTAGCTAGGTCGATTTTACCGTTTTTAAACTACAATTCTCCATGATTTTCTCTCGTACATTCATATCTGCTCGATGTGTATCCAAATGTAAACAAATGACGTCACACATTATGAAATGGACAAAGTCCGACAATTATTTTAAGACATTTTTTATGTTTATACGTTCTTTTTATAGATACAAATATTTAAGTAAATGCTCTGTTTATAATAAAAAATTTCTCGGACATTCAGGCTGGTAAATGTCATTAATATTGTTTATTATAAGCAGAGCATTTACTTAAATATTTATATCTATAAAAAGAATGTATAAACATAAAGAATGTCTTAAAATAATTGTCGAATTTTGTCCATTTCAAAATATGTGACAACATTTATTGTAACTAAAATTACTGAAAATGGCTAAGAGATTAGCTGAAAGAGCTGGGAATCTACAAATATTTGGGCAATTTCTACATTCATTAAATCTAGTAAAAACTTACTCATATACAAGAAAAATATAATAAAAAAGCCAACAAATGTTCACTGCCTGTATTGACTAACTATATATATATATATAGAGAGAGAGAGAGAGAGAGAGAGAGAGAAAGAAAGAGAGCTGAGTTCAAATGCCAATCAAGTTCATTGCATTTCACTTATGTGCTACTATCCTTGGAATAGGAATGAATCCATCTCTTTCACTCAGCTATGGGTAAATAGCAGAACAGACTGGGCCCTTTAGCCTGGGTTGGCAACCAGTCTAGGAGAAGGAAAACTGAATTCAAACCACTTGAAGCCTTGTAGGTCTGCATCTCCTCTTTAACTTCTGAGAGGAGGGACGGGCTAACCTCAACATCCCTGGTCCATAAAGAACTGGCAAGCCATTGCACTATTTTGCCTCAAATGCCACCATGAACCACAATTGTGAGATGGAGGGCGGTGGTCATCACAGCAGCACAGATTGTGCTAACTGAAGGAATGAATGAAGACCCCCCCACACACACACACATATATATATATATATATATATATATATATATATATATATATATATATATATATGCAAAAGTGCTACTTAGCTAATTTGAAATGGATCAACATTCTACAAATGTTTGAAAAAAATTATTACTTCCAAATGAAAGATTTTAAATTTCCCAATAAAAGTGGGCAACCTGAACAGAGAGTTAAGGAAAAGGTATTTTATTACTTTTATTGACAGACTGTAGTAAATCATTTGTCCACACTACCTGTTAACCCAGAAACAGGCCTTTTTCACCTCTTTTTCTATCCTTCATCTTCTCCCTTGTTTATAAATGTTTCAGTCAGGTCAGGCTTAGGCCTGCTACTGGTAACATGTAAGCCAGTAAAACCTGCCACATGGACAGGTGGTTGTTGTCTAAACCAGGCTCTCAAGCCTTAATCCTATTCCCACCAGCTTGTGGGTCTGTAAGCCACATGCACAAAGAAGTTAACAATTTCAAATTTCACAAACTAAATTTTTATTTCATTTTTTGATTGGATGCCCTCCCAATATGGATGCCCAGGGCTGTCTCACTTTCTGCATCCACCTTCTGCATGCTACTGGCTTCAGCTCTATTACAAGAAGGGGGGTGTAGAAGAAAATGTATTTTCCTACCAGATTTATTTAATCTGTACAATAAGACGCATCTAAGGAGACTAGATGATCAACCAGGATTTATTATTGATGGACATAATATTAACAATATATGCTATGAAGTTGTTACCATACTGTACTGGTGACAGATTAAGAAAGAAAATTGAAATAACTGTTAGACAGGGTAGTCAGTGGCAGCAAGAAGAAAACACAATAAAAAGATACAATGTATGGTTGTAAACACAAGGAACATCTGATTTGCAGGTTATATAATAGGGGATGTTAAAATCAAGCAGGTGAAGGAATTTAATCATCTGGTAGGTCTATCTTTGCATGTTTATAAAACTAATATTCATCAGTGCATTGAATATTGCTGCTACATATGGCCTGGTGTTACAGCAATTTCTCTTTTAATTCTTGACAAAACTGAAAGAAGGGTCTACAATATTATTGACCTTCACCTGGCATCTCAACTTCAATCATTTTCTCACCATCATGACATGGCTTCACTCTGTCTTTTCTATAAATATTTACAATGCAATTGTTCTGATAATCCTATCCTCGTGGAACCTTGACTGCATGAATTCACACATATTACTAGATTGGTAACTAGGTCTAATCATTTTAATGTTAAAATAGCTAGATGCAACTGTAAGTTCTATTCTAATAGTTTCTTTTCTCACACTTCTCACCCGTGGAAATCTCTTCTGGTTTCTTGTTTTCATGTCAACTACGACCTTCAAAAATTTAAATGCAATGTCAACTGCCATCTTACTTCTTTCTAAATATTGTTCTTTAATTGTTGCTTTGACTCTCAAATGTTTTCTCATTTTGTTTCACTCTCAGAAACTCCTTGCATCTTAGTGGCATTATCTCCTTGCATGGGGTGAAATGATTTTTAAAAAAATATAGAAGACGTGACACTGAAATATGAAGACACACAAGAATAGTGAAACACACCTTTCACAAGCTGAGACATATAATCTTTTTCTGTTTGAATTTCTGGGATGAGCAGTTATCATTACTTACATTATTTACATGCAGACTATTGTCCTCATCTTTGTTATTGTTATCTTAAAGTTTTTTGCTATTATACTCTCTGCCCTTCATCAGGTGTATATCGATCCAGGTAACCTACAGCAAATTTTGAACTGAACAGGTGTAAATTGTTCTCTTGCCCCTACACATGTCTAAGGATGTCTCATCTTTGTTCTTATTTAGTACTTCTCAGTTATTGCTCACTCAATTTCCACAGAGTCCAAGTATCTACCACCCATCCCAGAGATTGAACCCACAATCAATATGTCATCAAAGTGACAAACAAATGTTTTAATATACGTGGCTATTGTCCTGTGGGTAAATAACTTAATCGTTCTTGTGGCAGTGAATGTCAGACATGTTTCTTACAGATGAAGAGATTTGAAGCGGCTGAGATATGGATCTGCTAATAAATATCATGTATAGAGCATGTAAGTAATAAGCAAGTTTTAAGGGAAGATGTTGGAAAAAGCCCCCAAAGTATAATAATTATTAATTGATTAATTTCTAACATGGTAGTATCACTGTAGAAAATAAGATGAAATGTAAAAGAGAAACAAAAAGGAAGAGATGGCTCAATAATTCTTAAAAATAATATCCTGGTTCAATGATTGTTATAAAAAATGTCCTGGCTTAATGATTGCAATAAATAATGTCCTGGCTTAATGATTGCTATAAATAATGTCATGGTTTAAGGATTGTTATAAATAATGTCCTGGCTCAATGATTGTTATAAATAATGTCATGGCTTAATGATTGCTATAAATAATATCCTGGCTCAATGATTGTTATAAATAATGTCATGGCTCAATGATTGTTATAAATAATGTCATGGTTTAATGATTGTTATAAATAATGTCCTGGTTTAATGATTGCTATAAATAATGTCCTGGCTTAATGATTGCTATAAATAATGTCATGGTTTAATGATTGTTATAAATAATGTCCTGGCTTAATGATTGTTATAAATAATGTCATGGTTTAATGATTGTTATAAATAATTTCATGGTTTAATGATTGTTATAAATAATGGCCTCGCTTAATGATTACTATAAATAATGTCATGGCTCAATGATTGTTATAAATAATGTCCTGGCTTAATGATTGTTATAAATAATGTCCTGGCTTAATGATTGCTATAAATAATGTCATGGTTTAATGATTGTTATAAATAATGTCCTGGCATAATGATTGTTATAAATAATGTCATGGTTTAATGATTGTTATAAATAATGTCCAGGCTTAATGATTGTTATAAATAATGTCCTGGCTCAATGATTGTTATAAATAATGTCATGGTTTAATGATTGTTATAAATAATGTCATGGTTTAAGGATTGTTATAAATAATGTCATGGTTTAATGATTGCTATAAATAATGTCCTTTCTCAATGATTGTTATAAATAATGTCATCTCTTTAAAGCCAAAAGCAAGGAATAAATTACATCCTTGAATATAATATGACCTCATAATACAGCCATTCCTAGGCAAATTTTTTTTTTAGTAAAGTTGTACCATATTATCATTTAAAATCTCAATGTCATAGACATATTCCCTTAAATATTTAAGTTTTCATGATATTAAAACAATAGAAATTAACTGGATGTTTAGCAACTGTGTATTACTTCTAATTTCCATTTCAAAATATATTTTTGAATTTTTGAGGAAAGGTGCAAACTTGACATACCCAGTAATATATTTTAAGGTGTTAATTAATCTATCATATTTTTCTGTTTGATATGATTTTATTATATTCCTATATATTAATAAACTATGAAAATAAAAAATATTGTCTTTCATTAAGAATGAAGAGAGAAACAAATATTGCTAACATATCAAATAATTTTTGTAAACAATTGTTATCAACATCTGCTTACTTTATGTTTTATTATATATTGATCTGAGTGTATTTGTGATGTAATGGAATAACCTGTCACCCCTATGAGTGACTATACTATAGGTAGTAACTGCCTATAAGTATCTGTAAGTCAATGGACTACAGAGACTAGTTGGGATCGGTTGAGTACGACTCAGACTTACACGAGAACTACCGACCTTCCAATAGTAGCACTCACTACGGGATTGACTTGCGATGACCTTGTGCATAACTGTTACCTTCATTCTTATTGTACTGTTTTTTTTACAATAAACCTTTACTTATTTTATCCACCTTGTTTTTCAAGTATGTATTCCTATTAGCACAGAATATAACAATTTGAAATCTTGCTGTTTCAAATAAGAGGTTTTTAAGCTGAGTAAAACTTTCGGAAAATGTATAATAAATTGCCTTTCATTTTTATTCAAAATTTCTCATATTATGCACAAGAAAATATGGTATTTTACAATTCACAATAAAAATGACATATATAAAAATATTAGAAAAGGTCAGTTTTCTTTTTTTTATACAATCATATTAAAATTTTATTAAATCAAAATTAAAATCTAGATTAAGATAATGTTAAAATCTAGATTTAAATTCAGCTAAATTGCATAATATTAAAATTATTGAACCTTATTAAATACAGAATATTTTTTATTATGCTGAAGATTCCTTTAAGACCATAAATACTGTTGTACTAATCAATTTTTACATTAAAAGGCTTTTTTTTTAGTTGTTTTAAGATAGTTATTTTGAAATAAATGAAACTAATTTATCTCCCCACATCCTCAGAAATGTCAGCACATATCCAAAATCATTATTAATTCACCTTTAGACACTGTTTTGGGCTTTACAAAAATAGGTTTTTACATGTTTCAATTTCTCTTTCGGATATTTGGCACATATTGTATCAGAATTATATAACTTGGCTCTGCAAAAATATGAAAGACCCCAAAAATGAGGCAACCTAAATTCTTGACATTTTTAAATTAAGTTCTCAAAGAACTGAATATGTTTTCTTTGGAACAAACAGTTTGTCTCTGTTATATTCTGTGCTAATAGGAATATATACTTGACAAACAAAATGGATAAAATAAGTAAAGGTTTATTGTAAAAACCAGTACAACAAGAATAAAGGTAACGGTTATGCACAAGGTCATTGCAAGTCAATCCAGTAGTGAGTGCTACTACTGGAAGGTCAGTAGTTCTTGCGTAAGTCTGAGTTGTACTTAACAGATCCCGGCTAGTCTCTGTAGTCCATTGACTTACAGATACTTATAGGTAGTTACTACCTATAGTATAGTCACTCATGGGGGTTATTCCATTACATAAGTCTCTTACATAAAATCATTTTCTCTTAGAGGGAAGAACTGAAATCTTGTAGGAATTTTTCCTGGTTGCATGTGTGTATATATGTGTGTTTTCAGCAGTGAGAGTGGAATGAACAAACCCAAAGCTTGAAATAACTTTTTAACACCTTTTAATAGTGGTATTTTACAGGAAAAAAAAATTGAGTTTCCCAGTTAACTAAGGTCTTCCCTTGAGTAAATCTTTCATAGAAAAAGATTTCTCCACTAGTTCCCACAAGGAATGAGAAATCAGACTACGAGGACTGATACGAGTCTTCTGCATCAAGGGTTATGTGTAATAGTTTTTCCTTTTCTAGGAGGGACCTTGTGTCTTCTGCAGCAAGGGTTGGGAGTAGCCCTTTGAGCTGGGCCTTGAATGTAGCGCCTGCTGAAAAGAAAAGTGGAAAAGAGGCTGAATAGGGCTCTGTCAGTATTTTTATGAGTTCTGGTATTTCCAGTTGTACCCTGCTGATTATTTCCATTGCTGCTACTGCAATGTAAGGAAGCCCTCACATGCCACAATAGCCAACAAGCAAGATAGTTTATATAATATGATTGAATCTCCTTTTTCAAATCAATGAAAAATATTTCTCTTGTTAAATCATCTGGATTTTCCACTATCTTCTTTTTGCACCTCCAAATGCACCTCCAAATTTTGGTGTTCCGAAGTCATACCCTCCAATGTGCTCTTATCAAAGGAGCATATCATAATATGAGAGGGAAATGAAAACTTTTGGCATGATTCCCTAAATCTGACCAAATAACAGTATTTTAAAAAATCCCTTCTTGGTTAGGCTGAAAACTTTTCAGATCCTCCACATAAGTTTTATCAGAATACTATTTTCTACTTCAACTCTATACTTCTAACATCTCCACTTAAACTCTGAAATTTTATTTATTATTTACTTTTTTTTTCTTAATAGGAGTAGGTAGGTCCACCTGTCACCTAGTTCAAACACCTCCCTTATCTTTTGAACAGGAGTAGAGGTTTATCCCTTTTTTTCATATTTAGGATTGGATTTCCAGTTCCACCTAAATTCTTTTCATTCTCTTCCATTCCAAGTAGTCCCTTACATCTCAGTGAAATTACTGTCTTGCTTGGGATAAATTGATAAAAAAAAATATGAATGAAAACCTCTGCAAAGATATTATTTTTATCAATAATTTAAAAAATAGTGTATTGCCATTAGCATTTGTTCTGGTGGTCCTGAACCTGAACTGAACATTAATGATCCCAAAACTAAAATTTGTGGCTTGACTGCTTTAAGTTTAGCAATGTCATGGCAGTTTTCAATTATGAAGCCAAATATGATATTGTAACAAAGTCTCATGTGTATAATGTTGCTGATCTGTAGTCTATTGCTCAAGAAGTTGAATCTTTGTTATCAGAGAGATTCATTGAGCCGAGTTCATTTCTCCGAGGTGTACACGATTTATCAATATAAACTATTCTAATATTGTCAGCATGTAAATTGAGCTTGATATATATCCATTAAGAAAGATTGAAATTATTGCCAGTAATCCACTGAGTTATTGTTCTTACTCAACATTCAATCAGAAGAGTCCCAGCTATCATGTAATGTTGATTTTGATGTTAATGGATTCCTTTACCAACTCACACAAATACCACTTATTGTCACAAATAATGTGGCAACCATTCAGGATACAATCAATAAATTTGTTGATGAAGAGGTCCTCCTTAATACAGTTGTTTACCTTGGTAATATTACCATTGCAGGAAGATATGAAACAGATGATATAAATGTTTGATAATATTACTTGAAGCTACCCATTGATAATACCTTGGAACAACAGCCTGGTGTATTACAGTGTTGGTTGGTAAATTTTGTGACATAATTATTGTGATGTAGGGTTTAAATAGAACTCTCCACCTAGTGAGCAGATAAGGCGAGGTGAGTTAATGCCCTTTAAATAATAAGGACAACTGAGATGAATTGGGACCTTTGACACAATTAGAGTCAGTCCAGTCCTGGGAAGAGGTCATACACGTTGTGACTGGTGTCTCAACTGACATCATGGGGAACAAAGATATATATACGGGTAGGAAACTTACTGAGTGTAAACCTTGTCGATTGTAAGTACCATGTATACATTATGTTGTATTGTTGTTTTACATTGTTGCATGCAATAAAAATTATTTTGGTACCCTTCTATTCATTTTCCCTTTTTTAGTACCTTGTATTTATTCTTGTTTGAGTACTCCTTAAGGCAGGGATCCATTATAAAATAAAAACCCAACAGTGAGTTGCTCTCTATTAACCACCACAGGGATCCATCCCTGTATCCCATTAGAATGTCTGAAGACCAACTTCTCGAGAGCTCCTCTCTGTGGCTGCTCGGTCTCACGCTGGCCGTTGATCTGAGATAGAACAAATACATTGAGTCAATTGCATCATCCACTGCAAGGAAAATTGGCTCCCTGTGCCGAGCCAGGAAATTTTTCTCCCCGGAATCGATCCTCCAAATCTATAAATCGACCATTTGCCCTTGCATGGAGTATTGCTGCCATATATGGTCTGGAGCCCCTGCTATTTGCCTCAGGGTTCTTGATAAGATCCAGAGACGGATATGCAATGTAATTGGCCCTGATCTGTCATCCCGTCTGCAGTCACCCTCTCACAGACGTGACGTTGCCTCGCTCTGTCTTTTTTACAAATACTTTCATGGTAATTGTTCCGAGGAGCTGCTTTCGCTGGTTCCTAGGCCTCATGAATTTAAACGTCTTACGAGGCTGGCATCCCGTTCCCACCCCTTCACTATTGAAACTGTTAGATGTAGGCGTTATCTTCTACTCCAATAGCTTCATGTCTCGCACATCTCGCCTGTGGAACTCCCTTCCTTATTCCTGTTTCCCTGACAAATACAATCTCCAACTATTTAAGTGTAATGTCAATCGACATCTCCAGTTGCCTTGATCTATCCCCTTCCCTTCTCCACATCCTTTCACCTTTCATTCCTATCTGCTCTCGCTCCAAATCTTCTGTAACCCCCTTGCCTTGATCGATCCACTATCTTTCTCCACATCCTCTCCTTTACCACTCCTATCTGCTCTTCCTCCAAACCTTCTGTAACCCCTTGCATGCTACTGGCCTCCAGCCTTGCTTGGGGTGATAAGATTAAAAAAAAAAAAAAATTCCTGGGCTGGGCAGTGTGTACTTGGACTCAGTGAAAACAAGGTGTGCAATAACTGAACAATGCTTGAAAAAAAAGAAGACATGAACAATAAAGACAATCTCCATCTCAAAATCAAATAAAATGTTCAGTTTAAAATTACCTGAAGTTTATCTGGATCATCTGATACCTGAAGGCTGGTGGGCACAACAGCCTAAATGTTGTGATATTAACAACAAAGATAAGAAAGTGAGATATCAATTCCCTGTAGGTAAACTGGATTGACATACACCTGATGAAGGCCAGAGGGCACAATGGCTGAAACACTGTGATAATAATAATAACAAAGATGAAGAACATAGTTTGCATGTAAATAAAATACTACTTTTATCTAGACAAATCTAGGTTGCAGCTAATTTTTTATCTTGAGTTAACTACAAAATTGACAAAACTGGAGCAAGTTTTAGGTATTTTGCATATAGACAAAGTGAATATCTTTTTCAGATCAAGGTAAAATGTTTCATGGTAAATATGGAAGTTTGTAAAACATTTAACAGTTTAAAACATGCACTCATGAATGCTTCATTGCAATGCCATGATATCTGCAAATCATATGTGATCAAAGTAAAATTGTTTTCTGGTGAATACTGAAGCTTGTGGAACATTTGTGCAAAGCATCTACTCATGAATACTTCATTGCAATGTCCTGATATAAAATCATTTATCTGGAATTCTTGGAGACTGGAAGTGTTTCAGTTTTCAGATTTTTTTTGATTGTCGGTTGGTTCGTTGTTTGGGGTTTTATGGCATATCAACCACTATGGGTTATTTAATGCCAGATCCAGTTTCCACATATTTATTAAATATATATACTTTGTAAACGTAATTTAAGGATAACGTTGGCAAAATCATTGTTTCAAAAAAAGTATAGCTGGCAACATCATTGTTTCAAAAAAGTATAGCTGGCAACATCATTGTTTCAAAAACGTATAGCTGGCAACATCATTGTTTGAAAAACATATAGTTGGCAACATCATTGTTTCAAGAACATATAGCTGGCAACATCATTGTTTCCAAAATGTATAGTTGGCAACATCATTGTTTCAAAAAAGTATAGCTGGCAACATTATTGTTTCAGAAACGTGTAGCTGGCAACATTATTGTTTCAGAAACGTGTAGCTGGCAACACCACCACTTCAAATATGCAGATGCAGTTTACCACCTACCCAGGACGCAGATGTAGTTTATCCTCATACCCAGGACGTGGATGTAGTTTGTCGTCATACCCAGGATGCAGATGTAGTGTGTTGTCATACCCAGGACGTGGATGTAGTTTGTCTTCATACCCAGGATGTGGAAATGTGCTGGAAAAGACCTGGAAGTTTGGAAAAGACCCTGAAGTTCACTATTTGCCCATAGCTGGGTCCCCAACAGGTGCTACCACCCCGGGTCAGGGTGGACCTGGGAACACCAGGAATTAAGAGGTGGTTCCATGCTTCCTCAAAACCTCCTGATCAGAGGCCTTGCTGTTGGATGCAGTTTAACGTCATACCCAGGACGTTTTTTGGATTGTGGAATATAGGCTATTTAATTTATATATAGCATCTATAAAATGGGGCAGCTTGGGAATGGAACCCAAGCATAAACACAATATCTCTTTACATTTCATAACACATCTTACACATATGTCCTGAAGGTAGTTTTATATAAATCACATATACCATGAAACTAGTTTTATATCAAATTTAATAAATTTTGTGTACATACAGATACAGCTAATGATGCTAGTCATGTAATGCTCACATGGATTTTTAAGGGTGAAATTAAGAATCCACATAAAAATAATGTTTTGTACTTTCTGTATGTGTACAAAACAATGTGATTGCCACTTACAAAAAATATATAAATGCAGGACTTTTTGACATTTTGAATAATATCTTTACTGAGCATGAAACACCTGGTAAGTAATCCACAAATGATAGTGACACTGTGATGATTGCTGACAAACATCTGGTGCCAATGTAGGCTATGTTGCTGGGCTTTTTGAAATTTTCCATTTGTGGCAAGTTATATTAGCACCTGAAAAACTTTTTGATTTTGGAATTTCAGATAAAGGATAATCAACCTGTATCTGAAAGTCATGTGATCAAAGTAAAATGTTTTCTGGTGAATACTAAATCTTCTGAAACATTCAACAGTTTAGAGCATTTTCATTCTATTTACATTGTTCAAACTGTTGTCCTCATCTTTATTGTCATATTCACAACATTTCCAACATTTTACACTCCAGCCTTCTTCAGGTGATTGGAATTCCAAACTGAATCTTTTATTTTGTCCACCAGAGTAGATTATTCTAGTTCCATGTGCTATGCCTCTTCTGGATATCTCAGTTTCAGTTATTTAGTAAATCAACTCTCCAAGTTTTTTTCACCTCTGCTGTTGCCAGGTATTGAACTCACAACACTTTGGATCAAATGACTGGATTATTTCAACCAATGCTGGCCATGTGTCCTTGAAGAATTTTTGAGACTTATAAACCTAATGTCTCAGTAACCATTTTTAATGCATCTATTCATCAATGTCCTGATATCTGCAGGCTATATGTGAACAAGGTAAAATGTTTTCTGGTGAAGACTGGAACTTATGAAACATTCAATAGTTTAAATACTCATGGATGCTTCATTGCAATGTCCTGATATCATAGGTGGTAGCTTGATGTTGTGTCAGCCATGTTAAACTAGTTGTGAAGTTTAAATCTGATTGAAATCTGCTATCCTACTGAACAAAAAGCTACAATACTGAAGCTGTAACAAACAAAATCAATGTATCCAATATGTCTGCTTAAAAAGACCCACTTGTGACACTCAATGCAGAAGGCAGTCAGTCACTGAGTTCACCAGTGACCCTGGGTCTACTGACCCAACACAAGCTTCAACATCTGGCTTGTACATTACCAACTCCCCCATCCTCTAGATTACTCCCCTTGCCTACAAAGAGGCATTCCACCATAATCTTTTATACCAGCAATCTTCTTTTCTTTTTATCTCGCTGGCAATACTTTGTTGTTTTCATTTGTTCTCTTGCAACCATCTTCTTCTTCTTTGTGCTATGTCTCTTCAGGATATGGCAATCATGGCTCTCCACAATTTCCTGTGCTTTCAGTATCTGTTTATATTTCTGAGATGAGGTATTATGTACACTATTTACATTATTTGGACTATTGTCCTCATATTTTGTTGCCATGTTTATCACAACGTTTCAGCCGTTGTACGCCCCAGCCAAGGACACATGACACAGTGGATAAAGGCATTAGTTAGATCCAGTGACTGAACACAAAGAGTGTGAATTCAATACCTGGTTAAGGCAGTGGAGAACTTTCAGAGGGTAATTAACAGGAGATAACTGACATCCATTAGACATGGCACATGGAATTAGAACAGTCTACCCCAGTGAACAAAATAAAGGCTCCAGTTCGACATTCCAACTACCTGAAGAAGGCCGGAGTGTACAACAGTCAAAATGTTGTGATAAACATGGCGACAAAGATGAGGATAATAGTCTGAATAATGTAAATAGTGTTCCTGTGCTTTGTAGCTCTTAATAAATTTTGTCTTTTTTCTACCTCCCCTAAGCCTTGTTTCACCATCCATTTACTCAAACTCACTAGGTAGGTTGTTTTCCTCTGTCCCTCTTGCATTCATTCTGTAAAATTTTCAGGCACTGACCTGAAACTATCATTTCCTTCATTTCCTCATATTAAACTTATTACAGCTATTCAAACTGTAGAATGATTAAATGTCCATTATAACCAAGGACATAATAATTACTTGCTTGTAGCAATAGATGAATTCTCAGAATTCCCATTTATAATTCTATGTGAGGATATTACATTCATTAAAAACTGTTATTCAGTGTTTGAGATTAATATTAGTTGGATCCACTCAACTAGAAGCTTAGCCTGCCAGGAGTGCTTTTTGCTACCTCCTACAAGACAATTCCTTACCATTCACAAGGCAATGCCCAAACTGAGCAGGTTTATTTAGAGAACTCGTTACCTTAGCCTGAAATCAAAAAAGCTTACCTGAATCACACTGGTAGTTGGTGCTACCTCAGACTGCACAGCAACAGGCTTACACCATCAACAAACACCCCTCCCCAACAAATCATTAGATTCTTTTAATTTTTTTAATTCTCATCAATGAGACTGAGTTGAGAATCTAATAGCATGCTTAAATTCCTGCAGTCAAGACAAAGGTGAAATGGTGATCAGAACAATTGCCATGAAAATATTTATAGAAAAGACGGAGGGAAGCCATGTCAGTTTGGTGAGAAAGTGACTGAAGTCGAGATGCTAAGACAGGATCGATTACTTTGCAGACATTTTTGGATTTTGTCAAGAATCTCAAGATATATAGCAGAAGCCCCAGACCATGTACGTCAGTACACCAATGATTTCCATTATCATATCAGTGATGATTTTTTTTTTTTTTTTTTTTTGCAAAAGTTCTGTTTCTACATACAAGATGGATTTCTAGCTTCAATCAACAGTCAGAAAACTAATTAAGAAAGATGTCTATGGACAAAGTTTCCATGATTTTTTTGTGACAAGTGATAAAAAGACAGTGAGATCTAGTTACCAATCTAGTAGCACACTTAAATTCATGTGGTCGAGACTCCAGTGAGGAATGCTTATCAGAACAATTGCCATGGAAATATGTGTAGAAAAGACAGAGGGAAACTATATCATGGTGGAAGGAAAGTGACTGAAGTTGAGACGCCAAGACAAGATAAATTAAACTATGGACAGTTCTTTGGATTTTCTCAAGAATCTCAAGATATATAGTTGATTTGGAGAACATGCTGCCTTTGTCCGAAATCAAAACATCTCACCTGAATCACACTGGTAGTTGGTGTTACCTCAAAAACTGTACAACATCAGGCTTATTCTATCAACAACAACCTCCCACCCCTCACAAATCATTAGATACTTTTCATTTTCTCAACTCTCATCAATGAGAATGTTCTTCTCAACCTGTTTATTAAAAACATGACCAGTATTTTCTGCATCTCTTTAAGACAAACTAAGAATGAGCCGCTACTGCAAGAAGTAGAATTATAAAGTTCCGAACCCTACCTATGCAAACATTTATAGTGATAGTTGGGAGTCAACAGTTTTGTCATGTGAATTTTTTTTTTAACCATTTCATCCCTAGGAAGGTGATAATCTCACTAAGGCACACTGGATTACTTGGAGAGAATGAGAATATTTTAATGAGGATGAGATGAAAGCAAAATAAAAGAACAAGATTCAGGAAGACAGAAGATTATGGTTAGCATTGCATTTAAATTTTTTAAGATAGTAGCGGGAAATCAGAAATCTGAAATGTCATGAATATGACAATAAAAATGAGGACAACAGTCCAAACAATGTAAATAGTATAAATAGATACGTACCCCATAGAAAAAATTTCAAACCATAATTCTATCCAGATAGTTGTCAACAAAATACACACCTCCATGTTAAAAAATTCTTTTCTGTTTTAAATCAGATTAATTGAACTTTAAGCCAGTTAATCTTCCTCTAATAAAGTTTCAGAAAAATATATATTTTATTTCTGAAAGATTTTTAATAAAGAGAATTATATTATGCTGAGAGATTTGAAAATAAGGCTAAAACCAGCCATTTTTAGCAATTTAAAAAAAAAATCATTTCAGTCAATTTAAATTCGTTTTTGAATATAGCAAAGTATTTTGCTTATTGGACATATCAAATTTAATCTATTATTTTTAAATAAAAACTAAAATAAAAGCTTCCAGAAAGATTTCTCATTTTTTAAAATTAATTTTAAACCTTTGGTATCACTTTCCTTTGGGGGTATCTAAATATACAGCAAGCAATAATGAATTAAATACGAATTAGATAACTATTGCAATGTAATAATGTATGAATGAGTAAAATAAATACTCAGATATATTAAGTCAAAATGTGATTAAGTTCACAGATATGTAAAGCAAATGTTTTATAATTCTGCTTGTACTTCTGTACACTATGACCTGCCAATACATCATATATAATGAACTATTCCATTTGGATTGTGACATATCAGAGATGCTACTTGGTTTCAGTGAGATAATGAAAGCAAGAAAGAAAGAGGCAATAACAGTCTCATGTGTTTAACACCTCTTTCAGTAAAATGGAAAAAGTTGTCAATTTCAAATCTCTTCATTTGTACCCACTTACTTTTTAAAGTCATGACCAGCATTCATATTTATGATTGTTATTGCAATATTTTGCTAAAGTTGTTAAGCTCAAATATTTAATGATGCTATAGGGGAATTTCTACAGATATTTTATCGTCATAGAACTTGCCATGAGCTTATTCAATCATTAACTTAAGAATTAAGATTCATCAGAAAACTCAAATTGGAAAACCATAAAATTTTCACAGGTATTTCTAGTTAATAATAATCACTTCTGACTGATTATTATAAAAACACAAATCTAAATCTCCCCAACACTATATATGGTTATGTGTTCCAATTTGCAGTTTTCTTTGTTTGGTAATGAACTGAAAGCCCTGAATTTGCATCAATAACAAGACATCAAATCATCCTACTTAATTCTCTAAGATATAAATCTTTACATTTAATGGTCTAAGAATTTGGCAGATGCAACATCATGCACACAAAGTGCCGATGACCAAGTGAAAGCTTGCCATTTCTTAAATAGTTGCTAGTAGCTAAGGAGCAATATTTGTGGTATTTTTAACTCAGAATATAACAGTTCAGTACATCTGTTTGGATCCAGGTTGATAAATTTCATACTAGAATGACAATGTGTTGTTCAAGGTGTAAGATTTCGTCCAATATTGTACTTAGTATTCTAAACAAGTTAACTGGCCTGGGAATAATTCTGAACATTGTATTGTATTTTGTCTGAAGATACAATTCATTCTAACCTATCTTGTCTCCTCTGAATGAGAATATTATGGCCTCTAACAGATTCTAAGGAGTTTGATATATCAGAGCAGATGCCATTGAATATTTCATGAAGTTTTCTGATTACTATCCTTATCTTTCTGGTTTCAATCAGTACATTGTGATTGGACTCATAGGTTGCATTCAGTAATTGTGAAATAGCTCTGGGCAAAATCCCTCATAATATTTTTAGTCTTTTTCTTATTTGTTAACTGTTGCCACAATTCTAATTGGAACATTTCACAGATAAGAGAGAACAAAATTCAAGCTATATTTGTAAATTCAATTATTTCTTTTATATTGATAATTGTTCAACCTGATACTTTTCAAAATTAATCTTTAGTGTCACAAAAGTGTATGTGTGTTAGGAGAATTTGACCATAAAAAAGAAAATTAGTGAGTCCTCGATGAGGCAAAGCCACTATTCACTGATAGAGACTCTGTAAGAATGTGCCGAAGAAGAGCAAATCCTCATTCTCTCCTCTCTTCAATCAGTTTGAAGTACTGTCATCTACTGTTGATAAAAGCAGAATGCTTTGCTCGAAAATTCT
>OZ038497.1:30535284-30545284 GCA_964036315.1 Acanthosepion esculentum | reverse complement strand
ATAAGTTTTAAAACAAAAATATTAATTATTAATTATATACCAAAAAAACTGTTACGACTTACAATTACCAAAATATGCATACAAATAAAATATTATTAACAATAAACCATCCTTAGTTTATATAAAGAAAAAATATTTAAAAAGGAATTATAAGAAGACAAGTAGGAGAGAGGAGGAGGTGGGAAGGGAGAGTATATAGGGAGTAGTAAGTCTAGATATAGACTTACTACTCCCTATATATTCTCCTTTCCTACATCTTCCTCTCTCTTACTTGTCGTCTCACTATTCCTTTTAATCTTTCTTTCTTTTTTCCATTTTTCCTTTCTTTTCTTCTGTCTGGCTTTTAAAATTGGTCTTGATTTTTCTTGTCAACCAGATGGATTTGAAAATCCTTGTAAATTAGTTTTAATTTATAAGGTGAAATGATGATCATCAATATTATGGAGTAATCCTAATTCCTACTGTTTACAACATTATATATATATATATATATATATATATATATAAATATAATGTTGTGGGCATGTTAGGACCAGAAATAAAGACACAAAGAAAGGAATTGAGTTAAACAAATATATTAACAGAAACAGTAATACAAATATATACAAATGAGAGTGTTACAGCAAGAATGTTCAGTCCAACTGTCAACACTAACTGCTGGAAACTTCCCTCTCCAAAAGGCAGTACCTGCTCCTATTTATAGCTGGGGGAGTCCACACATGTGTGGGTAAATTACCATAACATTATATATGTATGTATGTATGTATGCAGACAGAAACTATTTTAGCTGCAAAACTTGCTTCTGTTTTCAAGAATTTAAAAGAGTTTTTAGAACTTCACATGGACAATAAATTTTACTTGCTGTCTGATTTTCTGGGATGAGGAGTTATCAGTATTTACATTATTTATATTTGGATGATTTTCCTCATCTTTGTTGTTATTATCACAACATTTTGGCTGTTGCAACCTCAAGGCATCATCAGGTGTATGCTGATCAAGGGAGTATCGAACTGAACACTTTATTTAATCTATTGGAGCAGATTGTTCTCTTTCCACAACCCAATCTAGGGATGCCTGTTCTTATTTAATACTGCTCAATCCATTTCCACTGAGTTCAAGTACGTACTGCCTAGCCCAGAGATTGAACTCACAATTACTATATCACCAAATTGACAAACTAATGCTTTAATCCACTAGGTTATTGTCCCATGGATATATGATGTAAATAATCTGTAGGTTACCCATATTGATATGCACCTGATGAAGTCCGGAGGGCATAACAGCTGAAACGTTTTTGTAACAACAAAAAATGAAAATAGTCCCAAATTAAATAGTGCAAATAAATTTTATTCTATTCAATATAAGTTTTTTTCTTTGTTGACTGTGTTTCTGTTTCATTCTTTCTTATCAACTGTTTATGTAGAATGGCATAAAAGAAGACAAGTACTAAATGGCCAAAATTGGAATGTATGACTAAAAAAAAAAAAATATCTGAAAAGATAACTATCAAAAAAAATTATCTGTTAATGGATAGCATGGCTGAGTTTTAAATTTTTCCTTACAGCCCATTGCCCACCAGAAAGGATATTAGGAAAATAAAATAGAATAAAAAGTAATGGAGAAAAATTGAAGATATACAAAATTGTTTGATTTCTCATCTATCTTGCATCTAAAAAAAAAAAAAAAAACTGAAGAATTTATCCATCCACAACTAAATGGAATCTTCTGAATAAGTTTTTTTTTTTATAATTTGTATTATTATGAAGAAAAAAAAAATCAAAAAACACGATACAAGTTGGGCACTTTAATAAAAAAAAATAGCAACGTTTTTTGAATAATCTAACTCATACACAATCTTATTTTTTTCTTCTCTGTTTTTACTGGTACTTTTTCTTTCTTTGTGTTTATATTTATTTCTTTTAAATCTTAGAAAGATATTTATCTTGCCAGCTCAAAAATACTTTGCCATAACTAGTAATTTACAATCTTGTATTCCATCAATCAACTTGATACCAATACTTTAGTGAAATTGAATCGATGTGGCTTGTATGAAGAAAGCAAGCAGTGATCTATCTCCACAAGTAAGGTGATCAGGCATTGCTTTGGAGAAAATAAACTATTATCTAACATTAAGATTTCTTGTTCTGGATAATATAGTCATTATTTGATGTATTGCTACTCATTTGAGGATTTTGCAAGCTTATAAATGTACTTGCTAAAAGAGAAACTGAAAGTGTTTTAAATTCCAATTACTCATTGGGAGTCAGATATCTCCTGTTAAACTTGAAGGTACAAAGATTTACTAGTGAAGCCACAGTAATTTACTCAGCATAATCTTGCACAAGACCCAATACTAGAGCATCTGGTCGGCTTTAAACTCACAATACAGTATGTATATATTATTCATATATATATATATTAACTCTTCCTTGTCTGCTGTATTTAATGAAAGGAATTTTAAAAGAAAGGTAACTGCCCAAATATATATATATATATATATATATATATTTATTTATATATATATGAAAGAATTTTAAAAGAAAGGTTACTGCCCCCCACCCAAATATATATATATATTTATATATATATATATTAACTCTTCCTTGTCTGCTGTATTTAATGAAAAGAATTTTAAAAGAAATGTTACTGCCCCCCCACCCCCAAATATATATATATATATATATATATATATATATATATATATATATATATTTCCTGGAGTTGTTTTTCTGTTTTCTTTTTGAATCTGTAGGTCTGATGAATTGGATTGTTTTTACGATTCCAATGGAAAAAATTATGACCATGGAATATTAGTGTTTAAGTCTTTTTATTATATCCTTACTCTGTCCTGGACATCGAGTTCTACCTGGATCATATCCTCTTGGAATTATTTTTATACATATATGTATGTGTATATATAATTGCATATGTATGTGTATATTCACCACTAATATTGTCTATATATATATTCATATATATATATATATATTAACTCTTCCTTGTCTGCTGTATTTGATGAAAAGAATTTTAAAAGAAAGGTTACTACCCAAATATATATATATATATATATGCATATGTGTGTGTGTGTGTGTGTCTTGAATAATAAAAAATATTAGAAATTAAAATTTCAGTTACACTGGGTTGTATATTAATATTTTTGTTCTATTTTTTAAATTAGGTTCTTCTACTAGTTTTAGCCAACATGGCCATCATCAGGAAAAATAAAATTTCTGCTTGTTAGTAGCAGTGAACTACAGGAGTGAATGACTGTCTCTGAAGAAGGTGAACTTTGCTTGTATTTTTCATTTGTTTTTACCACTAATTTTTGGTAACTCCTTGTATTGGTCAAAAGCCTTTATCAAGTTCTTTTAAGCAGAAATTATGCGACTCATGAGTGTTAGATTTACCTCCTTAGTCATTTTGACAGCTTTATTCGTTGCTGGGAAGGGGATGCATGTTTTATGTATACGTTTGTATGTGCATATATTTGTTTGAGTGTCTGTATGTGAGAGACCTCAACACCTCTGCAAGAATTTCTGTCTAGTATGGATGAGGGTGAGAGGGGTGAGTGGAGTCTGTTTGGGTCCTTCATGGGTGGCGTCCTCTTCTATGTACTAATAGTAGAGTATATTCAATTATGTGGAGATTATAATGTGTGAGAGAGAAATGGTGGGGAGGTAATCTATGGGGTTATATATTAATTCTATCTGTGCTGTTTAGTTTGCTGTTAAATATGTCCAGCCAATGTATTTTGAGGCGCAAAATCCATTTGTCTTCATGTTCTTCTAGTATTTTCCTAAGTTTATCTTTTGTGTCTATTTCTATTTTTTCAATAATAGTGAATTTTGCATGGCTATTAAAATCATGTGTTTCTAGGTGGAAATGTTGTTCTACAGGTAATAATCTTCTGTCTCTGGGAGACAACTTAATCTGATTCCCAAATTATTAATCCTGTAGTGAAAGGCCCATACAGATTTTCCCACATATTGTTTTTGGTATAGTGTACATTCTAATAAGTAAATTATGTTATGCCTTCTACAGTTAGAGTTGTGGTAGATATATATGAGTTGGATGAGTCTAATGAGGATTACAAAGGTATTTGGAGTAATCACTAGTGATGGTGAAGTTATGCCTTCATTCTTCTTCCCACAGGGCCTCAGACTCAACATGGAAGCTTACATCAAGTTCCTTCAGGAAATAAAAGAGGGTAGCTGTTGGAAGACCCTATGATTGGCAACAGGACCCTGCCCCATGCCACACAATCAGGAGAACCCAGTCATGGCTGCCAGACAATTTCTGCAAGCACACCATCCGTTACATCTGGCCACCTAACCCCACCCCAGACTGCAACCCACTTGATTATTATGTGTGAAACACAGTTGAGTAAGAGACCAATAAAACTCCTTGTAGCACCAAAGATGAACTGAAGGCAAGGATTATGACAGCATTCATCATTTTAAACAAGAAGAGTTTCAGGAGATTTCAAAGTCATCTGGAGCCGTGGTTGAAGCCAATAGCAATTTTATTGAATAAAACTACTCTTTAATATTTCAAGATATTTTTGTGCAATTTTGGTAAATATATCTGTTAAAATGAGATGTCAGTGTTATTTTTGTTTTTGCGTAATTTATATGACAATTTATCCATTGCACCCTATATATATAGAGAATTAATATAAGTAAAGGTTTGTCACTTAGCTGACTGATATTACCTTTAGCAAGCTAAATCTATCTAAACTTCAGATTTTCTAAATCTTCTTATGAGATAAATGTATAGTTAAGGCATAATATTTTGTTGAAATCATCTCAGCCATGAACAACATAGAGTATTTTATTTTATATCTATAGAGTTGTCAGGTTGAGAACAATATGTACCATAAGCATTATGACGCTTATGAAAGTACAGAAAGAAAACTGCAGCATTTTGGAGGAAGAATATAAAAATTATACTGAAAAGATTATCAGTGAATTTCAAACCTTTCATTACGACTGTTGTTAGTTGAAATAAATTTGATTTAACTATCAAAGTAAATAAACCACTATTTTTGAATTTCAAAATATTCATAGTAATTACTATACATACAAGATATATCTTTCAATGTAAGTAGTTGCCAGAAATGTCTCAATCTCTCAGGCTCCTTCCCCAAGCATGAGGGTACATCACTAAATCCCACATCAATTGATATAATAAGGAAAGGTTGTCAAATGTCATCGCTTATAAAAAGCCTCAAGTTTCTTGAAAAATTGCAAGAGCAATTGAAGTGGCAATCAAGGAATTTATTCTATAAAAAAGGCACTCTCCTTTCTATGAGATAAATTATTAATAATCTACATTAAAAATAATCCATATTTAAAATATCATATGGGAAGCAGCCATTTTTAAACTTGCAAATATTTGATCTTTTCTTGAGTATATACTTAAAATTTTCTTTTCTTGAGTCTATTATTTCTGTTTACAAAAGCAGAAAGAGGATATGTTGCTGCTCCTTTAAGATTTATAATTTTCTTGGCATATATATATTTATCAATGGCAGGATATTCATGTCATGAGCAGGCAGATATGATTCTTACATATGGTGACATGAATGGTAATGAACATGAGGCTGCACGACTGTATCAGATTGCATTTCCAGATCAAAGGAAGCTGAATCATCTAACCTTTGCTGCTGTTTATCTTCTTGTTGCTGAGACAGGATCTGTGGCACCATAAACTATGGATTGAGGAAGGCTAAGATCCACTTGTAAGCCTGACCATGAAGAATACATTCTACAGGCTCTTGAAGATGATCCAGGTAACAGCACTACATCCGTATCCTGAGTAAGGCAATAAGCTACGTCCAACAGAAAGGCCTCTGATCAGGAGGTTTTGAAGAGCATGGAACCACCTCTTAATGGCTAGTGTTTCCAGGTGCACCCTGACCTGGGGTGGTAGCACCTGTTAGGGTCCCAGCTATGAGCAAATAGTTAACCCTGAAACTGGGATAAAAACACTATGAAAGTGTAAAAATAGGTTTTAATACCAGAAATACTTTGTAAAAAATTATTTCCATCAATAAATTTTTGAAGAAAAAAAATATTACCAGCAACACATTTTTGCAAAAATAAAATTATTACCAGAAATAGATTTTTGACAAAACATTACCAGCAATAAAAATTTTGACAGCATTAAATTGAGGTTGATATGCCATAAATATAATTCTTGTAATCCTTTTTTAAATTGTGAATAAATGTCTGGGAATATTGATTGTGGTTAAAAACCATCGGAATTCGATTGTTGTTTTTACATTTCTTGTATGTGAGAAGTGTGTTACGATTTATGTGGATAGTTTTATTTAGTGCTTCTTTTATTATGCTTATTGGGTATTTACATTTTAGGAATTGTTTTGTTAAGTTATTAATGTTGTGTAGAAAATCTAGATGGTCTGAGCATATGCGTTTGATTCTTAGAAATGAGCTGTATACGATAGATTTTTTTAATTTAAGGGGATGACAGCTGTTAAAGTGTAGGAATTTGAATAGACTGGTAGACAGTGTGTGTTTGTTTAATTTTATCATGTCTAAGAAAGGGACGGATGTGTATGAGTGCTCCATGGTAAATTTAATTGTATCGTGGAAGTTGTTGCAGAAAGTAAAAAAAATTAAAAATTTTTCTAATCAATGAGTCTATAATAAGAAAATGTCATCAATGTGTCTAAAATAATGTAATGGTTTAAATTCTGAATTGTCTATTATCTTCATATATATATATATATATATATATATATATATATATGATTTCATTTATGATTATAAGTCACTTTTACCATGAATAACTATCTGGATAAATTTAGTTATACATAAAACCAATATGACTCTTATACTGAGTATATGTTCTTTTAATTCATGAAGTTCTGATGTACTATTTTATCCTGGAACATGATGTCTGTCTGTCTCCCTCTTTATATATATGTATATATATATATATATATATATATATATATATATATATATATATATGTGTGTGTGTGTGTATGTGTGTATATATATATATATATATATATATATATATATATATATATATATATATATATATAACCAAGTTTAGGATTGGTATATACGGAGTGAAATCCAATAACCAACAATTAATATTCTTTAAAGAGTGCTCAATACAGAGTAGAGCAGATATAATTATTTATTTGAATATTACAACATAAATATGTTATAAAATATAGAATATAGAATATATATATATTCTATATTCTATATTATCACTTGACAAGACACAAGAAGTGTTGAAACAAAATGGCTACTTTTGTCGTGCTTTTATAACATATTTATGTTGTAATATTCAAATAAATAATTATATATATATATATATATATATATATATATATATATATATATATATTTAGTTTACGAAAAACTAGGTAATCCGTATGGGTAGACCCAAGGAGGATAAAATCCAGAGAGCTCAATGTAAATCAGAGCTAATAATTTAAATAAAAACAGACCACTTTAAGGTTCCATATAATAAATTATTTCACCACAGCTGTTTTAAAGGACAGCGGATCATCAGATTTTATGGAACCTTAAAGTGGTCTGTTTTTATTTTAAAAAATATATATATATATATATATATATATATATATATATATATATATATATATATATATATATAATTATTTGTGGCATAAAACTGACAATCTCCATGCAAGGGTTGATCCCTATGTCCATACTGTCTATATCTAGAAATGCTCTGTCTCTGATATTGAGCACTCTTGCTTCATAAATATAGCAAATTTTACGCTTAACTTTGGTGATCATATGGAAACCAGTATTTTAATGTGATGTCGTCATAAGCCACAGGAAATAGCCAATGTACTGAAAATATCCAAATAAAATGTTGAAAATCAGTTTGGTTATATCAGTATCAGTTTGATGCAGAATTTTTATATAAGTTGAGCAAAAAAATTTGATTCATTTTGTTTAACCACATATCAACCACTATGGGTTATTTCATGCTGCAATGTAAATAATTTGAACACAACTTTATGGCTTCAACTAAATATATTTTGAACACAATTGTATGCTTTCAACTACAGGAGTAGGTTGCAACCAAATAAAATTTGCTGCAAAAGTTTCATGGTTTTATTTCATGGGTGACGATCTGTCCAAAGAGTTATTTTTAAGCCACAAGCATTTGACTGGAAGAAGCTGCATGCTGTGAATAAACCTGGTGTCTGGTCTGAGCTGCAATCCTACAATAGTAATGGTAAACAGAAGAGATTTTGAGTTAAGGAAAAAGAAGCAACACTAATCATACAAAGTTGATGATGCAGCCTATATGACTGGAATAGAGGGCAGACCTCAGCTATAAGATCTTTCTGGAGTACTAAACTATTAATTTGTTAAGTATTTTTACCTATTAGACTGTATGAAGACAGGAATTGCTGAATAGCTTCTGGAAAGGTATAATATTCCATTATGATAATTCAAGGGTAGGTTTCTTTTGTGACCATATAAAAATTGTGATAACTCGACGGAAGATTTCACAGTCATACTACTCATATTGATATAATATTAGGGTGTGTATATATATATATATATATATATATATATATATATACACACACACACATATATATATATATATAAATATGGATAAATCAAAGAACTAGATATTAGCAACCATATATACATGCGTTAGCATGCATTCACCGGTAAGTGAATAAATATTTACTAAATTTAATACAAGGTGTAAACAAAAGAGTGCTCAATGTGTTTAGACAGAGCTAAGAAATATATATTAATAAATATGTTACATAAATAGTTACATTTGAAAGCGGGGTTATGTTTAGAGATCTGGGTAGGGATGTATATACATATATATATATATATATGTATATACATCCCTACCCGGATCTCTAAACATAACCCCGCTTTCGAATGTAACTATTAACTGATACAACGAAAATTAAAATTTGAACCCCCTACCACCCCTTGTCTATATGAATGGGTTTATTGGTATCCTTGGAAACCCTCAATTATGAATCTTTGCCGTAAATTTAAAAAAATAAGATACTCCAAAATTCGCTTGACAAGGAAATGGAACTAATGTCTTTGGTTTAATAACAAAATTAAATTCAGGGGTTTTAGCTTCCATTTCTGAAACATGGTATCACTGTGTAGCGAAAAAACCATATTTTAAATCAATTAATTTATAATATTAATGCTCTGTAAATTTACATTGAGCACTATTGTGTAAAAATAAAAATATCTATAAGAACACCAGATTTTATATCTTACTGTTCTTTCTTTTTATTTATATATATATATATATATATATATATATATATATATATATATACATACACACATAAAAAGCTAAAAATAATTCAATCATTATTAATAAAAAAAGAAAAACTCAACACTCAATAGCATCAATTATGAACATGGCCACAATATGCTGGCCACATTGAGAAAATAAAACATTCCTATAACTCTAGACACATGCATAAAAAAATTCATACATTCAGTTAAAAGTAACAATGAAATTATCTTTGATGATGGCTAAACGTATAGTTGAAAGTGCCCAGACATACAGAACATTTGGAAAATTTCTACAATATTTATCTCCGGAAAAGAAAAATATTATAAGAACATAAAAAAACTTTAAAAAAAACTTAACTGCAGTATCTTGTCAGTCATTTTTAACAAAACTTTTATAAAAGAGGAATGGCTGCTCGAATACACAATTTTATATATATATATATATATATATATATATATATATATATATATATATATATATATTGCATCAGAACAATAATAGTATTTTATTCTAGGAAAACTGTTCTCTTTTTATGTTGGATAATTAAACCATGCAAGACGAAAAGAAATTTATTGAAACGAGAAAGAAAATAACTAGCAGAATATTTATCTTTGTTTTGCCATTCATTCACACAAATTCATTATGTGCCTTCTGTATACCCTGTGAGTGTTAAAATTTCTATGCTGACTTT
>OZ038497.1:30402784-30530284 GCA_964036315.1 Acanthosepion esculentum | reverse complement strand
TATATATATATATATATATATATACATTATATATATATATATATATATATATATATGCAACATTATATATATATATATATATATATATATATGCAACATTATATATATATATATATATATATATGCAACATTATATATATATATATATATATATATATATACAACATTATATATATATATATATATATATATATATACAACATTATATATATATATATATATATATATATATATATATATATATATATATATATATACAACATTATATATATATGTATATATATATATATATATATATATATATATACAACATTATATATATATATATATATAACATTATGTATACATACATACATGTGTATATATATATATATATATATATAATAAATACTGCCTTGGATTTGCATGTTTGCTTAAAGGATATTGCCAGCTGAAGCCGAATTCCAGCTAAGTTTATGTTCATTTTACACAGATACTGTGAGGAAAGATAAGAATGCATTTCTTCCTTCATAATGGTCCTCCACAGAAATCCAGAAACACGTCTTCCTATTTTCATATCATGGAAGAGTGAATAGTTTGGCAAACCCTTCTCACATTGCAACCTGAAAAACTTTATTTATGATAACAAAGTCAAATCATATTACTTTGTAGTAATATGAATATTTTCATGAAATACATCTCTGAGATGTTCAGGCACACATCATCAGTGATGTTTTTGCCTGTGGATCATTAGGGGTTTCAGGTTCTAAAACACCATACCCCTTCTTCATGGCAACGTAATCAATACTGATCAAATATCGACTTGTACGCCAGACGTCAGCTACAACTCTTTGACTAATGGAATGATATCCTAACCCACTGTGAATATATATAATAAGCTGATGGAAAAATAATTTTAAATTCTGTTTATTAACTGCAAAGTGTTTTTTTTTGTATCTTCACAAATCACTTGAACCTGAATTAGTCTTTAATATGTGCTAATACTTTTTAATCTGGTGCATCAAGATGGGATTTAGTGTGAGGGATGTTTATCATAATTTAATGCAAGTAAACAAGAGAGAAAATGACAAGTAATTGACTTCATGAGTTAACGAATGGGAGAACAGAAACAAAGAGTGATTTTAAAGAATCAAAAGTTATTAGAGCAATAAAATGATATGAAGATGTGGAGAGCCATGATCAGTGATATTCTGAATAGACATGGCACATAAAAGAAGAAGTCATTATATTAAATACTACTTAGGAAGTGCATGGTGGCTAACAGATATTGTCAAGAAAAGTAGAATCATTTAATCTATTTTTCAATTCCAGAAAAGATTGTTAATATTCCCTTCACATGAATGGGACATTCGTGAGAACAATGCCAAATTGGTCATCTTTATGATAATTCAATCCAAATGACTGTGTCAATTCAAACAGTAGATTGATTATGCACTTAAAATCAATTAAATTTCTCATTATGGTCAGTAAAGTCACAATCAAATTCTTTGCAAAACAAGCTCTAAACACTGAATGTTACTAATTACAGTGTCTGGTCCTATAATCTACCAAATAATAATCCCCGTATATCAGGAACTGAAAATTATACTTTGTAGGGATTCATCCCTTACTTTTTGTTTAAGATTGGGTTCCCGGTTCCTTCTAAATTCTTCTCATTCTCTTTCACTCCCAGTAAACCCTTGCGTCTTAGTGGCATTATCACCTTGTTTAAAAAAGGAAAATCAAAATCAAAAACAAACCCAAGTCCTACTTTGCACTGCATGTAGCATGCTTAAATCAAAACTTTCTCATTATATTACTGTGATTGAAGAGAAAAATAAAATTTACTACCCAGTGCTGGGAGTGAATTCAGAATCTTCAATGAACCAGCTAGAGACTTCAGTTTTTAATAGCAATATCACACCTATTCATTGGAATAAAATCACTCAGTGTAGCTCTATAAAAGTCAATGCTTTTTATCTCTCACGAGTTTTTGTCTTTTGCCTGGAGAACCTTTTTCAGTCAGGATTACCATCCCCAAGATTTTTTACCGATTGCTTGATTACTGAGAGAATCAAGCAGAGATATGAGTGAAGAAAAAAGAAGGCTTAATCTAAACTACAGTTACTTAAGAGTTTAATGAATTAGACAAAATACTTGGCAAAGAAAAGATGATCACAACCAAATTAGATAAGCAGTACTTTGACCTTACCATCTGTAAATCTAGCATTTTATATATTTATATTTAATATTTCCCTCTATAGAAACCATTACAAAGATAACACTTGCAACAGGGCAATGCTAAAAATTTGATGTAACATTAGCAATATTAGAGAATACAAAATATAGGTTTTTCAAGTGTTTTTTCTATCTATGTTTATTTTTGTACAATAGAAGATAACGAGGTCAAAGGTTTTGAAGTTATTGGTAATAAATGATAATATTAGTTTTTTATCAAATTATTATTAAATGTAGCTATTATTTTAAGCTGTAAATCAGATTTTATTTCTATATTTATTTCTTATCAAAATACAAGGTTATTAAGAAGAATTAAATATTGTCCAAAACTTTCATATTGCTGGAAAACTGGTGTTCTGCTTTTCTTTCTTCAAGAAATTTGAAGCTTTTATCCTTGGAAAGAAAGAATGCATATTAAGAAAAGGAACAGGCAAATTGAAGATACCAAAATGAAACAAGTACAATAATTTAAATACAGAGTCTGCCAAAAATGCCAAAAGATGTCTACACACTTCAGGAAAGAAAAACTTGTCTTTTGTAGTTTTAGCAAATTGTGATAACACTCTTGACTATAGGATGTTGTGTATTGCAGAAAATTGACTACATTGGTGGCCCTTAGACAAGAATTTAAAAATGCATGTGCAGAAATCCCACTGGACACTTTGGTCAATGTTGTCCAAGCATTTGGGAGTTTAATGAATTTGACAAAATACTTGGCAAAGAAAAGATTTTTTGTCAAGCAATAATTTGATCTGTCCCTTGCACTTTTCATGATTTCTAGCATTCTTCTTCTTTATATGCCATATACACTCAGTATGTAGGCAATGATGGCTCTCCACAACTTCCTATCCCCTATCATTCTAAATAAATTTTTTTAAATTTTTTTCTAAATCCTATTCTGCCATCCATTTTCTCAAGACGTTATGCATTGTTTTCCTCTGGCCCTTTTGCCCTCAATCTGTCCTGTGAGTGACAGATTTTCGAGGCCCTCTTTCCTCATTATGTGCCCCTGAAATTTCATCTATCTCTTCCTGATGTTCAGTATATTTCTTTCCATTTTCTCTAAAACCTCATCATTGCTCACATATTTAGTCCATGCTATCCTCAGCATATTTTTGTAGAGCCACATTTCTGTTGCTTCAAGTCGCTTGTTCATCTTTGAGAAAATTATCCTGCATTCACTGCCATATAATAGGATAGATATCATGTAACAGTTGGGTACTCTTTTTTCTTGTTTCTAACGAAGTTTTTCTATCTCTTAATACTCTGCTTAACTTTTGGATGGCATCTTTGGCTATCAGTGTTGCATTTTCCATTCTCTGTTAGGACAATTCCCAGATGTTTAGATTTTTGTGCTTGGTTGATTTTGGTATCTCCAATAAGCATTTTGGACAATACTTTTTGCTAATAACCATGCATTTTGTCTTCTTTCAGTTGATGTTTAGTTCTTTCTTCTCGAATTCCCTCATAGTCTTTTTCTATATCTGCTATCAGCACTGTGTCATCTGCATATCTTATTTTGTTAAGATTGTGGTCACCAATAATGGATCCTGGTAGGAAATCTAATTCTCTCAGAATTGCCTCACTGTATAGGTTGAATAAGTCTGGTGAGAAGACACATCCTTGTCTTACATCCCTTTCTATTTTTGTATATCTGCTGAACTCATTTTTTGTCTGTATGAAGTTGGTTTTCAAATAGTATAGGTTCTTGATTATACTAATATCTTTCCTAAATATGTCCAGGTTGCTAAGATGTTGGTGGTGTACTTTATCAAATGCCTTTTGCATAATCTTTTAAGCTCAGGTACATGTCCTTCTGTATTTGCATTGTTCTTTCTGATAACATTGAGAATAAATATCACCTTCCTTGTTCCAGTGTCTTTGATGATTACACACTGTTCTAGTCCTACCTTTGGTCTGATTCATGAGAACAGATGATGTGTTTTGTTATAAGGCTCATTAGGCTGATTGTCCAATGGAGCTCATATTGATTTGCACATAGTTTCTTAGGCAGTGCTATGAAAATAGTTCTAGTATATTGTCACTGTTGTAGATTTAATTTATTATTTCTGTAATCTTGTCTATGCTGAAATCTTCTAAGGAAGCCATATATATATATATATATATATATATATATATATATATATATATATATATATATATGAAGAAATATAGTCTTAAAGTGTGCTATATTTATAGGATAGTGCTCAATATCAGAGATAGAGCATGTGTAAATATAAAAGTGGACATGGAAGTCAGCACTTAGAGGTGACAGTCTGTTTCATGCTAGTGCAATCGTCAGGCGACTAGTGCTGTTATTTTTCTCGGCTATTTATATATAAATAATTTGACATAAATAAATAAACAAATAAGTGACTTCCGGTAAAAGTAACAGCCAAAATAGACTACCCATAATGCACCACTGACCCTTATATATAAATAGCCAAGAAAAATAACAGCACTAGTTGCCTGACGATTGCACTAGCATGAAACAGACTGTCGCCTCTAAGTGCTGACTTCCATGTCCACTTTTATATTTATTTATATATATATATATATATATATATATATATATATATATAAAACAGATGATGTATATATATTACAATTACATGTGGCCATGCCACTTTGTTACTGCTCAATTTGGACAGTGCTGCTTCTACTTTGGATTTAATATTTTCATTCTGTCGATATTTCTGTGTATTGCTAGTTGTTCTCTTTTTTGGCGGAAGAGTTCTCTAATGTATTCATTCCATCTCTGAAGTATTTTTCCTTTCTCCAATATCATCATTCTGTCCTTGGATTTTATGCGATCTGTTGATGACCATGACTTTTGTCCTGTTAGTTCTCTTATTTTTTTATGCATATCTTCTTTAATAAGGCTTTAAGAATGAGATCCATCTTGAACATATAACATATCTGGATGGGGTCATATGGATCAGATTCAAGAAGGAAATTGCAGGGATAACGTCATTATTATTCAGTGTCATATGAGTTGCTTCTGTTGTTTTCATTCTGTAGACATTTTGATCAAAGATTAGGTTACCGAAAGCTTTTAGCTCATCTTTTTCCTCATCCATAAATTCAAGAGAAAAAGCGACAATTTCTGAAATATGTGATCATAATGAAAACTTGTGTAGCACTCCTTATGCTCTATTCATAAACTTTATATTTTCTTATTATTTGATTCCTTTGAAGATCTCAAGGATACATATACCTAACATCAGGAAGAGACAGTTGAAATGTCCAGAGCATATAATGAGAAAAGAGGGCTCGGAAAATATGATACTCACAAGATAGATTGAAGGCAAGGGGAAGGGAGGAAAATGCATAACCTAAATAGCAAGCTTGAGGAAATGTATGGTGGATTAACTATTTTAGCAAATACCCATATTTGAACAGACATTCTGTTTATTTATTAAACAGTATTAGAAAAATAATCTTTAAAGTGATATATATATATATATATATATATATATATATATATCACAAAATAAAGAGAACGAACAGACAGATTAAGAATCCACAGTTCTTAGCATTTACTTTTTTTATTAAAAAGTGCTCAATACAGCGTAGAGCAAAATATTATTATATATTTTTTATTATAATATTTTACATTGCTACACAAAAATTTCCATGTTTCAGAACTTTAAAAATTGTCCCTCATCAGGTGATGTTGGATAACTTATGATGAAAATGATTTAGTTGGGAAATCAGAAAACAATTCGGTAGCCCATTTAAGAATTAAAAAGGAGTGGGAAAAACCAAAATTCCAAAATTAAAAAACACATTTGTTGGCATGTCTTGATTAACCAATCAAAAGACAGATAAAAGCTAAAACAGGAAAAAAATGAAAAATAAGATCAGAAGGTAGGGATATGTGGCTTATATTGACACATTAGACACATCCACCGCAGTCGACATCCGGTTGTCAAAACGAAGTTTAGATAGGGAATTAAATTTAACAAAAGGTTATTTTTAAGGAATTTCAAGATTTAAAAAAAAATTTTTTATACTTCAGAACTATTTTAAAAGGGCCTCTAGTGTAATTAAATCATATTTATATATATTTTGAACCCAAAATGTGATACTTATTATATTAAATGGGCATTAAAACATGGCAATATTAAAGTTGAAAAATCAAAGAATTAAATAAATATTATGTAGACCATTATATAATGATGAAATAATGGATATGTAATTGTAATGTGTAAATTTTATAAAAAATTCTTTTAACTATAATTTAAAGTAAACATTAAACAATACCTACAAATTACTGTTAATACATTTCTCTGATTTAGGGAACTATATATATATAAAAGTGAACATAGAAGTCAACACTTAGAGGCGACAGTCTGTTTCATGCTAGATGCAATTGTAATGGCCTGACGATTGCATCTAGCATGAAACAGACTGTCGCCTCTAAGCGTTGACTTCTATGTTCACTTTTATATTTACACATGCTCTATCTCTGATATTGAGCACTTTATCCCATAAATATAGCACACTTTAAGACTATATTTCTTCATATATATATATATATATATATATATATATATATATATATATATAAAAACTCTTTTCAGATAGTGTATCTGTAAAGCAATAAAATGAATAGAAAGAGACAAGAGGGAAAACTAAATAACAGTTTTTTTTCCTATTGTCTCTTTTTATTCATAAAGTACATGGCTGCAGTTGTATAAAAACATCCACCCCCTGTATACCAGCACCCCACTATCCAGAAATGTTTGCCTGCATCCCTGCCTCATCCGTTGGTATACTAAGCTACTTCCCCACCTCATCGTTTTTATGGTATGTCCTTTGCAACTGTTTGATTGTTCTTAATAAAGGAATTTAATTGATAAAATCTACTTGGGTGGTCATGTCTCAGAGTTAAATTGTTTCAATGTTTTAGATATTCAATAAATGTCCATAATAACATTCAAATAGTATGACTTCATTCACAAATTTAATAAACAAAAATAGGGATGAGGCATCAGAGCTTAATCCAACTGCAAATCCAAACACATGAACACCAACCCCCAACTCACTGTCCATCTTCACATGTTACTGTAAATTTGGGGTTAATAAAAGGTTCTTTGGAAATTTTTCCATTTTAATGCTTCAATAATCCTTCTCAAACGATCTTTGCATCAAAGGTTGTTCAAATGCCAATTTAGGATGGAATCATATGAAGAAACTATTGGCTAAATAGCAAAAGAAGATTTTGGACCTAGTTTGTCGCAGATTTCATCCACTTAACTGAAATAATCTAAACCAAACATTCAAACATGATTTATATTATTAGTTGATGGCTGACAATGTAACATCAGTTTAAAAATAATTAAAGAAAATGTTGGATAGCCATAAAACAATGCTGAAAAAGATGGCAGGGCCCCAAAACACATGATCTCCCCCCACACACCTGATCAAAGGTTTTAGAGATGACACATCAGCTCTGGTATGGAAGACCACCATTATGGGGTGTCTATCCCTGCCAGAAAACAAATATTACTTGGGTTCTCGAACATCAGGCTCTCAGGTTAATAGAAAATAGACTTAATATACAGCTTAAGAAATAAAAATGGGTATCCATTTCAAATACAAACTGTCCGCTATAATAACATTTGAAGTAATAATAATAATAATTATATAAGGTGTATCAAAAATACTTTTACAAAACTGAGGGTGGGTTGCTCAAACCAAAACAAGGACAAAAGTCTGTATAAACATATGTTGACAAATCCTTTGTTTTTGTGTTAAGTTTAAAGTTTTACACTGGTGTCTAGCCTGTATTGTACTCTGGGGATTTTGATCAACCGATAAATGTTGGTTGTGCAAATTTGTTTTTTCCATATCTTTTAAATGTTGCCTCATCTGTAAGCAAGACTGAAGAGACAATGGATCAGCAGTTTGTGCAATAAAACATTGGTAACAGTTCTCCAGTGGTGAGTGAACAGAGGGTGAAAGACCCTGCACACGTTGCAAATAATACGGATTCAGGAGGTGCTCTTGAAGTATGACATGCTAGGGTCACTTGATGTGTACTGATACCCGGATCATCTCTGACAGCCTGCCGACTGCATTCTTCATGATCAGGCTTAGTCTTTCTTGATCCATAGTTAGACAGGTCCTGTCTCAGCAATGTGATGATAAACACTAGCAAATGTAGGATGACTCGTCTGCTTTCAGCCTGGAAACACAATCTGATACAGCTGTGCAGCCTCGTGTCCATTACCATTCACATGGCCGTAAATAAAAATCATATTGGCCTGCTCATGATATGAATATCCTGCCATTGTTAAACAGAACACTTCTTAGTTAACACAGTACTATACACATTAAATGTTGAAGACAGATTAACCACAAATGTACATGAATGACAAATGTAACCTAGTCTATGTGGTAACATAGCACCAGCTACCATAAACTTTCTTTAAACTTAATAACTAAAAAAAAAGGATTAGCAGACCTTTTTGAACTTTTGTCCTTGTTTTAGCATGAGAAACCTGCCCCCAAAGTTTGTAGAAGTATTTCTGATACACCCTGGATATATATATATATATATATATATATATATATATATATATATATATATATATATTGTTGTATCCTTTAAGAGGTTACAAACAGACAAAGGTGGTACTCGAGTGAAGGAATAGAAACATGTGCATAGATGAAAGAAGAGAGGTTTAATGCTCTGCTTTTTTAATAAAAATACTTAAATTTTTGTATCTATAAAAAGAATGTATAAGCATAAAAAATGTCTTAAAATAATTGTCGAACTTTGTCCATTTCATAATATATATATATATATATATATATATATATACATACATGGCTGTAAATAAAAATCATATTGGCCTGCTCATGATATGAATATCCTGCCATTGTTAATTGGAACACTTCTCAGTTAACTCATTACTACACATATTAAATGTTGAAGACAGACTAGCCAGAAATGTACATGAATGACAAATGTAACCTAGTCTACATGGCAACACAGTGTCATGTACCATAAACTTTCTTTAAATTTAATAACTCAAAATTGGAGGATTTGTGGACATGTTTTTATATGGACTTTAGTCCTTGTTTTGGTGTGAACAACCCACCCCCAAAGTTTGTAAAAGTATTTTTGATACACCCTAAATATATGACAATTTGGAAAACTTTTATTTTGACATAAAATTTCCAAATTTTCATATATTTATCATTCTAGTGGATTCTCTTTCAAGTTTTCTTGGCATGGTGTAAACATGGCATCTCCGCTAGTGGTGTGCACCAAGGAGGAACAAATAACAGACGGTGTGGCAAGGGCTGAGATCCATTGGAGGCTTTTAATACAATATGATGACTGAACTACTGCCTAGAAGTATGTGTATGAGTGGATCAAAAAATTTAAAAGTGGTTGGACAAGTGTGTCACATGAAGAAGGAGCAAAACACCCATCAACCTCATCCACTGATAAGAACATTTGGTAAAGTTGAGAGATGGCAATGGTGATCCACAGATTCTCTGCAGGATCTCTGTAGATTTTGATGACTGTTCATTGTTCCTCCTTAGTGCACACTGATAGCAGAGTGGCCATGTTTACACTGTAAAAACAGCAAGACAACTGGTGTGATGAAACTTAAACTTTGAGCATTTGACCTCAATAGTAACGATTAAAAGCATGTATGAACAGAAAACAGTGTAAAAAAAAACAAAGATATGTTATGATGAAAGTGTGGATAATTTTTAACTTCCCTTGTGTGTGTGTGTGTGTGTGTGTGTGTGTATATATATATATATAGTAAATAAATTAGCAAAGATACAAATGACTTATCTTTAGATCAACTTCAAAGTACTACAAACTTTTGAAGTCAGTCAAAAGATAAGTCAATTGAACTTTTATTAATTTATTGACTATTGTTGCTCTATTTCTCTCTCGTGTACTTTCTTGACAAAAAATTTTGTTCTCCTAGAAATCGATTAACTTCTAGTAACTTTACATATTTCAATAGGTGCTACTGATTTATGTGTGTGCGTGTATATATATATATATATATAGTTGATGATTTGTGTGTATGTCTCTCTCTCTCTCTCTCTCTCTATATATATATATATATATATATATATATGATGATTTGTGTTTGTGTGTGTGTCTCTCTCTCTCTCTCTCTATATATATATATATATATAAGGGTCTGGCATTTTAGTACTTAGAACTGAACAGCTACATTCCCTGCACATATGATTTGATTATTTATGTTGATTCTGCTTGTGCAGAACCAACACCACCTAAGAAAAAGTAGACATAGTATGCCACAAGGTCATCAAATAACCCTCCTCCTCAAGTTTTGAATTCAGAGTTGTCCTTCATCTAGACTGGTTGCCCACCAATGCTAAAGAGTACAGTCCCTACCAAGAATATTTGCGCATAAATGAATGTAACAAACTTGACAAGAATTCACACTTTTTATTTATGAGCCGCTATACATTACACACCGACATATATATATATATATATATATATATATAGATATATCAATAAAACCATTATTATTCTGAAGAAGTCCTTTTGAAATGCATAATGTAGGATTTTTTTCCATTTTGTGATTTAGTTACCCACTATTAGTGTGATATATAGAGTTGGATAACATATCTTTTACACACAAATATATATATTTTAAATTAATTCACACTAAGCAAGGTGATAATGTCACTAAGATGCAATGGGTTACTGAGAGTTAAACAGAAACCTAATCCTAAACAGGAAACAAGGGATAAACCTCTACTCCTGGTCAAAGGACTGGGGAGGAGTGTGAACTGGATGACAGGTGAACCTATCTACTCCTATTGGGAAAGAAGAAAAATAAATTAGTGAAAAAATTTCAGAGTTCAGGCAGAGATGTTAGAAGTATAGCCAAAGTAGAAGAAACTGGAAACCCAATTCTAAACAGGAAACCAGGGATAAACCACTACTGAAGAGTAGTAATACATATATATATATATATATATATATATATATATATATATATATATGGTAGACTCTCCTGTCATATTCCTTGTATGAGGGTCAAGCAGCTCCGTTCCTAGGAACCGACAGCCAGACACCAGCACATATGATTTGATTATATTTATGAAGGCTTTGTGCAGAACCAACCACACTTTTTGAAGGGCTGAATACAGAGACCTGGTGCACTACATACCAAAAGGTCTCCTAGGCCAGTTGCCATCCAAGGCTATAGAACCCAGTCTGTCCTGCTATTTACCCCTAGCTGGAGGGAGAAGAAGAGGATTAATACCTTTTCCAAGGTTATTAGCATGTAAGTGGATGTAATGGATTTGAATGGAATTTGATTCCTCAATCCAAGCCACTATCCACTACTCCACCATGATTTTTATATATACAGGGTGTCCTCAAAAATTTGACATCATTTTAAAAGCAATTATCTTGAAAACTAGTAAGTCTAGCTCAATGAAATTGAACAGTTTAGCTGTTGAACATCATAAGTTTATTATGGGACAGATTTCATAAGTGTTCAATATGTGCACCGCCTGTGACACGGCACACGTCAACTCGGTAGTTAAGTTCTTGCCAAACACGCTGTAGCATGTCTCCGGTAACATTATCCAGTGCGGAAGTGATTCTCTGCTTGAGTTCATCAATACTAGCAGGAAGAGGAGGTACATAAACCAGTCCCTTCCCATATCCCCATAAAAAGAAATCACATGGAGACAGGTCCGGTGACCACAGCGTCCATTTCATCAGAAAACTGTCTTCATCTCCACCACACCCAATCCACCTCTCTGGCAGATTCTCATTGAGATAAGCACCTCTTCCATTAAATATAAAATCTTGATCTGTTTCTATACATTCTGTGAAAATTTGAGATTATTTCAACAAGAATTGCCAAAATTATTGGCCTAAAAATTGATGTCAAATTTTTTGGGACACCCTGTATATATATATATATATATGTGTGTGTGTGTAATTTGGCAGCAACTTTTCTTTTAAACATGTAGTATTGAATGTTAAAGACAACATAGTCTTTCATATTTTCTTTTGATGTTCGAAAGCGCTAGGTCATCGTATGGACAATACTTATTTCAAAATCATTTTCAAATAAAAAGTCTCATTAGAGAATATGAGAAAATTCAAAAGAAAATATGCAAGACTATGTTGTCTTTAACATTCAATACTACATGTTTAAAATATATATATTTATATATATATTAATACTCTTTATTGTATGTTCCTTGTGAATGTTATATTGATGTACTGAAAGTTACCGTTTGCATTACTATGAATTGACATGTATGTTTTTTATGTTAGTTTAATTTTGGCAGCTGCGAAAAAATAAACATCTAAAAGGAAAAAAAAAAAAGATCTTTTATGCCGTAAATTTCCAGTAGCAGGAACTGGAGTATTCTTTTAAAGCTCTTAACATGTACAATAAAGAGATTCTGATTGCCTGTCTTAAAGTACTTTATTTGTGCAGCTTGTAACCAAGATGTTGATATCAAACTAACAAATTTCCATTAAGCTTGTTTTTTTTTTTTAATCTAATTTGTTTTTTTCCTCAAATAGTCATTAGAGGGCGCATTCTAAATTAAGACTAATGCGTGTTCAATATTTTGCAACTAGTCATGATGAAAGAAGGAGGAAAAGGAATAATTCATTTACAAGATGTTTCTTTAATCATTTTATGATATTATTTTGTCATAAAAATTCATTAGCTAAGATGTCAAAAAAACAAGTATTATAAAACCACTCTTATAAAATGAACAAAATGTATAAACATAATCTCAAGTCTTAACAATTATTCATGTTTTATAGGAATTTTTTCACATAAAATCTATTGTTCTTGATATATTTTACCAGGGTGTATAATTTAATAATAGCAATAAAAGCAGGCATGTTAGTAGGAGAAGAAAAAAAAGGGGATAACAAAAAATTGACATTACTGTTATGAATAATCAATAGTGGTCTCCCCTTGTTTTGCTACTCTCCTCTTTGAGAGAGCTATTTCTGTTTTACTGTGACTATAAAAGGACACTATACGCGAACCTTGTATTCTCAGTTGAATAAAGCTTTATTAAAGCCTAGACCTGCATACTTTTGTCATTAGAATAATCATAACATTGTAATAATGAAATACAAAACACAATCAACAAAAAAATAAAGCATCCTAACTAGTTTATCAGTGCTCGTTCATCAGAACTCAGTCAAGGATAATAAATCTACCCAATGAATAAAATACACACCAAAAATCAGAAGTCATATAATAAATATATAACTGTTAAAGACTAATTACATTTAATCCTAAAAACCACTCCTCCTGTTTACAAAGAGATTACTGGTAGAACTTAGTATAAATAGATCCCAACACCTTGAAATGAAATTCTGAAATAACCTTCCTCAGTACTGATTATAATACTAGGCACATTGCTGATTTTTAATAAATATTTACCTATTGCTGAACCGGTTACATTAATGCACCTATGAAAATTGTCAAAGTTGCCCTTCTGAATATTAGCTGGTATGTGCTGATTTGATCGTTACTTCCTAACATTGGACTCATTCTAGCTATGTAATCTGTGTTATGTTGACATTTGAATTACCAAACTGATATTATGGGGAGGTAGGGCATCCTTTTGGATATTCTGGATATGCTAAGGAAAGTAACAAGATGAAATAAAATGTTCACTGAAAATATAAGCAAGTTGTTTAACAAATTTTCATTAGGTTTCCTAGTCTAATTTGGTCATGAGAGGAAGCTGAGGTATTCCAAATTAAGACTAATGTATACTACCATTCAAAAGTTTAAGGTCACCCTTGGTAATTTTCTAAATTGGCCCCAAAAGTAGTTGTTTTGTACTTGTTACATTAAGTCATGGAAAACAGAACAGACACAGGTTTGAGGTTTGAGAGAGAGCTGACACAGAACATGACTGGCCTTTATTGGATACAGGAAGAAAGAGAGTAAGACAAGGGGTTAGGGAGATTTTACTCTCATCAAAATATCCTCCTTTCACCTTCATAACTACAGCACAAATTTTTAGCATTTGTAGCAAAAGATTCTCAAAGTATTAGTTTGATAACTGATACCATTTTTTTTTAATAACTCTAAAAGCTCCCTTTAATTTTTTTTTACTTTTCTGTCTAGTTCATCCCATGCTAATTCTGGGGGTGGCTTCAAACTTTTGAACTGTAGTGTATGTCTAATAATTTAGAGACAAAAGTGATGAAAAGGAAAAAAATCATTTACAAGATGTTTCTTTAATGATTTTATGATAGTACTTTGTATTGGATATCATGAAAATTCATCAGCTGAGATTTCAATGAAATACTGTCTGAAAAAGATTAAATATCATAAAGCCTAGGGTTATAAAATGAACAATATACATGCACAATGCAGACCGAAACCACAAATTATTCATTTCTTATTATATTATATTTATGTAAAAATTTTTTTTACATAAATATATTGTCCTAGATTTGCTAATGAAAATATAAAAATAACAAAAAATAGACAATGAAAATGCAAAACCATAACAGCAAACATCAAAGTTGGTAATGCCTGATGTGCGAACAAGGATAAGTTGAATAAATAAACCAAACCATTAACAGTTTCACAAATATTTAAATAATTTTTTTTGAATACACACTCACAGACGTTTGACCCCACAGAGGAATATGGGGGGCGGGGAAGCATGCTAGTCATTGCTTCTGTAGTTTCCATAGCAAATATTAAGTTTGGGGGATGGAGTTGCTTGCCCCTTATCCAACCAAAGTTGTTCATTCTCCTAGAGTGATTCCAAACCATAGCTAACAGGCTCAGTCTGCCCTACTATTTAACCCATAAACGAGGAGAGAAGAGATGTTCTATCTTTTCCAAGGGTATTTGCACATAAATGAATGTAACCTGACTGAAATTTGATCTTGGCTCTCCAATTTCTCAATCTGAGCTGCTATCTGTTACACATCCTTTTGAATAAATCATTAAAATATGTAATGATATAAATAATAAAAAGCTAAAATGTAATTTTAATTGAAGAATAAAAGTATTTTATGCACTATATTTAAACATTTAAAAAAAAAATTAGAATTAATGCTTGTTCTGTTATATTTAATAAGACAGTATTTACTATTGAATTGTACAAATTACATATATCTATAAGTCTAGCATTCATCCATGTTTAGAATATGGTTCGGCACCCCTGATATTTACTTTGAGCTCCTTGATAAAATCCAAAGAAAAATCAGCAATATTGTCGGTTCTGATCTGGCGACTCAGCTCCAGTCACTTTCCGACCACTGTAAAGTTGCATCTCTCTGCCTTAATTATAAATACTTTCATGGTAATTGTTCGGATGAGCTCTTCACTATGGTACCTAGACTTTTTGAATTTAAGCGCAGTACTAGATTCATCAATTTACAGTTGAGCGAGCTAGATGTAGCCATAAGTTCTATGCTAACAATTTCTTTTCTTTGCACTTCTCATTTGTGGAACTCTTTTCCAGCTCCATGCTTTCCAGACAACTTTAATCTGCAAATATTGAAACGCAATGTCAGTCACTATCTACAGCCCTCCTGATTATTCTTTTCTCTTCTTGCTCATCATTAATGTTTTTATTTATAATTCTTCGACATCCAGTAAACATTTTTGGCTCAGTAGCTTTATTGTCTTGCATGGCATGAAACCGATTAAAAATTAAAAAGAAAATATTGATAAATAAATCATGAAATTATTTATACTGGACACAAAGATTTCTGAAATGAGAAATTCAAACATATTTTGGGAATGGATAAGCAATTTTTAAAAAGTAAAAGAGTGTTTAATATGGGTCACACCAAAAGTAGTAATAGTAGGTATCCATATATCTTGAGAGATAATGACAGTGTTTTGTTTAATCAAATTTGAGTCTTTTGATGTTGAAACTAGAGTGATCTCTCCAGGACACAGGTGATGGTATATGGAGACCATGTACTGCCCAAACCACATGGCCCTCCTCTTAGCCATTCCAACAAGATCCAAAGGAATACAAGCTCCAAAAGAAATGTCTCATCTGTTGGTAACCAAATCTTTCTGCTGATATCCTATTTCTTTCCTTTTTGCAAACTGTAGCACAGTGACAGTCACTGAATTCCTCCATGTGGAAAAATTGCACCCACTGACATTTATTGATACTTACTGAAAATTTACATAAAACCAAACAGTGAATGTGAGCACAGTCAGTTGGTAGATAATCACTTTCAAGAGTGGCAAAGGTGAGGTGCGTGATAAAACACATTTGAGACAGACCTACACAACTCTCAACCCACAAATTAAAGCATGCCTACCATATGCCAAGAATTTTATTAAGGGTCCAGATTCAGAATTCTGTGCTGATAAACATTATACCAACTTCTACTGCTATGTCAATATGCACATGTGTTTTTTGTAATTCAAAGATCAAATATAAAATCAAATTTGATGCAGACATATACAAGTAAAGACTAAACTTGTTTCTAAGAAAGCAAGAAAATGTTTTTCTGAAAGTAAATCTGAAATTTTATTTACTATTTAATTTTTTCCCCCCATCAATAGGAGCAGATAGGTTCACTTATCATTCCCACTTCTCCCTAATCTTCTGAACAGAAGTAGAGGTTTATCCCTTGTTTCCTGTCTTGGATTGGGTTTCTAACTACTTTTAAAGTCTTTTTATTCTCTTTCACTCACAGTAGCCCTATGCATCTTAGTGACATTATTGCCTTGTTTGAGGTGAATTAATGAAAAACAAACAAATCAAAGGAACAAGAATCATTTATCTTTTATCCCCTTTGATAAATCAAATATAGAACGAGCTGTCAGGAATATTGAGAATATGGACCTTACCAGTTATTTATCATGAATAATTTATTGGGAATAGTTTTTTCATTTCAAGTATACAATTAAATCTTACTTACTTGCACAAAAATATATTCATCCTGTACAACTAATGATGAAGGCAAGATAGGGTTGATGGAATAGTCCATATTAACTTCACCACAGTGAGGGGCCAAGCAAGCTAAGTACTGGCTTTGACCTGTTCAAAATAATAAATATGTAAATTAATAAACAATGTGTTTAGAATAAGATATTACTCAGAAATATTTTTGTTTATACACTGAAAAGCAAGCTTTGTAAACATTGATAAAACAATTTTATTCATACAGAGGGGAAAAAAAGCAATACAGTAGAAGTCCTCATATCCAAACTACTCAGTGTTACCAATTAGATTCTGTAGGAATATGCTACATTCTAATACTTTTCTTTTCTTTGCAGATAATTGTTAGTAACTTGAAATTTCTCAACTCATATCTTGCACAGAAGAAACTTCAACTGGAAAAAAAAGGAAAAGAAATTCTTTCACATTACATCAGAAATTAGAGATTATTGAAAAACTGGACGAATCTCCTAATTCGTTGAATTTGCGAATTAACAAAAAAGGATTACAGAATCTGAATGAATCACTAAAACTTGTGCTTGAAGATGATCCACTAAATACTCTCACTTTGGATGACTTAAAAGAATGGATAAATGAAGACGCTAATGAATTACAAAATAATTCAACGGTAGAATCGTTTCAAAATAATTTTGGATTGGTAAGAAATAGAGGAAAAATCAAATTCTTCCGATAATGGTGAAAATATGAAGGATGATGAAGAAGATTGAAACTCAGTAGAGAAAGCTATTGATGAGGTCATCAAATTCATGGAGAAAAAAAAAATCTTTGTTCAGTAGTACAGAATGTACAAGTGCAATTTAATTTGCAGAAATGCCTGACTTAAAAAAAAACAAGAACAGCGAAAAGTAAGCAAAATGAGAAAAGAAATAAGAAAGACAATTGAAAATAAAACTTGTTCAGCATTAAACATTATAAATTAATATTTACTTTGTGAACACACATGATTTTTTTATATATTGTGATTGGTTGTTGTGCTTTGTCAACTTTATATTACACATGCCACATTATATCTCAACCCATCCTCATATCCAAACTACTCTGAGGTTCATATATGAGGACTTCTACTGTATATTGTAATCTATGCCAGTTATAAGAAGTCATGATAAGTAAATACACTTCATATGCACACACACACACACACATATATATATATATATATATATATATATATATATATATATATATATATATATATATATGTATATATATATATGGATGCGTAGTGGAGTAATGGATAGCAACAATCAGAGAATTGAGGAATTGGTGGGTCAAGTTAAAATCCAGTCAACTTCATTACATTCACTCATGTGCTAATAGCCTTAGGAATGGTATAGATGCATCTCTTCTTCCCCTACCAGCTATGGGTAAATAGCAGTACAGACTGGGTGCTATAGCTTCTTTTAGCCTGGTTGCCACCCTAGCTTGAAGAATCTGAATTCAAACTTGTGGTGTGTGTTTGGTTCTGCACAAGCCATCACAACTACAATCAAATCATATGTGTGGGTAGTCTGGCTCTTAAATGTATATATATATATATATATATATATATATATATATGTGTGTGTGTGTGTGTGTGCATTGATAAAGAATTAATGAATTTATTCATTTTTAATAAGTTTTTTTTATTACTTTAATTATTATTATACTAGATAATTTTATTTGAAATCCCCACCCCTTTCTTTTTAAAAAAGACAGTGGTTTCTCTTACATGGGCAGTGGGGAGTATACGATTGATTCATGCATGTGAGTGCATTTTCTTTATTCAGATTTCTTGAATGCAAAGACTGATAGATTAGATGTAATACACATTGTTTAAAATAAAAATAAAAATAGGGCTATTACTTCAAATATGAGTATCCATTTATAATACCTTTTGAATATATATATATATATATATATATATATATATATATATATATTGTGTGTAGTTAGGCAGCATTTTTTCATTGGTGCATATTTCATTAAATAATATAGACAAGTTTTGTCTATTTATTTTAAGTAAATTCCTTTCATATTGTCTGATAAGCTTCATAACATTATCATTGAAAGATGAAAGAAAATCACTATATTGATACATTTTTTAATCCTATCTAAGCTTTTGGCTTATATAAGTCATTATCAAAGATGACAATTACATTTCAATATATTAAACAATACACGGACAAAACAATAATGATAGTTTTTGTTGCATGAAAGATTTCCAAGCAACGACAAACTCTACTATCGATACCGATAGTAGCGCGATAATTATTTATTATAATTTTATCATACAAACAAAAACAGTTTACTCACTAAAAAGATGCAACTTTGTTTCGATGCATTTCAATTGTACCTTGATGGGTGAGAACCAAAAATGGTTATGAACAATTCTGCTTGTGGGCAAGGCATATGTGAAATGTCATTTCGTTTTTTCTATTTGTTTGAGAAAAAATATATATGAGGCAAAAAGGTGACGGAGTGAAACAATAGTGCTTGTTGATAGTAGTTTGGTGAAGGATGGGTGGTGTGCTACCTATGAAACCACTGTTTTTTTGAATGGGTGGGTGTTGAATGCTGGCTAGTCCGGGAAGAATCCTTGCCGATAACGATGGTCAAAAGTTTAGGCACAGCATCTCACAAGCATCCTAAGAGTGAGGGGTGGTGCAGGAAAGGTGGGAATAGGAGATAGTAATACAATGGAAGAGGTAGGAGGGATAAATTCTAGCGGTAGTTATAGTAGCAATTGATAATGTTTTTTTTGGTTTACTATAAAAACAAGCTGAATTGCATATATTTATGTTGGAGTTATCGCTACTAATTCTGCAATCAATGAAAGTGTTTTGTAAATTAATAAATTTAGAGGTGGTGATTTCTTCTTGGTATGTTGAATATATAAGTTATTCGGGTTTTTAAAAAAAGTAGAAAAATATATAAACAAAAAATGGTATGGGATATTAATATAATTTTTATAATCTAATTTTGACCTATTCTTGGACAGTATAATGTGTAGAACAAGTATGGGTGTAAAACAATTTATCTGAAAGTATTACTAGTAATATATATGCAAAGAAAAACCATTCTAAGAATCATAATCTAAGATAAATCAGTAGAGAGGTACATAAGAGAGTAGGAAGTATAACAAAGGAGGTGAGTTATAATTTGAAACGTTTAGAGTTATGGAATTAAGAATTTAGCAAGGTTGTAATGTTAGATCCTTAATATGTCTACAAAAAAACAGTGGTTTCATAGGTAGCACACCACCCATCCTTCACCAAACTGCTATCAACAAGCACTATTGTTTCACTCGGTCACCTTTTTGCTTCATGTATATTTTTTTCTCAAACAAATGAAAAAAAGGAAATGATGTTTCACATATGGCTTACCCACAAGCAGAATTGCTCATAACCATTTTTGGTTCTCACCCATCGAGGTGCAATTGAAATGCACCGAAACAAAGTTGCATCTTTGTAGTGAGTAAACTGTTTTTGTCTATATGATAAAATTATAATAAATAGCATTATATATATATATATATGTATGTATGTATATTAATAATTACATATATACTTATGTTTCCAGTATGAATCAGAATTTCATGGTTTTCCCATTCATAAGTTACAAAAAAAACCCCAACTGTATTGAACAGTTCGTAATTTTTTGTACCTGATGTATGGGAAAACAATGAAATTCTGGGTCATACTGTAAATGTAGGTATATATGTAATTTTTAATATATAATTTAGAGCTCTGTTAAGCTACATTGAGCACTGTTTTTTTCTAGACCACTGATTAAATAAGCAGTTATTTGCTCACCTGTATGTGTACTTAATCGCTCACATATATGGTTGATTGTATCTCTTTATTTAGATCATTTCTACATTGCAGGTTGAGCACTTTGGAAGGAAGGGAATTTGTTGGCTGCTGTTGATTAATGCTAAAAGCACTTCACTATGAATTGAGCCCTCTGGTAGCTGGTAGTGCTGATACCTCATATATAATATGTTACAAATTCCCTTCCTCTGTAGTGTGTGCTGATGGCTTAAGGGTGAGAGTCTCCAACTGATGTCAAATCAGTCAGGTTTTAATTCTGGCTTGAAGCAATTGCATGTCTATCCACACCTATGAGCTGTGATACAGCAAAACAGTCTGTCTGTGGATGACTATATATATATATAAATATAAAAGTGGACATTAAAGTCAACACCAAGAGGTGACTGTCTGTTTCATGCTAAACGCAATCATCACACCATGATGATTGCATTTAGCATAAAACAGACTGTCGCCTCTGGGTGTTGACTTCAATGTCCATTTTTATATTTACATGCACTCTATTCCTGACATTGAGCACTTTAACCCATAAATATAACATACCGTAAAACTATATTTTACACACACATTATATATATATATATATATATATATATATAGAGAGAGAGAGAGAGAGAGAGAGAGAGAGAGAGAGAGATATCGATAGATAGATGAAGTGAAAATGATTGAATTACTTTGAAACTGAGGAATGGAGTCCATGATGAGTGTTAAAGGTTACAAGAAAAATCTGAGAAAGTAAAAAAATCGACAAATAATAACATATTTAAAACTTGTTCATATGTAAATTAATTAAATTCTTTGTTTCTTTTTGGTAAATTCATTGAACACTTTGGGCTTTTTTTGGTTTCACTCCAAGCAAAGCAAAAGATCCAATAATATGCAGGGAGTTATTAAGTGTGAAAGAATATGAGAAAAAAAAAATTTTTAAATAGCAAAAACAATAAAAGGGTAGAAAGTATCAACACGATGCTCTACCCTCATCTCCCCCAAAAAGAAGAAGCAGCTAACTCCACAGATTTTTTCTTACTTCTTTTTCGTAAGTCCTCAACATCCTTTCATTCAGTTCTTCTGGTCTGGGGGTATTATACAGAAGCTTACACTATTTAAAATATTTTTCAGAAGTTATCCTAAGAAATGGGAAATTTTATCCCCTTATGTGGCAGTGAATGCTAGAAAATCTCTTCCCAGATGACAAGAAAACTGGAGGCAACAGAAAGATATAGAGAATTCCATGGATAGAGTGACTAAGTAACAAAGAAGACTTAAAGAAATTGGAAACAAAATGTATACTTATACTCAGTATCAGTAAGAGACAGCTGACATTTTTTCATCATATTCTGAAAAAGGAGGGCTTGGAAAACTTAACACTCACAGGGCATATTATGGGCAAGAGAGATAGGGGAAGATAGCAAGACACTGACTTGATTAGCTTCTGTGAAAGGAATGGGGGGTGGGAGGTTTAGAAATAGGACAAAAATTGCTGAGATCAAAAATGATAGGAAGTTTTGGAAAGCTATGACTGCCCATGAACTGAAGGGATGAGGCACATAGAAGAAAATAAAGACTGTGAGTATAAAGATGATAGAAAAATTTATCAATAAATTTTTCATTATATAAAAAGTATTTGTCCTGGAAAAAAATCTAAGGTATTCATTGCATATGTGGTCCCTTCAACACTGACATATTATATATGTGTGTGTGTGTGTGTATATATATATATATATATATATATATATATATATAATTTAATTACAATTAAAAAACAGACAACTTTAAGGTACCATTGATTATATTTTATTTCCCCAGGAAAGTGTTTTTTCCTGGTTCTTCAAATCATATTTCCAAGCATAAAAAGTCGTTTTAAAATTTATGTATTATTTTTATACGCTTTTAAGAGGTAGTTTTAAGTTTTATATTATTAGGACCTTGAATAAGTTCTTGCTGTTTTCCAACAGATAGCATTCCCAGAACTGTGTGCATGTAGTTTCAGATGGTAACACATCTATAAGGTAGTACTATGAGCAAGCCTGAAATTCAGTGTATGTCATATTGCTAAAGTGTAAACAATTTTGTTTTTTATAGTATTAAACATGCTGGATTTTGTGCCAAAGAAAATTTATTTGTGAGGAATTTTACTGCATTACTTTATTCAAAGTAATATCTGCAGCTGAAGCACATAGAATTCTTGTTGAGACTTATGGTGACCATGCTCTATAGGAAACAACATGCTGAGATTGGTTTAGAATACTCTGGCGTTCTGAAAAAGTTTGAAGATGAAGAAATGGGAGCATTACTTCATGAAGACTTGCAGAATCATTAGGAGTTGGTCACACAACAGTTTTGAAATGTTTGAAAGCAATAGGAATGATTCAAAGGCAAGGACATTGGGTGCTGTACAAGTTGAATCCGAGAGACAATGAATGGCGTCTTGTCACATGTGAACAGCTGCTTCAACGGCAGAAAAGGAAAGTTTTTATGTATCATATTGTGACTGGTGATGATGAAAAGTGAATACACTATGATAAACCTAAGTGTGGAAGATTGTGGGATAAGCTTGGCCATGCATCAATATCAGTGGAAAAGCTGAATATCCATTGTTCGAAGCTTCTGCTCTGAATTTGGTGGGATCAGCTGAGTGTAGTTTATTATGAGCTGCTCAAACTGACTGAAACCATCATGGGAGGTCGCTATCAACTACAATTGATGCATTTGAGTTGAGCATTGAAGAAAAAACAACCTCTATATGAGCAGAGACACAACATAGTGATTTTTCAACATGACAACACTAAGCCACATGTTGCGAAATGGGAGAAAACCTACTTTGAAACACTTAAATGGGAAGTCCTACCCCACCAGTCGTATTCACCAGACATTGACCCTGTCTGATTATCACCTGTTCCGATCGATGGCACATGGCCTGGCTGAGCAGCGCTTTCATTCTTATGAAGATGCCAAAAAATGGGTCGACTCATGGTTAACCTCAAAAGATGTCGTTTTTCTGACATGGAATTCAAATGCTGCCAGAAGGATGGGAAAAAGTAGTGGAGAGCAATGGACAATACTTTCAGTGACATGTTTCTTACTAATTATTTCATCAAAAATCAGTGAGAACTTATTCAAGATCCTAATACATATATATATATATATATATATATATATATATATATATATATATATATATATATATAACAGTGGACATGGAAGTCAGCACTTAGGCGACAGTCTGTTTCATGCTAGTGCAATCGTCAGGCGACTAGTGCTGTTATTTTTCTCGGCTATATATATATGCAATACATATCATTGCATGGCCACATGCCATGCCATCTCAATTTAACTTTTGAAAAATCATAGAACTATGAAACCAGTAAGGTTATTCTAAATAAATATTCTTAATGACTCCAGTTACAACTTCTTTTTCCCATATATATATATATATATATATATATATCCATGTAAGATGTGAACGAATAGAGTACAGTTCCAATGGTCATAACATTTAATTTAAAAGAGGGATCAATACAAAGTAGAGCAATATTATTTATTTTAGGATATTACATTGAAAAACATGTCAAAATCACTACACAAATGCAGTCGTGTTTTGATGTGTATCCATGCATCTTGTCAGGCGCTTATAAATTACAGGTGAATGAATGATTTATTTAGATTTCCTAATCTAAATAAATTCTTGACTCACCAGTAATTTATAATCACCTGATGAGATGCATTGCTACACATCAAAACACGACTGCAATTATGTGCTGATTTTGATATGTTTTCAGTGTAATATTCTAATATATATATATATATATATATATATATATATATATATATATATATATATATGTATATATACAAAAATATACATATATATATATATGTATATATACAAAAATATACAAAATAAAAAATAAATAAAAAACAAATAAAAATTAATACAAATAACTAAATAAATGAACAAATTAATAAATCGACCTTGCTAAAATAACCATTAGAACTAATAAAAATAAGCATAATTAAGCAAAAAGAAGTAAAAATAATTAATCCAAATAAATAAATAAATTACAAACCTGTCCCCCACCAAAATAACAGAATAGACTACGGCAAGCAATCTAAACACTGGACGAATAAATAGCTTTAATTATCTTCCTAGACCAAAACAAACTATTAAATAAGCGATCTAAGCAAATCCCACCCCCAATTTTTTTACTACATTAATAAAACATCAAAAACCAAAACAAATAAATAATACAAAATGAAAAACAAGTAAAATAAATTAACCCAAACAAATAAATAAATAAATAAACAAGTCACTCCCGCAAAAATAACCACCATAATAGATTACCCACAATGCACCACTGACCCATATATATAAATAGCCGAGGAAATATCCAACATTCACAGCCTGATGATTGTATCTAGCATAAAACAGCCTGTTGCCTCTAAGTGTTGACTTCAATGTTCACTTATATATATATATATATATAACTAGTGTCTATTTTGCATTGTTGAGTTCTTTAAGGAAAAGTAGACAAGAGGATCAATTCTCATGTACTCTCTTTAGGAATTTTTTTTTATCACTGCTCTTTTGTATCTGAGTAGGCATTCACTCATAAGCTGGCAAGAGTTTCTGCCAGTGGGTATTTTTATGCAATGATGTGGTAAAAGTGTTGTTACTGTATTTTATGAGAATGTCTAAGAAAATAAAACATCCCTATAACTCTAGAAACATACAGACAACCCATACATCCAGTTAAAATGTAAAAATAAAACCATCCTTGATAATGTCTAAAAGTATAGCCGAAAGCACTCAGAATTACAGAACATTTAGACAATTTCTACACATTGTGTCCAGAAAAGAAAACACTTGTTTGAACACAAGAACAATTAAATAAAAAGCTTATGAATAAAAAAATAAACAAAAAGTACCTTGTCTGTTGTCATTAATGAAACATGTCTGTACATATATATTTCTACCCACTAATGCTTTCACAGCTACAATAAAAAAGAATTAATCTAAATTCAGCATAAAAGTTTTCACAACTACGTCAAAAACAATAAAAGACTTAATCAATACAAAACGAAACAACAAGCCCAAACTTGAAGGAGCAGTTTACTCTATAACCTGTAAGGACTGCCATAATTAATATATTGGAGAAACCTCACGAAGTTTAGATAAAAGATTGTGAATACAAAAGAGAAATTTTAAAAAGCAACACATTAAACTAGGTACCTCCACTGAATTTTCGATACCTAAGTTTTAAAATTAAATTTTAAAAATGAAAAAGCATCCTTGAAGACTTCATTCTAGTTTTAAAATAAAATATTATAAAAGAGACATTTTAAAAACACACATTAAATGCATTAACTGCTAATCATGATGAGATGGACCACAATTTTGTCATTAAAAATGCTACTCTAATTAAAAGAGAAAACAAATCACTAAGACAAAAATGTTTAGAAAGTGCTTTAATTGCTAATTCATCCACAGTAAATTTTTCCAACTTCGTACAATGTTTTACTATTCTCAGCAGATCTTCTGTTCTCAAAATGTGGGATACTTAAAGACAAAGATGATGGAAATAAAAAGATTCTAAATCAAATTGCCTAGATTATATACACATATAGAAAATAAATTATTTTTTCTAAATTAAAAATTTCCGGCATCTCCTATATATACCACTTTTTTGCCAGAAGGCTAATTTTGGGCAGACTCTCTTTAGAGCAGCTTATTCAAACCTCGGAATTATATATATATATATATGTGTGTGTGTGTGTGTGTGTGTGTGTGTGTGTAATTACTTTACATGTTATATTTTATGTGTTTCAGTAAACAATCTGTTTTTTTTTAATATTATAAATTACATCTAATGGATGTACATTCAAGATTCTTAATAAGGAATATGAGCTTTTAAAACCTATGTCCCCCTTCTTAGGGGTAAACACCATCTGATTTAGTGCATTTTAGAATGGTCGGCCACAGAGAACACAAAGCCTAGCATAGTTCAATTACTCTTTTCAGGAGTTCAAATCTTCTCAAACCAATGTAAGTTTATATATATATATATATATGCAGAAATATAGTCTTAAAGTGTGCTATATTTATTGGGTAAAGTGCTCAATATCAGAGATAGAGCATGTGTAAATATAAAAGTGGACATGGAAGTCAGCACTTAGAGGCGACAGTCTATTTCATGCTAGTGCAATCGTCAGGCTGACGATTGCACTAGCATGAAACAGACTGTTGCCTCTAAGTGCTGACTTCCATGTCCACTTTTATATATATATATATATATATATGTCTATATTTCTGAGATGAGGTATTATGTACAGTATTTACATTATTCGGACTATTGTCCTCATCTTTGTTGCCATATTTGTCACAACGTTTCGGCCGTTGTACGCTCCGGCCTTCTTCAGGTGGTTGGAATTTCGAACCGAACCCTTTATTTCGATCACTGGGGTAGACTGTTCTAGTTCCACGAGCCATGTTTGATGGATGTCAGTTATCAGTTATCTCCTGGTAATTTTTCCCTCTGAAAGTTCTCCACTGCCTGAACCGGGTATTGAACTCACACTCTTTGGGTCTGTTACTGGATCTAACCAACGCCTTTATCCACCATACCATGTGTCCTTGAGGACATCTGGGTATGAATTTCTGAGTATTATAAACCTAATTTTTCAGCAACCATTTTATATATATATATATGGAAAGACAAAAGAAAAACTTTTTATGCCAATGTGTTTCATTCCTTGAGGAAATTCATCAAGGTAAGTGTAGAAATTTAATTTGGTAGCCTGCATTTATACACAGTAACACACACAGACACACATATATAAATATAGTTTTAAGGTGTACTATATTTATGGGATAAAGTACTCAATATCAGAGATAGAGCGTATGTAAATATAAATGTATAAATATATATATATATAGTATTTACATTATTCGGACTATTGTCCTCATCTTTGTCACCATATTTGTCACAACGTTTCGGCCGTTGTACGCTCCGGCCTTCTTCAGGTGGTTGGAATTTCGAACCGAACCCTTTATTTCGATCACTGGGGTAGACTGTTCTAGTTCCATGAGCCATGTTTGATGGATGTCAGTTATCAGTTATCTCCTGGTAATTTTTCCCTCTGAAAGTTCTCCACTGCCTGAACCGGGTATTGAACTCACACTCTTTGGGTCTGTCACTGGATCTAACAACGCCTTTATCCACTAGGACATCTGGGTATGAATTTCTGAGTATTATAAACCTAATTTTTCAGCAACCATTTTTTTACCAGTACTCATATTGCAATTTTGCTGTTATCATTGCATGTTCTTTACCAGATCTCATATTGCAACTTTTTGTTATCATTGCTGTTCTCTGGCACTCCTTATTACTGGTTCCCATATTGTATTTATTTCTATGCTAGGCCGACTCAGGAGATTTTTGTGGCCTAGCATATGTGCTGATTCCTTAAGTTTACGAATTTTCCAATGGTGTTCCCTGTCTATGATCTCAACCTGATCCCACAGGGGACGGTGATCTCCCTTCTCTCTCCATATGTGGTCAGCCACGCCTGATTTTTCTACTTCCCCTCGCATTACAGCTTTCTGGGGGACAACAACACTCAGAAAACAGTCTGCCTGCCTTATGTGAAGGGGTTATCAGAGAAAATACAAAGGATCTGCGGTCCATATAACATCAGGACAACCTTCAAAAGCGTGACAACACTTCGCAGATATCTCTCTCGAGTGAGACCCCCCATAGAGGAGAACAGGACTAAAGACTGTGTGTACGCTATCCCGTGCAGCTGCGGAAAGGAATATAAAGGAGAAACAGGCCGCCCCCTCAAGGTATGGCTTCAAGAACACCAGAAACGTTGTGACAAAGATGAGGACAATAGTCCGAATAATGTAAATATATATATTTATACATTTATATTTACATACGCTCTATCTCTGATATTGAGTACTTTATCCCATAAATATAGTACACCTTAAAACTATATTTATATATGTGTGTCTGTGTGTGTTACTGTGTATAAATGCAGGCTACCAAATTAAATTTCTACACTTACCTTGATGAATTTCCTCAAGGAATGAAACACATTGGCATAAAAAGTTTTTCTTTTGTCTTTCAATATATATATATATATATATATATATATGGTCAGTTTGAAATTAAGACGTTTAATGGATATACTAAAAATGCATTTCAGAAGTTAAGAAAAAATATTCAGATGTTTTCTTTTTTAACTATAAGGAGGTTTTGAAAGGCCTTCAAAGTATAATGTCACTAATGAAACATACTGAATATGGATAAGAAAATGTCTGAATATCTGAGAAGATAGAGACGCTAATAAGATAACGAATGTGAAAAGGAACATTAGTAGCAAAATCTCACTAATACAAAAAGAAAATGATAAAACTGAACTGAATAAAGAATTAGAATTTGTGAATATGAGACTTGAAAATGCATAAGAACACAAGTTAACATACGTTGGTGAAACTGAATGACTTATGAAGCAATATATGCCAAAATAGACAAGGGGGAAAATAAAAATTCAGTTAATAAATGAGAAACATACAAATATGGAAAAACTTGAGGAAATGTAAACATCATTATGGAATTAACGAAGACACAACAAAGGAAAGTGGAAAACTGGACAAAATAAAACATGATAGAAAAACAAAAAGTATTCATATAATGATGGAAAAAAAACAAAGAAATAATAAAAAAAAATATTGACTTAAAGTTAGCCTGTGGATTATAGCATCAATATAAAAGCCTAAAAAAATCAAAAGCTAATCTAAGATATAAATCACCATAATGGAAAAGGGAAATAAAGAAAGAGACCGAACTTATTCAGACAGAACTCTTAATATAAGAGGAAGTATCAAAAGGAATAAAAACAAAAAAGAGAACATTATTAAAGATTAGATGCAAATAAAATGTAAAAGAAAATTACATACCAACTGTAAAAGATGTCTTAAAACAAATGTAAAAATCTCCTGAAACAACTATAAATGATGTCCGAAAACAACTGAAAAAGATGTCCTAAAAGAATAGCAATGTCCTAAACCCACTGCAAAAGATGTCATATAAAACTTACTGAAAAAGATGTCCTGAAATGATAGCAATGTCCTAAGCCCATTGCAAAAGATGTCATAAAACAACTGCAAAAGATGTCCTGAAATAATAGCAATGTCCTAAGCCAACTTCAAAAGATGTCCTAAAACTTCAAAAGATGTCCTGAAACAACTGAAAAGATGTCCTTAAACAACATATCTGTCTAAAAGTACAAAGGAAGAAGAGACATGAGAAATGAAATAAATTTCCTAAACAAAGCAATACTTCCAAAACAAGGAAAAATTCTATAGTGAAATGAGGAGATCGGTGAAAAACACCATAAAATGAAGAAGTGCATTCTGGAATAAGATATGGGGAAATGAAAAAAAAACTATATGAGAAGCACAGAATAGATTAAGAATGCTGAATAGAAGTACAGAAAAATAGATGAACCGAACTGGAACATAGACATTAAAGGACAACTCTTAAATATATCAAAAAGAGCATTATCCCCCTCACAGAATAGATAAGGAACTTAATTATTTGTTAAATATTTTTCCTGTTTGTGCCTAAACCATTAGCAGATCTGTTTTCCTCATTATATGCTCTACAAATTTCAACTATCTCTCTTTCTGATTCTAAGTGTAAGTGGCCATTTTGTTTCCATTATTTCTAAAATTCTCTCGTTGCTCATACATTAAGCCCATCTTTGAGGAGATTGCACCGTATTTACTGCTATTTAGGAAAGTTGATATTATATAACAGTTTAATACACTTTATTTTGTTTCGAATGAAAATTTGTTGGGGTAAAAGCAAAAGCAGCTAAAAGAATTAATTCAATATTACAAACAAATATTGGAATGATGATGACACGCCTCAAAATTATAAAAGATATTTTTTATGTTGGATCCTTTAGAATGAGGAAATTTAGTATATTTACCTTTCATTTTTCAGGACTCAATAAGCATAAAACAAATGTTTAAGATTATCAAACACATTCATGACCATTTTAGGAAAACTGATATTAAATAACACTTCAGTGTTCTTATCTTTGTTTCTAATGAAATTTTCCTTTTTCTTAATATCAATTATAGCTTTTGGAAGGCATTTTTCACTATCACAATACACCTTCAGATTTTAGATTTTTGTACTTTTGCTTGATTTTGGTCTCTCCAATTTATAGTTCTCACTTTAGGCTGTTCTTTTTGCTGACAACCATATGCATCTTCTTCCATGTACATGCCAATCGTGGCTCTCCATAATTTCCTATCCTGTGTAGCTCTGTACCTTTTTGCTATTTCCTTACCCTAGTTCTTCCAGAAATTTACACAAGATTGTTAGGAAGGTTATGCACTTTTTTCCTATGTTGCTCTTGCCTTCAGTTTGTACTAAGAGTGTCAAATTTTTAAGCCTTCTTTCCTCATTATGTGTACTAGATATTTCAACTATGAGTGTCCTATTTGTTTCTATTTTCTCTCAAACTTATAAAATTCAAACACTGTGGTCCCTATTGGTGCACATGTTTCCTTTTTCTTATTTTTTATACACCATTTCACTCCAAGTAAGGCAATAAAATCACTAAGATGCAAGAGGTTACTAAGAGTAAAGAAACTGATAAAACTTTATTGAATAGCAAAGAACAACTGACACAGCATTCAGAAGAAACAATTTAAAAGATTTTTTTTCATCTGCCATAGTGACAATTCTTCTAAACTTAAGCTAAGTTAGAAATTTCTTCAAGAAAGGTTGGATTATATATTTGTTTGGTATAATTACCATATATAGACATCTGCTCCATATTGTTTTCATTATAACTTAATCAGGAGGCAATAATTAAAGTGACACAATACATTACATCCTAAAACAATAACATACTAATAACAAGTAAAAGCAGTTTTAATGATACTGAAAATGTACTTCAGTCAGTCGAACTAGGCTTTGTTGTATTCATATGCAAATTTCCACCATATATTGATAGAGCTGGTGGCTAAACTAGTTCTGACATTGAAGACTAAATTATGAGAAAAATAGTAGTGAATACTTTGAGCTAATTATAGCTTACCACATTCTATTTACTACTAATTTTTTTGTTTGAGATATCAACACGGACAGGGTACTAAAACATAAAATTCTGGATCTAGATAGCAAGACCGCTGGGGCAGAGAAAATATGGAATCATTTGTACTGAATACTTTTAAACTTCCTCAAGTACATTGCGAGTGAGGAGTTGAATATTCTTATAAACTAAGTGTTGTCTGATGTAAATGAACTGTTCAGTGAATGTACAAACTTTGAAGAAGTTATTAACATGGAACTTTTGTCCAAGAAAAAAGGGAGATATACATCAGGCATGTTTTTGCAGCCAGAACTCAACAGGTTGGAGAAACCTCGGATTAGTATCTTCAAGCACTGCACATTCTGGTGAAGGACTGTAAATTCAAAGATGTTACCACTCAAGTTTACAAAGAGGAAGTTATTAGAGATGCCTTTATTTCTGGGTTATCTACACACCCTATTCAGCAGAGACTTCTTGAAAACAAAAGGCTCACCCCCACAGAAGCTGTAAACCAAGCACAAAGTGTAGAAAGGGCTATCCTAAATTCTGAGGGTTATTTTGCTGATACACAAACAAGTTATCAAGTGGCATCAGTATTGGAACCCCAGACTAACGCCTTAAATCTCAGCAAGAGGTAAATCTAAAGGAGGAGGACTCTTGGATATCCACTGCTAGCAAATTCCTTTTAAAAGAGAGGTGCTTTTTCTGCAGAGACACTAGGCACCCTACATTTAAGTGTCTGGCTCAAGGAACAAATTGCTACAATTGCACGAAGGAAGGTCATTTCACTAAAGTCTGTCGTTTGAAAGCTAATAAGTTTTCTGCTGCATTACGTGTAACAGCCATGGTAACCGCTACACTACAGGCAGTTCCAAAAGCCATGTAAAAATGCCTCGCAAACAAAAAAAATTACTGTGTTAGTAGATTCAGGAAGTAGTCATAGCTTTATTGACAACAAGATAGCTCTTTGAACATTAGACCTACTAACTCTACTGTCAGCATGGCTCCGTTTGACTCGTTAAAAACTGTAGGAAAATAAAGCAAATCTTATTGTAGGTACAGAAACTTACAAGAACTTTACTTTATCCTACATTTTCCAAAGGCACATCCGGTCTGGTATATAGATAGATTACATATCATATTTTTCCCCATATTAAATAATTGTAGATTTAGACAGCAAGAAAAGAGTGCTGGATTGCTATGTGATATCCATCCTCTTATATGTCAGTGAATGTTTCCCCAAGAACGAGGAAAAGCCTCAGATAGGTGGTTCTACTGAAGTTTACTAAACTTCTATGAACTAAGCGAGTAATCAACAGGAAAGTCTTAAAGAAAATGACAACAGAAAGAACACTTCTACTCAGAATCAGGAAGAGATAGCAGAAATTCCCTGAACACATAATGAGGAAAAGGGTTTGGAAAATTTCACCCCCAAATGGATAATTTATGTGCTGATGTGATCCTTAGACAAGACTTTCAAGGCCTGCACAAAAAATAAAAATTTTATAACCCGTGTGGACGAGCTAACATGAGGATTTCACCTCTTCTGACTGTAGACTTATATCTGTAAAATCCTAAAGAAGAGGAATTTATAAGGAAGGAAATAAAAAACCTGTTAGATTGAGAGATCATTGAGCCCAGTAAATCTCTGTGGCGAGCGCAAGTAGTGGTAACTAAGGACGAGAAATGAAAAGAAAGTTCAGTCATTGATTATTCACAAACAATAAATCATTTTAACTTTAAAGATGCCTACCCTCTACCTGAGATTACAACGAGGATTTCAGAAATAGCAAAGTATAGTCTGTACTCTAAACTAAACCTAAAAAGTATGTATAATCAAATTCCCCTATAGATTGTAAACCACCCTTGCACAACTTTTGAAGCCAGTGGGAAATTGTATAATTTCAAAAGGATGCCATTTAGGATCACAAATGGCTGGGTTTCAAAGAATTTTGGATGAAATAATTGAAAAGAAAAGCCTAAAGGAAACATTCATGTATATAGATGACATGACAATTTGTAGTATTAATGAAAGAAAACATGACACTTAACTTGGCAAAATTCAAAGAACTGATTGAAAAGTACATTCTTAACTTAAATGAGAATAAATGTGTCTACAGTGTAACAGAAATAAAACTTCTAGTCTGTGAAGTAAGCAAAGGTACAGTTAGACCAGACTTTAGACCTCTGCAAGAACTCACTCCTCCTGGCAATATGAAAACTCAGAAGAGAATGTTTGCTTAATAGTCGTTGGATTCCAAACTATTCAGTAAAAATTAATGCGCTAAATAACAAGACTATATTTTCCTTACCTACTAAAATAAAAGATTCCTTTGAATATTGGAAAAGGGAATTAGAAAGAGCTGTAGTACACACTCTATATGATGAAAAACCCCTTGGAATTGAAACTGATGTGACACTAAATCAAGGAGGTAGGCCTGTTGCATTCTGGTCCCGACCACTAAACCCCCTCTGAATGAAACCACTCTCTAGTAAAGAAAGAAGCTAATGCAATCATTGAAGCAATCAGGGAATGGAATCATTGCTTAAAAGGTAAATATTTTATTCTTGTCATGGACCAAAAAGCTCTATCTTAAATTTTCAATAAGCATAAAACTTCGGAGACTAAAAACAACAAAATTTATTGTTGGTGAATTAAACTTTCTACTTACAAATATGTTATCAGATATTGACCGGGCATCAAAAACGTATGCCCAGATATATTAATAAGAGTATGTCATGTTTCTGTTGTAAATATCAACCTTAAGGAATGATCTACGTCATCCTGAAATATCAAGAATGACGTTGTACTTTATCAGGTCAAGAGATTTGCCCTAATCAACAGAGGAAGTAAAGAAAATGGCTGAAAAATGTAATGTGTGTGCCGTAGAAAAACCAAAATTTGTAAGAAGAGGAGGCAAATTAATTAAAGCTACTCAACCCTTCAAAAGATTGAATATGGATTTCAAGAGGCTACTTCCTTCAAATCGAGGAGGAAACAAATATTCATTGACTATCATTGATGAATATAGTCCTTACCATTTTGCATGTAGGGACATGTTCGCTACAAATGTATTGACTTGTTTAAGCAAATTATATTGCATATTTGGTATGCCAGATTATATACACTCTGATAGAGGACCTAGTTTTATTTCGGAGGAGCTAAGGAGATTTTTTTCAAGAGAAAGAAATAGTTACTAGTAGATCTACTGTGTACAACCCATAGGGTCAAGTGGAGAGTCTGAATAGAATTCTGTGGAGGACAATCAACTTAAACATAAAATTGAGAGGTTTAACTGTACACCAATGGGGAAAAAAAATTTAATTAATTTGGTTAAGTTGCTTTTGAAACTGCATTCCTTTTCTTTTGTGAAAATAAAGTATTCCAACTTTACGTTGTCAAAATTTGTCATATGCAAATCTGTACCATATAATTAGCAGTCAATATCACTGGTGGCTAAACTAGTCCTGACATTGAAGACTAAACTAAAAGAAATAGTAGTGAATACTCCTAGCTAATTATAGCTTACCACAGGCTTGGTGGTAAGCAAGAAAAAAAAAAAGAAAAAAATGATTTGGTTTCACTTTTAAGAAAGTAATTAGCAGTTGCTGTTACAAGACATGAACCTGAATAAAAGCATAAATACTCCAAATTCTAATTAACCTCACTGAATTTTATGGATCTAACTGCAATGTAACATGCTACATAGACAATTCTTTCTTATTTGTCTATCAATCTATTTTGTGCTTATTCTAGAAAAACTGTCTAGCTCAACAAAGTTCTTTCACTGTATCATGCTAGACAATTTTTCTTGCCAGAATCTATCCTACATATTTATAAGTATTTATTACTTTGAATATTGCTGCCATATTCTGGTCTGGTGCTTCTGCTCTGTATTTAGATACTCTTCATAAAATCCAATTAAGAATCCGCAATGTTGGTCCTGACAAAAAGGCCTTTTCTGTATTTTTTGTTAGATGAGATTAGAAACTAATTTCATTCAAAATAATCACTTTTCATTGTACTGTGACAACTGCATTTTTTTTCATTGTCAAAATTGGCATATTTTTATTTATTGATCTGAGAATTAAAGATGGAATAAAAGAACAACAATTTTGGGAGGATTATGATTTTTTTTATTTTAAGAAAGGTAAAAATTCAAGAAAGGTGAAAATTCAAAAAAGGGTGTTTTTCTCTTGACACCGCAATTATAGGTCCCTTGACAATTTGTTTTAAAAATCTATTTTCAGAATTTTAAAACCCAAACATATGAAACTAGATTTTTATGCATTCTCTTTTTTCTCAAGAATTAACAACAAAAGTTTTTGTTTTTTTTTACAATGAGGCTCATCCTGTACAAAGCCTGGGATCACATGAAGTAGAGGGGATATAGAGTAAGAGGTACAGTTTATGTAGATATGTGGGTAAGATAATTGTTAACCCTAGACTTGAACAGATTAAGATTGTAATGTTCAGTGAAACATCTCCTTGGGAGTTGGTTCCACAGAGAAGTGGTTCGTGGAAAAAAGCTGCTTGAGTTTATTTCGCATTAATGGAATACAGAGGGAATGAGGGTGGTTTGCTACAATGTGAGTAGCCTGGTGGGTCCTAGCCATGAATGCTAAATGACAGAACTAAGGAATGTAGTTTGTTTGAGTACTTTTCATGAAATTAGCGATAGAGCAGTGAGACGCTTGCTACATTTCACCTGTGAAAGAGGTGTTGCAAGGTGGAAAATAATTTGTCACCCACAAAGACACGGATATACTTTTGGACTCCATTGAGACTGGAAAGTGAGGATTGGGCAGTTCCTGCCCAGATATACCAGCAGTACTCAATTTTAGGCCTGATTTGGCTCTTGTAAAGGTAGAGGATAGCATGAGGAGTCAGGTACTTACTGGAGCGGTACAGGGAACTGATCATTTTTACTGCATCTTTAGTGATGGGTCATATATATATAAGTTCCATTTGAGGTCAGGGGTGAGTTTAAGGCCCAACAGTCACTCAAGATATAGTGCCTCCCTGAAAGGACATCCATTCATCATGACTGGTGGTAGTTTGGGGTCTGATCAGTGATGATGAAATGTAACTAGTTTGGTTTTCAAGGCATTGAAAATAAGCAGCCAGTTTTCCCCCAAGAAGAAAGATCATTTTCCAATCTATGGTCATCATGAGTTTTCAATTGAATATTGGTTAATTTAATCACAATCCAATTTGCAAATAAATCTGCCCTGTGATTGGTTAGTTTAGATTTTTTATCATACATTTTTGCTAGAGAATATGGAAAGAAATTAGACAGGGTGCAAAATAAATACTTCCCATATATAACTGCCATATAATGGTAAGACATTAGTTGGATGAAGACACCAGTGCCACTAATGTTTTTACCATTATGTGATGGGGGGTATATGTGGGAAGTATTTCTGAGACATCCTCTATAAGTGTTTTGAAGTAGGTTTCTCATTTCATATGTATTAAGCAAATATGTAATATGTATTCACAAATGCGAATTAAAACAAAAAATAATTACCATATATACTTAAGTATAGCACAAGTTTTTATGATTAGTTTTTTTCACAAAAAATAGGGAGTCACACTTATACACATGTAATTTTTTGTTTGAAGAGGTTAAAAATCATGTATTTTTGGTAACCAATTGCACTATACACAGGTAATTTTTTTCTGCTGGGGTTAAAATTTTCAGGTGTTGCACTATACATGAAGTCAGCTTATACACAAGTATATATGATAATTTTCATTATTTTGTTTTCCATTTCAATGTCAGCTGCTAAGAAAGTTGGTCCATTGTGTCATGCAAGACAATTTTTCTCTCCAGAATCTATCTTACATATCTATAGGTCTACCATTCATCCATGCTTTGAATATTGCTGTTATATATGATTTAGTGCCACTGCTATTTACCTTGAGATCCTTGATAAAATCCAGCTGCAGTCACTTTCCCACTGTCATAAGATTGCCTCTCTGTACCTTTTCTATAAATACTTCATGGTAATTGTTCAGATGAGCTTTTTGCTAATGTACCTAGACTTTTTGAATTTAAGTACTAGACTGGCATAAAGTTCTCATCAATTTACAGTTGAGATAGCTAGATGAAACTGTAAGTTCTATGCTAACAGTTTCTTTTCTCACACTTCTCACTTGTGGAACTCCTTTCCAGCTCCGTGCTTTCCAGCCAACTTTAATCTGCAAAAATTTAAATGCAATGTCAATTGCTACCTGCTGTCCTTCTGATTACTTTTTTTCTCTTCACGCTCATAATATTTCTGTTCCCAATTCTTTCACATCCTGTAACCCCTTGCATGGTGTGATGCCAATTAAAAAAGGAAAATTGAGTTTAGAAAAAATAAGTATATCAAATAAGCATACAGAAGAGATTGTATATTTTTGGAGGGCTAGTAGAGGTAATAGAGGAGTGAGTTATAATTTTGTTAATCTGTTCATTTTTAAAATTATAACACTTGTAAATCGTATACACACATACGTATAAATTAATAAAAAAGTTCAATAATAAAATGTGCAACCAAGGTAATCAGTACCTCGTTGCGATAAAAATGTAATAAACCTATTAATACATATTATACATGATTACTGTGCGGTCTTCCAATGCAATCAACAAGACCAGTGAGGACGTCTTTGGAGTGGGATCAGACAGAGGTGCAGACCTTTCAAAACCTGGAAGACCGCACCGGAAGACAAGGTTGAGATGGCGCTAATCTGGAGGAAAGCTGCAGAACAAACCCGGGGTCATGTTCAATGGAGAGGTTTTGTCACCCAATGTTGTTGATTGCATTGGCGAAACATGTCCAATCTTCTTGTGTCTCCATACTGTGATTCTGTCTTGCAGATCAGCTTGGCTAGATCTTCCCATGACACCCCCCCCAAGTATGCCCCCCCCCCCCCAAGCATTGTTGGTGGAAGACATTTACCCTCTGGCAGATTTTGCTGGTTTTCTTCTATGTCTCACAGGCATAGACTGTCGTTGGTATGATAATAGAATTATACAGCCAGAGTTCAATTCTCTGGCTGAAGGATCTGCGAGACCATATCAGTCTTATATGTTAGAACATTTATGATAATATAACGAAATAATTATGAAACCAAATATTTTTATTCATAAATTTATAACAATGACTGAACAAGAAAATTTAAATAAATGCATAGCGACATGTAGCTGCAATTATAAATTTGGAAAAATAATTAATTTTCTGGACATTATACATTTTCTTTTTATTTTATATCTCAAATTAAATCCTGTTTTAATTTTCCAAGGAAAGTTCATTATATGTTATTGTAAAATGGGTAATTATTTTATTTAAACCTTTGGTGGCAATTCTCAAGAAAAGGGAAAATCTATGAATCTAGTATCATATGTTTGGAGTTTATTAAAATTCTAAAAATAGCTTTTTAAAACAATACAAATTGTAAAGTGAATATCATAATGGCAGTGCCAAGAGAAAAACCATCCTTTTGACACTGCTTTATTTCAGTTTAAGATTTATATGGTTTATACAGAAGATACTGTAAATAATGGCCTATAAAGATTCTGGTTGAGATTTCCCACGGAATGATGTTCTAAGGTCTGGTTCCAACCAGTTGAGGTTGATAGTGATCAAATGTAGCAAGTACTCAAGAATAATCAATGTTATCCAACAGAAGAAATAGCTAACATACTTAAAATATTCAAATCATGGATTGAAAATCATTTGCAGCAGCTTAGTCATGTTAGTCAAGCACAAAAAAAACTTTCTGACCCATATTCCTTTATGCAATTTGCTACTTAAACATAAGAAAAAAAGGACCCATATTAGCTATTCCAAAAGTTAGTTTTTGTTCAAAGAGAATGATGCTATCATAATGGTAGTATTAGCTGTTTCCTTATAAGGAAATATTTGGCATTCACTGACTGAGCAGCCAGTACTACAATTGGTTGAAATTTATAAAATCTTTCTATTAAAATAATTTTATTTACACTATTTATTAGATCTTTTATTGAAATGATTAGCAAAATATTGCTTAATTGCCAGTTGATTTCAAATTATATAAAATGGTAAATAATAACAATTTCCTTTGTTCACCTATTTTCATAATTTAGTAAATGTTTATAAATTTATGAATAAAAAATTGTTTTCATATTTATTTCTTTATAAATTGGTAAAAGAAAAATATTGCATTGCATTAGTTTTGATTGTATTATTTTTAGAATTTTATAAACATAAAATTATTCTTGTAAATAAACAATCTAATAAATAAATAGTGTTTAATATTGAATTGTTGTCAATTTTCAGGAACAAAAATAGGTATAAGTTCCCTTTCATCATGTTTAGGTTTTATTACAATTCTAATTGTAATAATTTCTTTTGGAAACAATAAACATTACCAAGGAGTGTGGTTAAAATGTGTGAAGGGAAAAAACATCCTCTTGACACTCTTTTTTTTTTTGTGGACATGAAAGTTAAAGATTGCCAAAGTATTTATAGAAAAAGCACAAGGAAGATACGTTATGGCAGTGGGAAAGTGAATGTAAGATCAGGATCAACAACAATACAGATTCTTCTTTGGATTTTATCGAAACACTCTAAATACAGAATCACCAGACCAGATGTGGCAACAATATTCAAAGCCTGAATGAATGACAAAGTTATAAATATATAAGATAGATTTTGGTGAGAATAATTGTCTAGTGAACCAAATTTCCTTGTAACAGTTTTAGTAATTGCTTCAATATAATGTCTCCACTTCATGATAGTGGAGAACTTTAGCCTAAAAAGGTGCAATAAGTCACTCTCCTGGAGATTAGCATCAGCCATAGTGCAAAAATGGTTCTCTTAGATGATTAAAAGTGAACAGTTTTGTTTTGGGGAGTGTTAAAATTAACAAACCATTCCTTGCACAGATAACAATAGATTGTAGTTCATTTTTTTAGTCAGCTGTCAGTTTTACTTTGTCAGACCTCTTGGACTTACTGTTAAGGCAAGAGTAATATAGATCCAAGGATAGAGCCCTAGTGAACACCTGCATTAATGCAAAGTGTTGTGTCGGAAACCTACCACCCCTCTTGAAGATGAACTTATCTGCGTCTGTGAACAAAGACTTTAAATAGTGGCATGTCAGTTGACATGAGACAGGAAGACAGAGAAGTTCTTGGCTGAGTTAGTTATTGACTACTCAGGTGATTTCTGTACCTTTTTACCAACCTATTAAAACCCTTTTTTTATTTGTTACGTGTTATTTGGCGTTTGTCTCTACACCCCAAATCAACATCATAACAGTGGCGACAAGAGATTCGTTCATCACGCTGAGTGGAGAATTTTTCAACTCTAGGTGGACTATATAAATTTTTTTTTCCTTGCTCTGAAAAAACAAAAAAACAAACAAAATACGTCAAACTTTGTTCTTCACGAAGAAATGGGATTTCAACGTGCCAAAAAGAAGTAAGACTTGTGCTTATTGTGGATATATACGTGTTTTTCCCTTTTTGACTGTTTTCGAAAAGTGTTTTGTGTAATCTATTACGCATAATGGAAGATTTGATTGCATTAACGAAAACTCTAGTGCAAAGTCAAATTCAGCAACAAGAGCAACAAAAATTGTTTCGGGAACAACTATTGGATTTACAAGTTCAGCAGCGAAATGACACAAAGGCTTTATATGAAGCGATTTTACTTAAGAATCCAGTAAATTCGTCATTCACGGCCGAAGGTATTGCTAATTCTATTACTGAGTTCAAATTTAACCCAGAGGAGGGCATAACATTTCCTGCGTATTTCAGAAGATTTGAAACAATATTTGAAAAAAAATGTGAAGGTTGGACTGACGAACAAAAAGTGAGTTTACTTTTACAAAAGTTGGGTACAGATGAAAATAATAAGTATACGAATTTTGTCCTTCCAAGAAAAACTGGTGACATTTCTTTCGAAGAAACTGTTAATACTTTATCTAGTATTTTTGGCGAGCGAGTTAGTTTGTTTCATACTCGTTTCTCGTGTTTGAATATGGTAAAGCGTGACGATGAGGATGTTGCTACGTATGCTGGAAATGTTAACAGAATGTGTGAACGTTTTATGTTACATGATCTTTCAATTGATCGATTTAAATGTTTGATATTCGTTCAAGGCTTGACTTCTAGCAAAGATAAGGACATAAGGTCCCGAATATTGGCAAAACTCGAACAAAATTCCGAGATCACTTTGCAGAAGGTTACGGAAGAGTGTCAAAGAATTGAAAACTTAAAACATGACAATATGCAAATTGAAGAAAAAGACATATCCCGTGTCCATGCTATTCAACCAAAAACGGGAATAGTTAATAAAAACGTTAAAAAACCAACGTGCTTTGGATGCGGTGGTGGTCATTTTAAAAGTGAATGTTTTTTTCGCGACAAAAATTGCTATTCGTGTGGCAATAAAGGCCATATAAGTACTCATTGTAAAAGCAAAAGAAAAAAATTTAAGTCGAAAAAAGATAATGTGAATATTGTGTTGTCACGTCAGGAGATTGAGGAGGGGCAGAAAAGAAAATTCGTACAGGTAAAAATTAATGGAAAAAATGTTGAACTACAGCTAGATACTGGAAGTGATATTTCCATTATTAATACAGCAACATGGATTAAAATAGGCAGACCTTTGCTTAAAAAGACTGAAAAAGTGGCTCGCGGGATTTCTGGAAGAAAATTGCATTTTCAAGGTGAATTTTCTTGTAATATTTCATTTGTTGGTAAGACACTAAAGTCTAAAGTGTATGTGCTACAAAATGCTTCAAATTTATTTGGAACAGATTGGATTATACTTTTTAATTTATGGGAACTCCCTATAAATTATTTTTGCAATAGAATTAATGTTTCTTCTCCGTGTAAAAATCGGGTTATAGAAAATTTGGTGAAAGATCTGAAAATAAAATTTCCACAAGTATTTTCAGAAGGTCTTGGATGTTGCAAAAAGACAGAGGCAAAATTTGAAGTGAAGGAAAATGTAAAACCTATTTTCAAGTGAAAAAGAAATGTGCCATTTGGTGTTTTGGAACAGATTAACAAAGAATTGGAACGGCTTGAAAATTTAGGAGTTATTTCACGCATTGAATTTTCAGAGTGGGCCTGCCCTGTTGTATATGTTAAGAAAAAGAATAATAAAATTCGGATGTGTGCTGATTTCTCTACGGGTCTAAATGATTGCTTAAAAGACCACACATATCCTTTGACTTCACCAGAAGACATTTTTGCAAGTTTAAATGGAGGAAAAATATTCTCTAAATTGGATTTATCAGATCCCTATCTCCAAGTGAAAGTGGACAAAGAATGTTCTAAATTGTTGACTATCAATACACACAAGGGTTTATACAAATTAAACCGTCTGCCTTTTGGTTTAAAAGTATCCCCTAGTATTTTTCAGCAAATTATGGACACTATGCTGGCAGGGTTGGACTTTGCCATTGCATATCTTGATGATATTTTGATAAAAAGTAAAGATCGAAATGAACATTTGGAACATATTAATCAGGTTTTTGAAAAAATTGAAGAATATGGATTCAAACTTGGAGCTGAAAAATGTGAATTTTTTTAGGAGTGAAATTAAGTTTTTGGGACAGATAATAGACTCTGATGGAAGAAGACCAGATCCGGCGAGGGCAGAAGCGATCAAAAGCATGCCAACTCCCAAAAATGTAGTAACGCTACAAGCGTTCTTAGGACTGGCTAACTATTATGGGATATATATTCCTAATATGTGCAGCCTTACGGCTCCATTAAATAAAATGCTTAAAAAGGGAGCAAAGTGGGAATGGTCAGAAGTGTGTCAGAAGGTGTTTGACAAAATAAAGAATATTTTGACGTCGGAATTATCACTAACACATTATGACCCTAAACAGGAAATTATAGTGGCATCGGACGCAAGCGAGTACGGAATAGGTGCAATAATTCTGCATAAATTCAAAGACGGCAATACGAAGCCAGTGGCACATGCATCAAGGACATTATTACCCACAGAAAAGAAGTACTCTCAAATTGAGAAAGAAAGCTTAGCTATCATCTATGCTTGTAAAAAATTCCATAAGTACATACATGGAAGAAGGTTTATATTGCAGACCGACCATCGCCTGCTGCTTTCAATCTATGGTTCGAAGAAGGGTATTCCTACTCATACGGCAAACCGTTTGCAATGATGGGGAACCATTTTATTGAATTACAATTTCAAAATGGAATTTTTATCATCTAAAAAATTAAGCCATGCTGATGGTTTATCTAGACTGATCCCAACGTCTTCGGAACCACTAGATGATACGGTGATAGCGTTGTTACAAGCAGAAAATGAAGTGGTTGAAGTAATGTATAACACAGTAAAAGAATTACCGGTGACATTAGATGAAATAAAATTAAAAGCAGAAAACGACATTTTTATTAGAAAAATGAAAGAAGTTGTAACTTCAGAAAAGTATAAAACTTCTTCACCAGCATATTCAATATGTGATGAAGTGCTGTTATATGCTGGAAGAGTTGTGATACTGGTTGTGCTACAAAAACGGATTTTGAAGGAATTTCATCAGGGGCATCCTGGTATTGGACGTATGAAAGCCCTGATGAAGAGTTACATTTATTGGCCAAATATGGACAAAGACATTGAACAGGTAGTTAAAACTTGTAGAGGGTGTCAAATGGCAGTGAAAGCACCGCCAATAAAATACACACCATGGCCAAAAACAGATGTTCCATGGACCAGACTCCACATAGATTATGCTGGACCCATGAATGGTAATTTCTACTTGATAGTTGTGGATAGCTATTCCAAGTGGCCTGAAATTTTTAAGTGCAAAAGACCAAAAGATTTTCTTACAGAACTGTTTGCACGTTTTGGAGTACCAGAAAAAATTGTCACCGACAATGGAACTCAATTCACAGGAAGTGAATTTAAGACGTTTTGTAAGACTCTGGGAATTGACCACATCACGACTTCACCGTACCATCCTAGGTCAAATGGACAGGCTGAACGGTTTGTTGATACGTTCAAGAGAGCCCTTAAAAAAACAAATGGTACTAATACAGATGATGGTAATATACAGCAGTTTTTAAGTATATACAGAATAACACCAAATCCAAACGCAATATCAGGGATGCCTCCAGCTGAACTGATGTTTGCTAGAAAAATTAGATCTGTATTCAATAGGCTGCTGCCGGAAAGAAAAAAGAGTTACCAGAACAAAACGCATCAGGAAAATATGAAATATTTCAGGCTGGGAGATAAAGTTTTTTTTAAAAATTACAAAAATGGGAAGGAATTTTGGCAAGATGGAGTTGTAACTCAAAGAATTGGTAAAATTGTTATACATGATAAGAAGTAGAAAATGGACGCACAAAAGACATTTGAACCAATTAAGGAAAAGAATCATTGGAGAAATAAGTATAGAAAATGAAGAACCAATGGAGGTTTTATATGATTTATTCGATATACCAACTCCACCATTGCCTGAAACAGTTGTCCAAAGAAGGACAAGCAAAAGAAAAAGAACTAGGGTGGAACAGTTAAGTCCAGATCCCAAAAGAAAAAGATATTAATTCCTCCGGAATTAATCTCAAGGGGGAGGTGTTGTGTTGGAAACCTACCACCCCTCTTGAAGCTGAACTTGTCTGTGTCTGTGAACAAAGACTTTAAATAGTGGCATGTCAGTTGACATGAGACAGGAAGACAGAGAAGTTCTTGGCTGAGCTAGTTATTGACTACTCAGGCGATTTCTGTACCTTTTTACCAACCTATTAAAACCCTTTTTATTGTTACGTGTTATTTGGCGTTTGTCTCTACACCCCAAATCAACATCATAACACAAAGAGATCTAGAAGAGTGGCCATTCAAGACATATTTAATTTCATGATTTGATATGCAAGATTGAATCAGTTAAAAATTAATCTAGAAATACCCTAACCTTTCAACTTGCCAAGCCCTGTTAAATGCCTTCAAGATATCCAAAGCAACAGCCTGAGCCCCACCATTCTTATCTAAATCTTGATAGACTCTTTTAACAATAATTGTTAATACATCAGCAGTTGACAGAGAGAAGCGAAAGCCATATTGCTTATCTGAAAGAAGACCCTGCAAGGTGAGATGCTTAAACAATCCACAGTTGATTAGGGCAACTAGTAGTTTGCCAAAAAGAGCTAGAAGGATCAGACAGTTTGTCTTACAGAAGAGGATTTCCAACAATCAGAAAAGAAAGAAGCTTCAAAGCATTTATTGTAAAGTTTAGAGAGAATAGGAGCCAGTTTAAGGGTACATTTCTTAAAGGCTATTGCATGGATACGTCAAATCTACATGCTTTGTGGGGATATATTTTAGAGAGGATAGAAGCCAGTTTAAGGGCACATTTCTTAAAGGCTATTGCATGGATACGATCAAGTCTACATGCTTTGTGGGGATATATTTTAGAGAGGATAGGAGCCAGTTTAAGGGCACATTTCTTAAAGGCTATTGCATGGATACGATCAAGTCTACATGCTTTGTGGGGATATATTTTAGAGAGGATAGGAGCCAGTTTAAGGGCACATTTCTTAAAGGCTATTGCATGGATACCATCAAGTGTACATGCTTTGTGGGGGTATATTTTAGAGAGAATAGGAGCCAGTTTAAGGGCACATTTCTTAAAGGCTATTGCATGGATACCATCAAGTGTACATGCTTTGTGGGGATATATTTTAGAGAGAATAGGAGAAAACATGGATATAGTTATATGTATATCACTCAATAGAGACTCAGTTTTAAGTGTAAAGTTGGGCAAAGATACTCCAGATGAGTCAAGGGTAGAATTGGAAGAGAATTTATGAGCAAAATATATTATCAGGAAGGTAAAAGGAAGGTAGGGAGGGAGGTGAAGGGAAGGGAGAGAGGAAGAAAGGAATCTGTCAGTAAAAATGAACTGGTATCTTTAAGAAATATTTGTACTTAGAGTAAGTAAATATTCATACATTCTTAAATAAATAAACTGTTTTCATTATTCCCAAAAATTATTTTATACTTGTTCAAAAATTTATCACTTTGGTTATAAAATAGAAATTATTGGAAAAAGTTATGCATAAATGTATCAACTTTTATATCTGATGATTTTTCTTTGTCTGCAAACTGATATAAATGGCCGACATCTTCCAAGCCACAAAATGAAAACCAGGAAATAGTGTAAGATCACAAAAGCAAAAATGTATTTTGGACAAACACAATTATTTGCCTTAGCCATCAAAACTCTGATGATATTGGAAAATATCAAAAGTACTTGGGAAAAATAAAAATGAATCAATATAACCACAGTACCTTTCTTTCTGTCTTTAATCATGAAACAAGAAAGCTTATATGTGATTCAGTCAGTTATGTGCCATGCATGATACACACTTAAGTGATCATATATCTTTCAATATATGACTGATGAGGCAGATTTTTTCAAACAGTAGGTTGCTATTTCTTGCTGCAGTAGACCAGTTGCCATCCAAGGCTTTAGAACCCGGTCTGTCCTGCTATTTACCCATAGCTGAGGGGAGAAGAAGAGGACTCATACCTTTCCCAAGGTTATTATCATGTAAGTAAATGTAATGGGTTCGACTGGAATTTGAACTCAGCACTCTGATTCCTCAATCCAAGCCGCTATCCATTACTCCACTCTGCCACTTGTTGAAAATAAATAAACACAACATGTCTAAATTATTTAATCAGATATGTTTAAATGAATATATATATATATATATATATATATATATATATATATATAAATATTATCTTATATATATCAAGAACAGTATCAAGAAAACTGTATAACAAAGTGTAAAACGTTTACTTGTGATGTGTTTCGTCCTTCAGTACTTCATCAGACTACATTTGTTAGGTTGGTAGGACTATTCTGTTGTGTGCATGTGTAATCCTACCAACATAACAAATTTAGTCTGATGAAGTCCTGAAGGACAAAATGTGTCACAAGTAAACTTTTTCACTTTGTTATATATATATATATATATATATATATATATATATATATGAAGAAATATAGTCTTAAAGTCTGCTATATTTATGGGATAAAGTGCTCAATATCAGAGATAGAGCGTGTGTAAATATAAAAGTGAACATAGAAGTCAACACTTAGAGGCGACAGTCTGTTTCATACTAGATGCAATTGTCAGGCCACGAGTGCTGTTATTTTTCTTGGCTATTTATATATACGGGTGCATTGTGGGTAGTCTATTTTGGCAGATATTTTACCGGAAGTCGTTTATTTGTGTCAAATTATTTTGCTTGTTTTTATTTAATTTACTTTTGTTTTTTGTCCTTTATATTTATTTTATTTCTATTTTTTATTTTGATCGGTGTTTTTATTAACGTAATAAAAATTTGTTTATATAGCTTATTGTGGGTAGTCTATTATGGCGGCTATTTTACCAGAAGTTGTTTATTTTTTATATATATATATATATATATATATATATATATATATATACACACACACACACACACACACACACACACACCATCCAACCTCTTTAATTTGACACCTATGGGCCCAGGTAACTGTGGAGCCAAATGCTGAAATACAAAAATCACTAAAGTAAAACCTATGTAAAATTAGTCTTGCCAGTAAATTCTACATATATATTACTGTGTCAATAATGGCAGAACAAACCTTAAAACAGGAAATAAAACAATCAGTAATGCTTCCAATGAAGTTTTTGATTGTTTCATGTAATACAAAGGCTAAAAATAACTGAAAATCAAGATCAGAAAATAGAGTAAGACCAGAGAACATATTAGAATGATACAAAACACAAAATACTTTTGTTTCTTTCTAAATCATATGAAAAAGAAAAACTGGTAAATATTGAACTAAAACATATGATTTATTCTGATTGCTGAATTAAGTTTTGTCTCAAAGCAGAGTAACATGATCGTTCTGTACGTGAGGTGAAGGTAATCCAAGATTATTTTAATTCTTAATAGTACAGGATGATTGAAAAGTAACTACCTATTTTATATATGAATGGCCAGCCAGAAGTCCTGACTTAACACTCTGCAACTTTTTTCTTTGGTCTTGGTTAAAGGAGCAAGTCTACTATACCAAACCAAGACTTTGGAAGATCTCTTAAGGTAATTACAAGAAGTTATGTCTTCCATAACACAAGAATTCCTAGTGAAATTAATCGATGTGATTCCTGAGTGGTTCAAGAAGCTGGTATTGAAACCTAGTGCCCATATCGAATTTTAAATAAAACTTCATGCTAAACACTTTCCTTTCATATCTATTTCTTTTAAAAATTATAAATTAATATATAAATTTTAAGTATTTTAAAATGGGGAGTTACTTTTTAATCACCCTGTATATTTATTAATTTGCTTTTATTTAATAAAAAAGCAGCCAACGTATGTACTGAAAAATTCATCTTTAATACTTTATTTTCTTTTCTCTCTTTTTCTCATGTAACCTCTGACTGGCTTGTTAAGAATTCTATGCCCTCAAATAAAGAACAATAATACATTCACTTTTTTGCAATATACAGTGAAGCATATTCTGACATTATCAACATCCAGAGACAGATATGCAATGTGATAGGTCCTGATCTCGTCTACAGTCACTTTTTCACAGATCTGCTGTAGCTTCCCTCTGTCTTTTCTACAAATATTTTCATGGCATCTGCTCTGATGAGCTACTTTCACTGGTACCCCAACTGCGTGAATTTAAGCGTGCTACTAGGTTGACATCTCCGTCCCACCCTTTTCATTGTAGAAACAGTTAAGTGTAGCAGTCTCTTCTACTCTAACTGCTTCTTCTCTCGCACTTCCCAACAGTGGAACTCCCTTCCTCCTACTTGTGTCCCTGATGTCTATAATCTTCAAATATTCAAATGTAATGTCAATCGACATCTTCTGGGGCCTTGATCCTGATCCCAGTCCTTCTCTTTTTATCCTTCCCCAAACACCTCTCTTTACACTTGCTCTCACTCTTTATAACCCCTTGTATGCTAGTGGCACTCCCACCTTGCTTAGGGTGAAATGCTTAAAAAAAATCCTTTCTTACCAGCATATTGTGACTACTTTATTTCATAACATACACTATTATAACAAACTTAGTATAGGGGGGAAAGGAAATTGGACAGAACAAGAAGTAGTAGTTTCACCCAAATTGTTAGCAAATTGCTACAAAACCAAAACATCAATCTGAAAACTCAAGTCATGTTCTTAAATAGCCTGGTCAGATTGAAACATTTCATATAAATACTATGCATAGTGTCAAGCCTGTTCTGGTACTACAGAATGACAAACAAAGAGCTGTACTAAATAACAGAAACAACATAACTTGATGACTACCAACAGCTGTAACAGCTAAAATGAATAGCACAGGCAACTTGAACAGAAAATAATGGCATAATCAAGAGGTTGATGTTGCACACCACTTGAAATAAAAGGTTAGGAAGGAAACCGCTATCAATACTAGAAAGAACAACAAAAATTACTGGGCTTGAGAAAACCATTTTCCTGAAAAATTATTTCAATAGGAAGATTTTATAAATTTCAACTGAAAACAGTACTGGCTGCTCGGTCAATGAATGCCAAATGTTTCCTTGTAGGGAAACGGCTAACAGCACCATTACCATTAGGTAATTGAATGATAAAACTGTAAAAATTCTATTTAAAAGGGATTCATCTGACTGGTTGGTTGTTTTGTTTAACGACATTCCAACCTTAGGGGTCATTTTATGCCGAAAATGATTTTGAGTGACTTTCATTTGGCTTTCAAAAATCTATTGCTGGAAACATTTGGTTTTCAAAAATTTATTGCTGGAAACATTTGGCTTTCAAAAATCTATTGCTGGAAACATTTGGCTTTCAAAAATCTATTGCTGGAAACATTTGGCTTTCAAAAATCTATTGCTGGAAACATTTGGCTTTCAAAAATCTATTGCTGAAAACATTTGGCTTTCAAAAATCTATTGCTGGAAACATTTGGCTTTCAAAAATCTATTGCTGGAAACATTTGGCTTTCAAAAATCTATTGCTGGAAACATTTGGCTTTCAAAAATCTATTGCTGGAAACATTTGGCTTTCAAAAATCTATTGCTGGAAACATTTGGCTTTCAAAAATCTATTGCTGGAAACATTTGGCTTTCAAAAATCTATTGCTGGAAACATTTGGCTTTCAAAAATCTATTGCTGGAAACATTTGGCTTTCAAAAATCTATTGCTGGAAACATTTGGCTTTCAAAAATCTATTGCTGGAAACATTTGGCTTTCAAAAATCTATTGCTGGAAACATTTGGCTTTCAAAAATCTATTGCTGGAAACATTTGGTTTTCAAAAATCTATTGCTGGAAACATTTGGTTTTCAAAAATCTATTGCTGGAAACATTTGGTTTTCAAAAATCTATTGCTGGAAACATTTGGTTTTCAAAAATCTATTGCTGGAAACATTTGGTTTTCAAAAATCTATTGCTGGAAACATTTGGTTTTCAAAAATCTATTGCTGGAAACATTTGGTTTTCAAAAATCTATTGCTGGAAACATTTGGTTTTCAAAAATCTATTGCTGGAAACATTTGGTTTTCAAAAATCTATTGCTGGAAACATTTGGTTTTCAAAAATCTATTGCTGGAAACATTTGGTTTTCAAAAATCTATTGCTGGAAACATTTGGTTTTCAAAAATCTATTGCTGGAAACATTTGGTTTTCAAAAATCTATTGTTCGAAAATGTATAGCTGGTAATACTATTTTTCCAAAAACGTATAGCCGACAACATTATTTTTTCAAAAACAGCCTTTCTGTTGGACATAGTTTATCGCCATACCCAGCATGCATATGCAGTTTACCGTCATACCCATGGACATGGATGCAGTTTACCGTCATACCCATGGACGTGGATGCAGTTTACTGTCATACCCATGGACGCTGATGCAGTTTACCGTCATACCCAGGATGAGAGAGCTGGAAGTTCACTATTTGCCCATAGTTGGGACCCCAACAGGTGCTACCACCTCGGGTCAGGGTGGCCCTGGGAACACTAGCAATTAAGAGGTGGTTCCACGCTTCCTCAAAACCTCCTGATCAGAGCCCTTGCTGTTGGATGCAGTTTAACGTCGTACCCAGGACGTCGTCTGACTGAAGTAATGTCTTTATTGATGTAATTATATATATATATATATATATATATATATATATATATATATATATATATATATATATATATATATATATATATATGGTGTTTTAATTTTTTTTAAAGTAATTTATCAAGGCAGTGGTTCCCAAAAGTTTTTTTTCTCTGGGCTGCATTTTTGGAAAAAAAATTTACTTGCGCCTCACCAAATTTTATAATGATTTGATAATTAATTTTTAATTTAATAAAAAGTACATCTAAAAATAAAAACAAAGTGTGTGTTAAAGGGAGATAACCACAGATTCAAAGTCAAAACATTATCATTGATAACTTTCTTCTCCAATTTGCAGAGCCTAGTAACTATACTCTTAATACTTGATATAATGCAAAAATATCACAATGATAAAATCAATAATTATTTATAACTATTTATACTGCAACTCACGTATGCAATTACAAATAATCCATAATAATATTTTAAATTTTGAAATCATGTTTATTTTTGGCATATGAATTTTTTGAAACTGTTTTGAAATATTTGCCTTTCAATCATTCCACCTCACCTGCTATTCTCTTCTGCTGCACCTATAGGGTGCACTGTACCATTTGGGAACGATTGTACTAAAGTGAAAATGTATAGAAAGTGCACTGATTTCTGAGTCTTGTACAGTAAATTTGCATCCGGGTTCTTACAACATTACATTTTTCTTAACAAATCTTCTGCTTTGCAATGTCAGGTATTAAAAAAATGAGGAAAAAAACAAACAGTGATAATAAAAAAAATGTTGGAAAAATATATGAAATTGGCTGAGTTGTTGTATCTAGAAACACTGGATACCAAAACTTTTAAAATTTAACAGTGTCCCAACATCTTCAGTGTTTCCTTTCAGTGCATAATCATACAACATTGTTTTGTTTACATTGACTCCCCTCCACGACAGATAAACAATTCCATCACAAAGAACATTACTTTAGTCTGAGGAAGTTCTTTTGAAGGACAAAATGCGTTTCATAGAATGTTTGCCAATTTGTCAGTCAATTACCCAACATTGTTCTCATATATAGAAATTTGTATATCATTATCCCATAACTTTCACTGTATAAAATCTGTTAATTCTTTAATATTCAAAGAAGTTTTTAAGTTTAAAAGTTGTTAAACCTTTCTGCCTTCTAACAGCATGGCTGATGCTAACCTCCAGAAGAATGACAGGTAGCACCTTTTCAGGCTAACATTCTCAAATAACATGAAACGGAAAGACTATATTGAATTCATTGGTAGATCAAGAAAGTTGGTTCACTGTGTTGTGCTAGACAATTTTTCTCTTCAGAATCTATCAATAAGTCTATCATTCAACCATGCTTAGAATACTGCTGACATATATGGTCTGGGGGTTCTGCTATATATTTAAAGATCCTTGATAAAATCCAAAGATCTGTCATCTCAACTTTACTCACTTTCCCATCGCCATAATGTAGCTTACCTGTGCCTTTTCCATAAATACTTTCACGGTAGGTGTTTGGATCGGCTCTTTGCTAGGGTACCTAGACTTTATGAATTTAAGTGCATTACTAGACTGGTGATGAGGTCTCATCAATTTACAGTTGAGTTGGCTAGATGTAATTGTAAGTTCTATGCTAACAGTTTCTTTTCTTGCACTTCACGCTTGTGGAACTCATGCTTTTTAGTCAAATTTAAACTTGTAAAATTTAAATGCAATATCAATCACTATCTATTGTCTTCTTGATTACTCTTCTATTGTTTTTGCTCTTTAGTAATGTTTCTGTTTTTAATTCTTCCACACCCAGTAACTCCTTGCGTCTTAGTTGCAATACTGCCTTGCTTAGGGGGGACTCAATTAAAAAAAAATATTTATAGAAAAGGCAGAGAGAAGCCATGTCATAACAGTGGGAAAGTGACCAAAAGTTAAGATGCCAGGTCAGCATTGATAATATTACAGAATCTTTAGAATTTATCAAGAAGCTTGAGATATATAGCAGGAACACAAAACTAGATGTGGCAGCAATATTAAATGCACAGGCAAATGGTGGATTTAAAAATGTAACTTTTTCTTACTGGTTGATCATTAAGACAATCGAGATAATTCTTATCTCAAAGAAATATTTTATAAAAGCTTGAGGACAAGGCATTATGCCTTTCCATCATGAAAGTGTAATCTTTCAGACGGAATGGTCATAACTAAATTTGCAGCTTTTTCTTTTAGAGAAAATGATATCTGATGCAATTTTGGAATGATTGGATGGAATCTATATAGATTCAAAGTGAATAAGTTAGAGAATATAAGAGTTGGCATCCATCTAGAATTACAAGAGTGGATGTACCAATCGGAGTAAAGTTTAGGCTATCCAGGAGAAAGCTGCACTGAAACAACTTACGGGCTGTCATTTTACCACATCTCCCTCTATAGATAAGCCTACACTTTTGTTATCATTAATATGGTAATGCATTCTAAGGTGCTTTCTATCTGTGCATCCTCTCATCAATACATTGTGATTCACACATCGGTGTGTCCCATTATTGTTATAAGTAAAAAGCTTTCACTATGTGTTATCAGTATTTTCATAAGAAGGTGAAACAAGACCAGAATTTGCAAATAGACATTTTTTCTGGATGTAATAAATATTAAAAGAATATTGTCAGAATTTATCATCATCATCATGAAACAGATTTGTATGGTTTTATTTACACTATTTACATTGTTCGGACTGTTGTCCTCATCTTTATCATCATATTCACAACATTTCAGCCATTATAAGCTCCAGCCTTCTTCAGGTGATATACGTTGGAATTTCAAACTGAACCTGTTAGTTTGTCCACAGGGGGGGGGGTAGATTGTTCTAGTTCCACATGCCATGCCTCTTCCGGACATCTCAGTTTCAGCTATTTCCCTTCAGTAACTCAACTCCTCAAGTTTTGTTCACCTCTGCTGTGGCCAGGTATTGAACTCACAACTTTTTGGGTCAAGTCACTGGATTACTTCAACCAATGCTTTTATCCACTGGGCCATGTGTCCTTGAGGAAACATTGTGAATATGGCAATAAAGATGAGGACAACAGTCTGAACAATGTAAATAGTGTAAACAGTTACAATACCTCATCTCAGAAATATAGACAGATGCATATGGTTTTATATGAAAAACAGGTTCCTTCAGAAGTCTTAAGACTTGGAAATTAAAATAATGTTATTTTTACTGTTAATAATAGATATATATTTTTAATCAAGTTCACTCCAAGCAAGCCATTAAAACCACTGAGTAACACCACTAAGGAGCAAGTACAGAAGGAGAGTAAACAGGGAGGACAGTAGATAGCAATTGACATTACATTTAGATTTCTGAAGATTTAAGTTGGCTGGAAAGCATGGGGCCAGCATGGAGTTCCACAAATGTGAAGTGTGAGAAAAAGAAACCTACAGTTACATCTAGCCAGTTCAACTGTAAATTGATGAGATCTTGTTGCTAGTACTGTGCTTATATTCTTAAAGTCTATGTATCATAGTAGAGATCTCATCGGAACAATTACTGTGAAAGTATTATAGAAGAGGACCAGGGAGGCAAATTACAGTGTCGGGAAAGTGACTGAAGCTAAGATGCAAGATCAGGACCAGTGTTGTGTCTTTTGATTTTATCAAGTATCTCTACATATATAGCAGGGTCTCTGGACCATATTTTTTTTTAATCATTTCACTCTGAACAAGATGATAATGTCATTAAGATGCATGGGCTTGCTGAGTATGAAAGAGAACGAGAAGATATTAATAAGGAGTAAGGACAATTATAAAAAAACAAGTATCAGGAAGACAGAAGATGGTGAATGATGTTGCATTTAAACTTTTGAAAATTGTAGGTGACAGAAAAGCAAGAAACTAGAAGAAAGTCCCATAGGTGAGAAATGTGAGAAGAGAAACTTAGAATAGAATTTACAGTTATATCTACTTATTTCGAGAGTGAAATGATAAGACCTAATTGCCAATCTAGCAGTACATTCAAATTGCTGCAGTCAAAGCAGCCAGGAAGAAAGCTCATTGGAATATCTGTCTATATTTCTGAGATGAAGTATTATGTACACAATTTACATTATTTGGACTATTGTCCTCATCTTTGTCGCCATATTTATTGCAATGTTTTGGCCGTTGTACGCTCTGGCCTTCTTCAGGTGGTTGGAATGTCAAACTGAACCCTTTATTTCACTCACAGGGGTAGACTGTTCTAGTTCCATGTGCCATGTTTAATGGATGTCAGTTATCTCGTGTTAATTCCCCTCTCCAAGTTCTCCACTGCCTTAACTGGTTATTGAACTCACACTCTTTGAGTCCTGTCACTGGATCTAACCAACACCTTTATCCACTATAGGACACATGGCACAGTGGATAAAGGCGTTGGCTAGATCCAGTGACAGGACCCAAAGAGTGTGAGTTCAATACCTGGTTAACGTTGTAATAAATATGGCGACAAAGATGAGGATAATAGTCCGAATAATGTAAATAGTGCTCATTGAAAACATGAGAGAAGAAATTATTATAGAAAAATGCAACGGAAATTCCCATCATGGCAGTGGGAGAGTGACTGAAATCGAGATGCCATGCCAGGACTGATAATATTGCAGACCTTTCTTTGGATTTTGTTGAAGATATTGAGATACAGCAAGAGCGTCAGACCAGATATGGCAGCAATATTCAATGCATGGCTGAATGGTAGATTTATAAAAATGGAAGATCGATTCTGATGATGAAAAATGTCTTGAATAAATATAATCATTTATTTTTTTATCTGCAGTCAGCTATTCAAGATAAGCAGTTAAAAGTTGTACAACCACTGGGTAGGTATTAAATAAGTCTCCCATTACATCCACCCTCCTGTTAGTACCTAGAGGTAAAACTTTGCTACCAATATCTTTTGGCAACATTGTAACGAATTGAAGTCAGAATGATAACTGCTGTAAATTGGAAATATATCTTTTAATATGATCAAATGCAGCTCTTTCCCTCGTCCATATTTGTAAAATGAGATAAGTCAGTCAGAAACAAGTGTGAGATTATCACATGTGTTTCAGGAGTTATTTTATAGGATTCCAAAGGTTATATCATCTGCAAATACTTAAAGAATGCAAAACCTATATATTTGTAGATTATAGAACCAAATATAACATACTGAATTTTCTTAATGATTCTGTAGTAGGATTGGCAATATATTTACGTACATAAGATGAACTTTAAATACCAAAAATCACCCTTAAAATTTAAGAGTAATCTCATACTGCAATTCTAAAAAAAAAAACTTTAAATTCTGAGTGTTGTTTGGCTAACTTCGGCCTCAGTGTGATAACCAATAACATACATGAAAATATTCACATTATTAAATAAACTGATAATAAAAGTAATCAAACCATTTCTACCTTATGTATTACTGGCATAACTTCATAATAAATTGCCTATTCAAAGAATAATTCCATATCAATGAAATCAACTTGTATCCATGCAAGCTCAGCTGAGTTTATGTAAACATCAAGTTATGATTGCGTTCACAGCAATGGAATGTACTATTGTCATACAATCCTGTACTGTTATTAGCAGTATTTTGTGATTGTCAGTGAAGTATAAATAGCCATTAGTACACCAGGCCGTTTGTAACTATTTAGATACAGGAAAAGTAGAGGAAGAAGAATCAATATTCACAAGAAATCATGTGATGAAACGTAAACAAAACAATGGTTTCCCTTTTAGGGAATATATGTAGAAAAAATATGAAATAGAATTGATTTTATTTAATTTATTTTGAATTTCTAAGGATACAGTCATCTTATACTACAGGTATAGGATAAATTCATGAAAATTTGCCCAATTTTTTTACCTTATCTAAATGTCAACATTTACATGGAAATATATGGTATTTGCATATGTTGGTTATAGTATAAATAAAGTGTAAAGATCAGATGATAGGAAGTTGACTACTGATCACTTATAAAACAACACAAAAGCTTCAATACAGTATTTACATTAGTCGGACTATTGTCCTCATCTTTGTCGCCATATTTGTCACAACGTTTCGGCCATTGTACGCTCCGGCCTTCTTCAGGTGGTTGGAATTTCGAACCGAACCCTTTATTTCAATCACTGGGGTAGACTGTTCTAGTTCCACGAGCCATGTTTGATGGAGGTCACTTATCAGTTATCTCCTGGTAATATTCCCTCTGAAAGTTCTCCACTGCCTGAACCGGGTATTGAACTCACACTTACAACCACCTGAAGAAGGCCGGAGCGTACAACAGCCGAAACGTTGTGACAAATATGGCGACAAAGATGAGGACAATAGTCCGACTAATGTAAATACTGTACATAATACCTCATCTCAGAAATATAGACAGACTCAAAAGCTTCAATATTTTTCTCAAGGCTATTGCTATCTTCACCAGTAGTTGAAATAGATTCTGATTCTACATACGACAATGATATTCAATCTGTACAAGGGACAAGAGCCACTCAAGGCAGAGTATTACATAAGGAAAAGGATTTAGTAAAAGGGAATGAAAAAGAACCAGAAACATAATCCTAAAGAAAAAAACTAAAGAAAAAATTACTCTTGTTTCAAAGACCAGAGAAGAGTGTGAACTGGATGATAGGTGAGAAAAGAAAAAAGTAATTCAATAGTAATTTGAAGTAGTATTTATAAGAAACGGAAAACCCAATCCTAAACAGGAAACAAGGGGAAAAGACTGAGGAGGAGTGTGGAGCAAAAGACTTAGGATTCTTATTTGCTCAAATCATCTTTAAAGACATTTTAGATCTCAGTGTTCCAATCATTATGGGCACAACTTTAAATACAATAGATTCTGGAACTACAGTGTAACCTGGATGTAAGAGAGTTGTCGGGACCGGAGAAGAAGTATCTTATATCCGGGTTTCTCTTATATCCGGGTTTGGTCTATTATATATACATTAACACAGGCTCTAATTTGGGACCAGAGAAAATCTCTCTTATATCCGGGTATCTTATATCCGGGTTACACTGTATCAGATTAGAAAGAAGTGAAGCAGATGCTGCTGTGATTTGTTGGTGTTGAAAATTATCAGGCCCCCAAAAATAAAAACTTATTTTCTAAAAGCCTCCATCTTTAGAAACTTTTCAGATTAATTTTTTTTTTTTAATAGTGTGGATGATTTTTATATGAAAAAAACAAAAAAAAAAAAACAAAAAAGAAAGTAACCTAAATAAAAATAAATTCAATGTTTGAAAAGTACTTTGGTTTGAAACACTTTCATTAATTTACATATTTGTTTTTTTAATGCATTTACTTCTGTTTCTAGAATCATGTCTCACTTTTCTTCAATTGGGAGCCACTTTACTGTAATCCACCTATGATGAAATATTGCAACTGTTTCTGCTTAGGAAAGAAACTAACACCCCAAAATAAAATTAAATCTCTCAATGCCCGTGCAGCTATGTACAAGTCTTGGAGGATCCTAAATAAAACATTAAATACAAAAGTGCAGCAGTTGTTGTTATATTTTTTAAAGAAAAGAGTGATATGCAAAATAGAAAAAAATTTAAGAACAACTAATTATTTTAGTTAATGACCAAAAAACAAGTGTCCTTGCTCAGAAAGAAAGTAATTAGGAAAAGTTGCAAGTATATGGTGGTTTTCGATTTCTAAATGTATGGCACAAGGCAGAATGTATGCAGCACCCATTGAGGATCAAGCTCACAATTCAGCTGCAATTGTTCTAGAAAGACAGGCTTGCTAACCATTACACCATGTCAAGGTACCCAAATGATTTTCTAAGTGCAGTTTAAATGTGACACAAGGACAAAAGTATAGGGCACCCAGTGAGAATCAAACTCACTACTCAATCTCAATTGTTCTAGCAAGACAAGCTTGCTAACCATTATAATCGCATCAAAATGCCCATTAATTAAGCATATAGTGATTTTCTAAGCATAGCTTAGTTGTGGAGAAGGCTGAAGATATGGGACACCCAATGAGGATTGAACTCACTACTCAGTCTCAATTGTTCTAGCAATCGACATCTCCAGTTGCCTTGATCTATCCACTTTCCTTCTCCACATCCTTTCACCTTTCATTCCTATCTGCTCTTGCTCTAAATCTTCTGTAACCCCCTTGCCTTGATCGATCCACTATCTTTCTCCACATCCTCTCCTTTACCACTCCTATCTGCTCTTCCTCCAAACCTTCTGTAACCCCTTGCATGCTAGTGGCACTAAAAAAGACAAGCATGCTAACTGTTACACCACATCTAGGTGCCCATGACTTCAGTATACAAATGTCAATATATATAATAAAAAAATAGATGTATTGTTGATAGGTAACTACATAATTACCTCATTTGTTAGTGATTATCTCCCTTGAACTCGGTCAAACCATTATAAATAATATATGTTCTTGTAACAGACGATTCAAAGGAGAATTTCCTCACAAAGAGACTTGAAGAAACAGAAATGTGGTTCTACAGAAAGATGCTGAGGATACCATGGACTGAAAATGCGAACAACAACAACAAGGTTTTGGAGAAAATCAAAACAAAACATACTTAGCATCAGGAAGAGACAGGTTAAATTTCTGTAGCACATAATGAGGAAGGAGGGCTTGGAAAATCTGATACTCACAGGACAGATTGAGGGAAAGTGGGACAGAGGAAAATAGCACGAAACATACTTGATGAGTTTGAGTAAATGAATACTAGAACAGGGTTTTGGAGAAATAAGAAAAATACAAAACAAATTAAGAGCTAAAAGAGACAGGAAGATGTGGAGTGCCATGATCGCCTACATGCTGAAGGGACATATAAAAGAAGAGAAGCTACACCACTCTCCTGTATCTTATATGTACTTCCACTACATTGACAATGGTTATGTTTCTTTAAATCATTAGATGTTCATATGAAGAAAAATGGATACAAAGCAGTGGCATCAAAAGAGAATGTTAAAAGCAATAATTATCTTTTTATAATGTTGTGTCAGTTTATTTCAGTCATGCATACCTTTGGTGGTTAGCATGCAATTAAGGACAGAATTTATTGTCATTGTCTTGAAACAGATGATAAGGTGGTCCCAGAAAAATGTCAGGAAAATAAAAAGGAGAAATAGAAATTAAATCATGTATGCAGATATTTTAGACAGCAGAAAGTTGTGTGACATATCCCTTCAGGAAGCTGGTGATCATGGCTCTCCACAATTTCCTGTCCTTTGTAGCTCTTAATAAATTTTGTCTTTTTATTATCTCTCCTTAACCTTGCTCCACCATCCATTTACTCAAGCTTGCTAAGCAGAAAATTAGAGAGACCAAATAACTTTAGTTGCATTTATACACCTGAAGCAGATCATATATATTATTTGATGTTTTTTTTAATCATTTCACCCCAAGCATGAGTTACAGAGAGTGAAAGAAAATGAGAAGACATTAGTGTGGAGAAAGGACAATAAGAGAACAGAATTGAAAAAAGACTGAAGATGGGGATTGATGTTGCATTTAAATTTTTGAAAATCATACGTAACAAGAAAATAAGAAATTGTAAGAGTGTTCCATTGTCAAGAAGCATGAGAGAAGAAATTATTTACAAATACATCTAGCCATTTCAACAGTAAAATGGTGGGACCTAGTTGCCAATCTAGTAATGTGCTTAAATTCATGTGGCCGAGGTACCCAAAATGAAAACTCATTGCAACAATTACTATGAGAATATTTATAGACTTGAAGCCAGGTCATGGCTGGGGAAAGTGGCTGAACTCAAGATACCAGGTCAGGACTGATAATATTACAGATCCTTCTTGGATTTTGTTGAGAATCTTGAGATATATAACAAGAGCAGTAGGCCAAATATGGCAGCAATATTCAATTTATTAACATGCAGGATAGAATAGAATATATATATATATATATATATATATATATAATTATTTTTTTAAAAACATGATTCCATTGCGACACAGAAATTACTGTTTCAAAACTGGTTAGCAGTATTCAAGTTTAATTTCAATATTAAACCCTAACTACCGGGTGACAGTCTCATTCTCAAGTGATGTTTGGAATAACTATGCTATGGGGTGTTTTATTTATTTATAGTTTTGAAATGGAGGTGTGATCTAGGGTTTGTTTATCATTATCAAGGGGTAACTGCTTTGATGGAAGTAGGAGTGTTTGTTATATGTCAAGTTTTTAGAGTTGTGTAAGGTTGGGTTGTTTTTTTTTGTCTGGCTATAATGGCTAATCTTATCAGACTCCCTGCTAAAACTCTAATTGATTGATGTTGTAGTTGTGTTATTTTTTCTTTATTACTGTATGCTAAAACTTTAACTGATTGATGTTGTAGTTCTGGTAGTTTTTTTGGTGTTTAATTATTTGTTTTTTTGGTCATCCCAGGTAAAACCTGGGATGACCCATGCTCTTTATGCCTACATGAAAAACTATACATTATTAAGTTTCTAAAAAACGAAAATTTATTAAATCAAAGAAATGAGATAATAGTTTCTTGCAGACACCACCAAATATTTGCCTTAAATAATTAGCATTTTATAAATGGACAAAAAATAATAATAATAATTTCCAAATCTATTAACAAGTTCAATTAAAACAATAGGTTTAAAAACACAACCCAATCATAATCTTAAATCCCCTTTAAGAAATCATTAACAAAAAACAAATAAAAAGCATGGTGGCTGATAACATGACATAAGAGGCATACCACAGTCATAACATGGTGTAGTGAAAGATTCTTGAAATTGGCTTGATGAAGAAGAGAAATGATAGGTGACCCTGTGACAACCCCATGGCAGAACACCTGGAGAAATAAATACAGTTTGAATAATCTTTTATAGTTTTGGGGTCATAAGGAATGTGGGCCATATCATGCCACCTCACTTTTCCTGCAAGGCCTCAGAATCAATGCCATCGCCGACATTGAATTGCTGGACACAGTAGTCATATTTTAGACCAGGGGCTCTCAATTGGGTCCATGTAATATTACTGGGGTCTATATTAAAATGGTTTATTATGAGTTATTTTACTCATGTGCATAAATGTTCCATAGAATTTAGTTGTTAAATACAAGTTTATTTTCATTAAATTAATTTTACTTCAAAATAATGCATATATATATTTACTATTTCTATAAATCCTAAACTTATCTATTAGTAAAAAATAAAATAAGCCTTTTTTCATCAAATGATTATGGAAGTCTACCAAAAAAAAAAAAAAGAGTAAAAGTGGTCTATAGGTAAGAAAAGGTTGATAACAACTAATCTAAACAAGCATTTATCAACCTTTTTACTCTTGTGGAACACCTTAAAATAGTTTCATGTGTCAGGGAACCTCTCCATAAAAAATATTATATACCCTTATATACCATACATGCGTTTATAGTTGGTAAATCCTGATAAATATTTTACTAACTACAAGGTAACCAAAAAAGTTCTGTCCGTTTTTAAAGGAAAAAAAGAAAATGCTTCACAGTATGTGTAACTTATATTTAGTCTTCGAAGTAATCGCCATTGGCATCCAGCACTTTCTGCCAATGTGTCTCCAGCTCTTCAATGCCCTTGCGGTAGAACTCGGGGGGGGGGGGGGGGGTTGACGCAGAGAAGCCGTGAGGGCTTTGCGGAAGTCTGCTTCATTGGTGAAGGATTTCCCATGAAGATGATTATCCAAGGAGTGCAAGAGGTGGTAATCAGATGGCGCAAGGTCAGGTGAATGAGGTGGATGGCACAAAGTCTCCCACCCAAGTTGCTGTATGGTATCCCTGACCACTTGCGCGACATGCGGCCTGGCGTTGTCATGGAGGAAAAGCACACCTTTGTGATTCACCAGTGCTGGCTCCTTCTTGCGCAATGCCTGTTGCACACATTTCAATTGCTGCGAGTATAGGTCTTCAGTGACCATTTGGCTCATTGGTAGCAGTTCATAATGAACCACTTGACGACCTGTCCACCAGACACAAAGCATAATCTTGCGTGGGTGCATAGGCGGTATGAGGGACAACATCCTGAGGAGACAACCAATGTCTGGAACACTTGGGAGTTTCATACAGAACCCACTTTTCATCACTGGTAAGCACTCAATTGAATAAGGATGCAGTATGGTGGCGAGAAAGCAGCGATACGCAGGCTGCCACTTGTTGTCTCTTGTGGACCTCCAACAGCATTTGCGGAACCCACTTGCTCAGTTTGTACGTCTTACCTAGGCGGTGCAGATGAAGTCTGTTTCATCGGAAACGTTGAACTGTCTTGCAAGTTCACCACACATTAGACTACTGTCCTCTTCAATGGCCACCTTCAGGACTCCATCATTCAAAACCTGTGGTCGTCCACTGTGAGGCTCATCATGGAGAGACAAATCTCCCGACTTGAATTTTCGAAACCAACGCCTTTCAGTACGTTCATCCACAGCACTATTTCCAAATACTTGACATATGCAGCAACTTGATGCAGCTGTTGATAAGCCCACTTTGAAGTCATAAAAAAAACAGCCCCGAACGAGATCTCTAGACACTTCCATCCTTCTCACAGCTGTCCGGCTTATAACTGATGGCCGGGCATGGTGTGCATGTTTTTTATAACGTCTGATGTTCCTACTTCCGGCTGTCCGAATTTGTAAACAATTGCTACACAAATTTCATATATATTTCAACTTCATTCAATGAGTAATCAAAAAACGGACAGAACTTTTTTGGTTACCTTGTATAAATACACATCAAAAACACTATATTACATCACCAACCATTATTAAATCCATTCTTAAAGAATCTAGCAATAGCACAACTGGTGTTTACGTCAATACATCCCTAAACAACATGCGGACAATAATGAAACATTAATAATGCGTAAATAAAGTGGGGGGGTGAAACAAATATTCGTACACATACAAATTTTTAATTCATTGTATTTCCAACTAATGAATAAACATACTTTTCATATAATTAACTCTACACAGATGCATAATAACTAAATATGCAGAGAAAACAGAAAAAAACTGATTTAGTAGAAATAAATCACATTTATCCATTTTAATGGGTGAAGAAAGTATTTGTACAATACAAAAAAGAATAATCTTCATTTAATACTTTGTAGAATTGCTATTATTCACTTCTACAGCAACCAACCTCTTCTTGTAGTTCTCAATTAATGATTTGCAAATTTTAGTTGGTATTTTGTTCCATCCTTCATTGCATATGGTCTTCAGATCTGCGATGCTTGCTGGAACTCTCGATTGGATTTGAATTTCCAAATAACGCCACAGATTCTTGACAGGGTTTAAATCTTGGGAAGGACTTGGCCATTTCAGTTTATTTACATTATTTTTAGCAAGCCATTTTGTTATATAGGAATAAAGTGTTGCTGCCGACACTGGAGTTTGAACACAGATCTCCAGAGAGCAAACCCAGGCGATCCCATTTTGAATAAGTAGATCATGTGATGGTAAAGGAAATGTATATATGGGAATTAGTGTGGCATCGAATTGATCACTATTTCTAAACTATCCCCTATTAGTATACTGATCATGAGTCTCTTCTCTACACTATTCTCTATACTGATCACTATACAGATTGCTATTCTCTTCTCTACACTGATCACTATACAGATTGCTATTCTCTTCTCTACACTATTCTCTATACTGATCACTATACAGATTGCTATTCTCTTCTCTACACTATTCTCTATACTGATCACTATACAGATTGCTATTCTCTTCTCTACACTATTCTCTATACTGATCACTATACAGATTGCTATTCTCTTCTCTACACTATTCTCTATACTGATCACTATACAGATTGCTATTCTCTTCTCTACATTATTCTCTATACTGATCACTATACAGATTGCTATTCTCTTCTCTACACTATTCTCTATACTGATCACTATACAGATTGCTATTCTCTTCTCTACACTATTCTCTATACTGATCACTATACAGATTACTATTTGGATCACTATTTGGTGGTTACTTTTCAAGTGACTATTATTGAGCAAGTACTATTAGTGCAAGTGTTATTTGAAGGCATCTGACACCAGTATTGTTCAATGGCATTACTATAGTTTTATCTGTGATTACAAATTCTCTACTATAACAAATATTTGGAAAGTGACAATGAGTATTCGTTGACATTACAAAAGTGGCAATAAGTGTTTGTTGACATCACAAAACATTTCTTTGTAGATTTTGCAATGTGCTTAGGATCATTATCTTGTTGGAGGATCCAATCAGGAAGAAGTTCAAGATTTTCAACCGAAATCATTTAATTTGCTTCCAAAATATTTTGATATTCTGCAGCATTCATTCTACCATCTTTTACTGATATGTTGCCAGTACCTTTTGCAGAAAAACATCCCCAAACCATGATGCTGGCACCACCAAATTTCACTGTTGGAAATGTGTTCTTTTGTTTGAAGGCATTGCTATGTTTCCTCCATACATGATTTCTAGAATTATGTCAAAACAACTCAATTTTGGTTCCATAATACTCTTTCCCAACATTTTTTCTTATCCTGATGTTCACAAATGAATGTCAACCTGGCATCTTTTCAATAACAGTAGAGATTTCAGAGGTGGGCATGACTTTAGATTGTTCCTATGAATTTCATTGCTTCTTGTCCATTTAGTGACACAGATTCCTGATGAAAGCAAATCATCCTGCCACTCTTGATGAGAAACCATTGGATTTTGTTTGGCATATTAAGTTTCTTGAAGATCTTGCAGAAATCTTCTGTGGGGCACCGGTTCTTTGGTTTTCAACAGTTTTGATTTTTTTTTATACCTTTCAATTAATGAACTAATGGTAGTAAATGGAATATTCAGGTTGTCTGAGGTTTTCCTGTAACTTTTACCTTCTTTTCAGAGCTTAACAATCGGTCCTTTTTGTGAATTGGTCAATTCATTACCTCTTGCCATGATGAAAACCTTCTTGCATGAATATCAATTACAGAATGTTCTGTTTGTATTTTTAGGCTAAAAATAAGTACTGATAACATTATTGGATCATTCTAGAATATTCCACTTGAATAATCTAGAGCATTAAAGCAATTTAAAAATTGTAAAATCTGAAATTTGCATTGTACAAATACTTTTTTTCACATTAAAATACACAAATGGGATTTATTTCTATTAAATCCAAATTCTTTCTGTTTTCTATACATATTTAGTTATTATGCATCTGTATACAGTTAATTATATGAAAAGTATGTTTATTCATTAGTTGGAAATATAATAAATCAAATATTTGTATGTGTATGAATATTTGTTTCCCCTCATTGTATATCTATATACGTATATAAATACATGCATATATATTTCATTCTCTTTATGGTAAGTTTTACAGCTTTTATCATTAAAATGATTATATATATATATATATATATATATATATATATATATATATATATATTAACCTTAATGATAAAACCTTTAAACCTTAGCATAATGAAACCCACAATTATATTAATGTTAGTTCTAACCACCCCAATGTCATTCTGAGACAAACACCCATTACCATTTCCACCAGAATTAGTAAATTATTGTCCAACGAAAAAATCTTTAATAAAAATAGTGAACCATATGAAAAGGCTCTACACAAAAGTTATTTTAAAAATAAGTTATCTTACTTAACACCTATAGGTAGTACCAAAACACCTAAAGTGGGACATAGGGGTAGAAATAGAAAAAGAAAAATTATTTGGTCCATCCCACCATTTCTGCAAACTGTCAAATATTAATATCAGAGAGCACTTTCTAAAATTAATAGATAAACACTTCCACAAAAACAACCCACTAAGTAAGATCTTCAACAGGATATCGATCAAAATTAGTTACTCCTGTACTAATAACATAACTAAATTATCAACTCTCATAATAATTATATCTTAAGTAAATTCTATGAGGAAAAAACTTAATTTAGCATGACCCCACCTCCTGTAATTGTAGAAATAGAGAAAAATGCCCAGTCAAGGGCAAATGCAGATCTACTAGGGTAATATACTGGGCAACCATTTCCCCTAAAGAAAATATGACAAATTATAATGTTTACATTGGAATATCTGTGGGAAAATTGAAACAGAGAATTTATACCCATAGGCACTCATTTACCAATCCTAAATTAAAATACCAAACAGCCCTTTCAAGAATAGTTTGGGAATTGGAGGAAAAGGGGTCTGAACTCTCAGATAGATTGGAAAATTATAGCTTTCACACATATTCCTAATAGTTTTATAGATAGGTGCACGCTATGTTTAGGGGAAAAATTAGAATAATAAAATACAATAATCAATGCAAACTATTAACTCAAAGGAAAGAGCTAGTGTTAAACTGTAGACATAGCAGCAGGTTCAAACTTATATAAGAATATAGATCTTATCTTATTACTTACTAATTCCCCCAAAACAACAGTCCCCCAACTGATACAACCCCTCTGATTAAATTTTTACCGTTAATATCTTCCTCTTAAAGAATTCCAGGTACAGCTTGGTATTCCCAATAATTTAACCAATCCTTAATGGTGTAAATGGATGGTATATATCTCATACATACACTCTCACTAAATTTTATTTTTATTTATTTATTTTTTTCCAGGAGTTGTTTTTTCTGTTTTCTTTTTGAATTTGTAGGTCTGATGAATTGGATCGTTTTCACGATTCCAATGGAATAAATTATGACCATGGAATATTAGTGTTTAAGTCTTTTTATTATATCCTTACTCTGTCCTAGACATTGAGTTCTACCTGGATTCTATCCTCTTGGAATTATTTTTTATACATATATGTATGTATGTATGCATGTATATATATTTATATTTTAAATATATGATTGCATATGTATGTGTATATTTACCACTAATATTATCAATATATATATATGTGTGTGTGTGTGTGTATAGGTACATATATGTATGTGTATGTAAGTATGTATGTATGTATGTATGTGGCTATATGTGTTGTACAGCATGATTTATTCCATTGGGTGCTTTGGTATTACTTACAGATTTTGGGAATCTATTATTTAGATAATTTATTATAACATTAAACTATTTTGTTTTAAATCCCCCATCACTTAATAATATAAAATCCTTATTGTCTAAAGGATTCTGTGACAGTCAGTCTAGGGCTGAAGAAGACTGGCATAAGGTTGTGCTAGTTTGAAATAGACTATATCCACATGAAGTAATTTGGGATTTTTTGCTGTATAATATATATGCTCTGTTATAATAAATACATTGAGCTCTCTTTGTGGATCATTGTGTGATACAGTGAAACTGTTGGTTGAGCTCTCTTGAGAAAAGGGTAATTTTACAAACAGTGGCTCCTACTGCTATTGAAGCATTGATCTTCAACTGAATTGAGCTCTCTGGGCCACTGGCATATTTTATATAGAAAATGTTAAAATTTCCCTTTCTCTCTGTCATGCAACAATAGCCTACGTAGGATCTCTGTCTGATGCCAAATTGGTTGGGTTTTGGTCCTGGCTTAAAGCAATTGGATGTCTAGCCACACTGAAGAGCTGTGATACAGTAAACAATCTGTCTGTGGATGGCTATATATATATATATATATTGAAGACTCTCCTATCATGAATGATAAAGGAGGGTCAGCATTGGATGGTGTCTTTCGTTTTACACTTATGCATGCTAGCAGGGAAAATTATGGAGAAAATCAGGTAAGGGAAAGACATATTTCATTTGTGCTTTCCTAAGTGTGATACCAGCCCAGCCTTTCTGCAGGCGACAAAGCCGCACTGACAGATACAATTTGTTAAAGCAGGTGTCTCTGCTTCAGAGCTTGACAAAGCTGATCACAGTGCTTCAGTCAACTGTCTTCAAAACCCCTTAACTTAATGAAACATGTCTTACGCCATTCCTTTCAGCTTGATGCTTGGACTTCTCAGGTTTTCAGATCAAAGTTGAGACTTTCCAAGTTGTCTTTCAATTTGTCTTTGTAGCATAAGAGTAGAGGTCCAACTGAACACATGGAGTTTGGTAGTTGCCCATACAGCACACGCACACACACACACACACACACACACACACATATATATATATATTAGGTTGGTGCAAAAATAATGTCGTTTTTTGATGTTCAACTTATGTGAGAAAAATGACATTATTTTTGCACCAACCTAATATATATACCTACACCTACAGTTCAGCCATTTGTGAGCATCTATTAAAGAACAGAAGGTGCGCGGCTAAATTCAGTGTGGACGGGTTCACCGTGTTGTCCCGTTCCCACTCTTCATTTCATCTAAAGGTGCTGCAGTCAATTTACCTTCCCTTTTTATTCTTTGCTTTGTATTTTAATATGTCTAGTAATATTAAGCTTAACACCTTCATTTCTGATATATATATATATATATATAACTTGTTGATATTATTTAATATATATATATATATATATATATATATATATAACTTGTTGATATTATTTAATATATATATATATATATATATATATATATATATATATATATAACTTGTTGATATTATTTAATATATATATATATATATATATATATATAACTTGTTGATATTATTTAATATATATAACTTGTTGATATTATTTAATATATATATATATATATGTATGTATATATATATATATATATATATATAACTTGTTGATATTATTTAATATATATATATATATATATATATATATATATATTAAATAATATCAACAAGTTCCATCTACTGAAGTTTTTATCAAGTTTTCAAATTTCCAAATAAGTTGTTTATATAATCAGTTAAATTTTCATTTCTTTTTGTTCTCCCCACTGAGAAATTTCAAATGTTGCTACATTCAATTTAAAGGATTTCTTTTCTTTTTTTTTTGTCTGCTTATGTTTTTAGCTAATTCCAGCATTCCTCTGTTTACTGGAGCCAATTTCAAGTTTGAAATTTGAAAAATGTAATAAAAAACTGGTTAGACAGTACTTGTCAATCTCATTCAACAAAACTTGTTTAAAAGAATTCTTGCTGCCTAAATACACCTCATATATGGTTATTTCACTTAAATGGAAAAAACGTTACGTGATACTCAAACACAATGAAAAATTAATTTAACTGTGCCTTAAGAAACTATCATACACTGACCCAAAGTATATAATAAAAATAATATCTAAATAGCAAAAATACCTAATATTGTAAAGAAATATTCTTAACTTTCAAATATATATTTCCCCAGTTAAAAACAAACTTATTCTTCCAATCAGATGATAGAAATATTGTTTTTTGAAAGAGTTGACAAATTCCACCAAGCGTACACTGAAAGTTCTGCATATACTTGAAGGACACCAGTTCAATGCACTAAATACCGAGCTGCTACACATTGCACAATAAATAATGCAATTTCTAAAAATATAAAAGCAATGCATTTGTGATTGTATGAAGGGTAAGGCCATCAAAAGATGATTGGTGAACCAGATTGATATCTGAAATGAAATGTGTATAACACTGAAAGCTAACAAAAGAAAGGAAGCCTGTTAGAAAAGACGCTGAACAGATTTAATAGGAAGATAAATATGCCGTATGATTTTGCTAGTAAACTCATTATTATTCATCAGTATTTAGTGATAACAGGCAGGAAGGCAAACAGCCTGTTTGCCAATGAAATAAATCTATATTACCAATAATATCAAAAGCATTTATCTACAAAATGTTTATGAAAGTTATCTTGATTTCAAATTTATCTTGGGTATAAAGGAATAAAATACAAACACATAACCATAAAGAAGGCGCAGGAAAGTATTAAATAAGCAAACAAACCATCAGCCATCACACATTATCATACATTACTTATGGAAATTCTGATCTGTCCAAAGTTTACCAAAGTTCAAATACAAAATTCTATTGAAAAAAAATATTAACCTCTTTTCCAAAAGTGAAATAATACTTTTACATTTGCATTTAAAGAAATATATAATAGAAATTCGATATGTATAGAAGATGGGAGGCTTGGTATTCAAAAACAGAAGTCATAAGATTCACAAACAACTATGAGAATACATTTTTAATGTTGAAAATGGTAATTCAATAAGTCTGACAGAAAGTTTGATCTGATATGTCCCCAGTATGATGTTTGAACTATTTGATTAATATTGTTCTAAATTGGTAGCACAAAAGAATAAATGAAACAATACTACCACCAATAAGGTGAAATTTAGAAGAAGACAAGAATTGTAAATATAAAATTCTTTTGCATTGCTGATTTAGTGGATGTTCGCAGAATGTCGCTAAATATGGGTGAGGGAAGCCGCTTTAAAGGAAGGGTAAAGTTGGTAAGGCCTGAAGTTGATTATGGTGGTGAGGTGGATGTTAACAAGTTTGTGGGTTTTGTGTATATTTTTTAGGTGAAGGTGTGGGTTCAATATGTAAACAAAGAAGATTGATGAAGCATACAAAAATGTGCTATGGATGTTTATTCCTTTTCTGTTAACAGTATTGAAACAAAGTTAAAAGGTCTCTTGAGTATGTCTGTTTTTTCTTTTTGATTCTGAAATAATTTATGGGAAGTAAGAATCTGAATGGGTAAAGATGGTCAAGTTCAAGTCAGCTTCATACTGAGTTGGGAAGACTGAACTTCTACTTCATGAGTAGGGCTACTAAAACACATCTGGCAATGTTGTTGGTAAGTAAAAAAATTCAGTTGTCAGTGGACCAAGGAAACTAACATTCCCCAGTAGGAATGAGATTACGGCATATTTCATATCTTGAAGATAAGAGGAGAAAGAGAAAGATTCTGTCCTTTTTGGAAATGAGGTCATAAAGTCATACATGTGATCAGAAACGCTTTCCAGTTACTTTATAACTTGCATCATGGGAAAATTAATTCTTTTATATTTTTTATTATTATTTTATTTATTGGTTTTATTCCATTTTCCCTACAGTGATATTGAAAGAGGCCTGAAGTGGATTAGTGAAGCTTGATATTTGGAATGAATCTGTTTTTGCCAAGACAGAGGATGCTAGTGGAATGTCTCTGTGGGCATAGTGTGGGTGTTTGGAAGAGGGTGGCTCTCGAGTGGATATGTGTGCTGGGTTGGTTGACTGAAGTCATACTGATGTTGTTGAGAGCCTGCCAGGTGTCAATAATTGGGCTGTTCTCTTTGCTTCTGTTCCGGTCATTTATGAGTGGCTTTCTTAAAAGCAAATCTAGTAGGTTCCCGAGCTTATCTTTTTTTCTTTGGCAGGAATGTTCATGATTGGCTTCTTTTATGTTGTATTTTTGAGGGGATTTGTTTAGTGAACCAGATGTGATGCCTAGAGCCCCTGTGCAGAGCATAACAATCATCATCATCGAATGAAGTGCGTAACTCATTGCACTTTCTCAGCAATTCCATTATATTGTTATGATTGTTAGGTCTACCACTAGGAAAGTTGGTCAAGGAAATTTTCCTTGTATGTATTCATTTTGCACATTCATGAATCTATTATTTGTCCACTCATTGAATACTGCTGCCACACCTGGTCTCGTACCCCTGCCATATATCTCAAGATTCTTGACAAAATCCGACTTGACATCGATCATTTTCCAACTGCCTTGGTTTCTCTGTGCATTATCTCTAAATATTTTCATGGCAGTTGTTCTAATGAGCTTTCCACCTTTGTACCTTGAGTGCATGAATTTAAGTATACTATGAGATTGGTAAATAGGTTTCATTATTTTACTGTTGAAATAGCTACATGTGACTGTAAGTTCTATTCTAATACATTTGATCATCACATTTATCACCTGTGGAAATCTGTTCCAGTTTCTTGCTTCACTGTTACCTGAGATCTTCAAAAATTTAAATGCAACATCAACTGCCATGTGAATCCTGCTGTTTTTTATAGTCTTTTTTCTCATTTTCTTACTCTCTCAGTAACTACTTACATCTTAGTGGCTTTATTGCCTTGCTTAGGGTGAAATGATTAAAAAATAAATAAATAAATACCTATTGTGTAAAATAAATGTTTTTCATCATTAGTCTATGTACTAACCGATGTACATACATATAATCAGAATTTCAATTTTAATTTTTTGGAAACTTGCAAATACTGGCAAAGGATCTATTCCAAATTAGAATACATTTTCAATACAATTAATAATTGTAAGATTTGCAAAAATTTTTAGGAATTAAATTTTTAAAAATGAAACATGGTGGATTTGTGCTGAAATAGTATTAAGTAATATAAAACGTTCAATTATACATATTTGGAAAAGTATTTACATTATTTACAGTCAGATTTATGCCCTCATCTTTGTTGTTGTTATCACAACATTTCAGTAGCTATGCCCTCCAGCCTTCTTCAGGTGTCTACTGAACAAGGTAACCTTAATGGGAATGTTGAACTGCAGCAGCCTTTTATTTAATCTATGAGGGTAGATTGTTTTCATTCCACTGTCCGTGTTTAAGGAGATCTTGCCTTGTTCTTTTTTAATAGTGTTCTGTTATTGCAAGTCTTGTGTCCAGTCTGAGTTTATATGACTCAGGCCAGGAATTGAACTTACTATTACTCTGCTTTGGAAAAGTAATTTAAACTTATGAATCTTAAAAATTCTGACATCTTCCTATATGAATCTTTGGTACATATTACTATGCATAAAAAAAGAAGCAAAGGATTTGTGAAATGCTTGATGAATTTCTTTTTACTAAGCAAAGCAGTAAAGCTACTAAGCCACAAGTGATTACTGAGTGTGAGATAATACGAGTAAAACAAAAACATTACTAAGGAGTGAGAACAATAACAGGAATTAAGAAGACGAAAGATAACGACTGACATTACATTTAAATTTTTGAAGATCAAAGTTGACTGAAAAGCATGGCACCAGAAGAGAATGCCATAAACAAGAAGTGTATGAGAAGAAACTGTTAGCATAGAACTTACAGTTGCATCTAGCAGCCATTTCAACTGTAAAATGATGAGACCTTGCTGCTAATCTAGCAATGTGTTTTTGAAGATCAAAGTTGGACGGAAAGTACAGAGCTGGAAGAGAATGCCATAAACAAGAAGTGCAAGGAAAGAAACTGTTAGCATAGAACTTACAGTTGCATCTAGCAGCCATTTCAACTGAAAAATGATGAGACCTTGCTGCCAATCTAGTAATGTGTTTAAATTCATAAATTGTAGGTACCAAAGAGGAAAGCGATATTCATTCTGTATAAATTACAGAAATGTGGCACAAGGCTGAAAGGGGGATTGGGGAAAGGACGGTCTTCTTCTGTCTTAAATATATCTTAGCTAGCCGCAAACACTGACCCAATCGTACAAAAAATATTCCTTACACCAAAACAACACCTTCATACGTGCCTTTCTTACTACAACCACCTTAATACCTCACTGTCTCTATGAAAATACTAACTAGTCCCCATATTTACAATTCAGTGTCTGTGGGGGGAGGGGAATAAAATAACAATTCTAAAAACTAACCCCAATAAGTATTTACAAAATGAATACAAAATATTTACAAGAAACTAAAGAAAAATAATATTAGTAATAAAACCCCCCACAATCACTAAATGTGGCAGAAATACCAGTTCACTGGCCGAAATCAATGCGGGACTATAATAGTATAAATCATTCATCCATCCCAAGCACACACACTGACACGCACTCATTCAAACACAACAAAAAATACAAAAACACTCATGTGAAACGAAAGGCGCCCCGCATCCTACCTGCGAACTGACATCACTAGCCACCTAACGAGGGAGGGGATGGGGAATTAAACTTAAAGAAAAATAGGGACAGAAATAAAAGGGGCCAAATGAGCATACATACCCTAGCTAAGTTAACTGGAAAAAGAAACTAAAGAGGAAAGCTCATCAGAACAGTTACATGATAACATTTATAGACAAGGCACAGAGAAAGTGACTGAAATCAAGATGACAGGACAGGACCAATCATATTGCATATTCTTCTTTATATTTTTGACAAGAATCTTTAAATACATAGCAGAAGCACCAGACCAGATGTGGTAACAATATTCAATGCATGGAGGAATGTTAGAATTATAAATGTGATTCTGGTAAAAAAAATTGTCTAGCATGACACAATGATTTTATAGTGATTTTCCAAGCATAGCTAAGATGTGGCACAAGGTCGAAAATATGGGAGGATTGAACTCACTACCCAGTCATAATTGTTCTAGCGAGACAAGCTTGCTAACTATTACATTGACTCGAGGTGCCCAGTGAACTTATATGGCACATGAGTAAGGAGGGAGGATGTCATGTCATATGTGGGTGCATGCATATATATATATATATATATATATCCTTTTCTCAGACAAGCAATAAGGTTTTCATTTCTCGGGGTCAACTTTTGATGTCCTGATGATAAGTGTGGAAAGAGTCTATCATGCTCTTGAGTTAAAAATGGTGATGCCCAGGCTGTAGAATTTGGACATCTAGAAAGACAGGGTGTGGCATTAGGGTCTTCTCCATGAGCTGAAAAGTTACAATCTCAAGGGGAACATTTTTGAGCTGATCCAGTTTTTCATATCAAATCATGAAATGAAAGTTATCCTGAACAGCCATTTGTCTAGATCATTTCATACTAACGTGGGTGACCCCCAGGGCTCTATCCTTGGTCCTACATTGTTCTTAATTTTCATTAATGACCTTCCTGATGACATCAGCTCTCAACTTGGTATCTATGATGACAACACAACCTACCTTGATAGTAAGGCTGATCCATCCATCAACATCAATATGGCAGTCAAAAATGACCTCAAGTCCATCGTTAACTGGGGCAAAAGATGGCTTGTCAATTCTAACACCTCCAAAATTAAACTTCTCTCCATTAATAATCTGAGAGACTCCACTCTGTCTTCCATCAGCATGGCTGATGCTAACCTCCAGGAAAGTGACTCATTGTGCCTTCTCATGCTCACGTGAAATGGAAAGAAATTATCGAATCCATTGCTAGGTCAGCTGCTAAGAAGCTTTGTTAACTGTGTCATGTGAGACAATTTGTTTTTCTGGAATCTATCTTACATATCTAGAAGTTTACCATTCACTCATGCATAAAATATTGCTGTCATATATGGTCCAGTGCCTCTGCTGCTTACCTAGAGTGCCTTGATAAGATCCAATGAAGAATCAGCAATATATATATATATATATATATATATATATATATATATATATATATATATATATATAAACACACACACACACACAAATAAATTAAATAAAAAGAAAAAACTAGTAAGGAGTGAGTGTAAAAGTGAAAGACAAATGATAAAAAAAAAAGAAATAACCGCAACATTCTACACATATGCACATAAATATGTAGATGTGTGCATGAGCGTGCGTGAACACATGTATACACACACACACACACGTGCACACACACACACAATGAAAAAAAAATTAACCTTGCACTAATGAAAACAGCAAATGAGAAATATAAACAATCAATTGCTGGTACATCCCTGATGAGTAGTCGAAGTGATTTCTGGAGAGTTTGTCTACAAAACTCTGGAGTTAGGATGCTAAATGTAACATCAATCAGTTAAGTGACATATGTTATATTAATTTTATATATATATATATATGAAAGATAATACTAACAGAGAACATAACAGTGTTATTAATGATAATGATGACTTTGCTATCTTATAGCGTCAGTTTAAAAAAAACAGCACAAAATATCAACTAGGCAGAGCTACTTCTTTTTCTATATGGCATGTCCCATTAAGATTTAGGTGATCATGGCTCTCTACAATTTCCTTTCATTAGCAGCACTTTATACATTTTGTCTTTTCTCTATCTCTCTTAATCCCTGTTCTGCTAATCATTTAGGTGAGGTAGGTGATTTGCTGTCTTCTTCTGGCCTTCAGCATGTCCTTTGTCAAATTTTCCAAGCAGTCTTTCCTTATTATGTACCCTAGAAATTTCATCTATCTCTTTTTAATTTTGAGTATAAGTGTCCTTTCTGTTTTCATTTTCTCTAAAACTTCATCATTGCTCACATGTTCAGTCTGTGGTATTCTCAGCACGCTTCTGAAAAACTACATTTCTTTTGCTTCAAGTCTCTTCTTCATCAGTGAGGAGATTGTCCAGCATTCACTGATATTACGTAACAGTTTAGTATTCTCTTCTTTGTTTCTAATGAAATTTTCTTGTTCCTTAATACTTTGCTTAGGTTTTGAAAGGCATATTTTGTTATCCCAATGTGTCTTCATATTTTAGTGCCACACTTTAACAAAACCTAAAGCCTTGTCACAGCGTCCAAAGGGCGATGTAGCATCATGAGATAATAAACGTTGAATAATTAATAACTGAGAGGTGGTTGAAAGCATAAGCATTCAATAGGCAAGGTTACAGATGTCAAAGGCCGCAAGAACTGCAAAGAGCCCAAATCCAAACTGATTTGCTTCCAATGTAAACATGCAGATCATTTAGCTAGCTAATGTAATCAGCAAAATGGAAAATGGAGGCACTATGCCCTTGGCTACTTCTTCAACCAAGTAAAGGTGTCTCTACATTTATTGCCAACAGTGGAAGGAGAGTAAGTTGAAGGAGAGTAAGAGTGCATGTCAATAGGGGTTGCATCTTGATCATTTTGAAGCTGCCAAACAGCTGGAGTGGGATGAGGAGGATAAAAGCAGAATCATGAAATTGTACTTGCATGAGATGGAGGGGAGGAAATTCTGGTGAAAAAGGACTTCTGTGCACAATTTGATGATTTGGTTGATTTTGTTTAGTGGCATATGAAGCTCTATGAATTATTTAATGCCAATATCTAAATACTTTGTAAGCAATTTTATGGATTCAACTAAATATATTTGAACAAAATTGTATACCTTTAACTACTGTATTGTTAGTCATTTTGCTAAAAATGTATTGTTGATAATCCTACTATTACTTTTAACATTCTGTTTTGCCGTACAAAAAGTTTATCCTGCCACTAAAGGTGACTCTAATTCTTGAACAATAGTGTGTTTGAGTTCCATAGTTGTGTTATCATATCCTGCTATAGCAACAGAATAAGCTATATCTAGGACCCTGACATGTGCTACCACCATGGGTCAGGATGGACTTGGGACCAGTGACAATTATGAGGAGGTTCTATGCTCCTAGAAACCTCTAATCATCATCATCATCAAATATGTAAGAAAATTTTTTATTATTCTCATTGTTAAAAATATTTGAAAGATGAATAATAGAGGACAAAATGCCACACAAAATAGAGAACCCAGTCACGGCTGTCAGACAATTTCTGTGACCGCATCACCCCTTACATTTATCCTAACTCCCCAGACTGCAAACACCTTGATTATTATGTGTGCGGTGCAGTTGAGCAAGACACCAACAAAACTCCTTGCAACACCAAAGATGAACTGAAAGCAAGGATTATAGCAGCATTCACCAACTTAAACAAGGAAACCCTCCAGAAGTGTTGCAGGAGTCATCTGGAGACCAATGGCAATTTTATTGAATAAATTTACTCTTTAGTATTTCAAGATATTTTTGCGTAATCTTGGTAAATATATCTGTTAAGTATTATTTTCAATTTTGCATAATTCAGATGACAATTTATCCATCTCATCCTGTATATAGGCTCTTCAACTTTGAGTAGTGTCTCAACATTAAAACTACTTTTATTCCAATACAGCCTATACAGGCTTACACAACAGATCCAAAAGTGCTTCCCCCATAAAAGCGCTCCCTCTAGCTATACTACTTTTTGTTCTTCTTTTATGTGCTGTGTCCCTTCAGGACATAGTCGATCATGGCCCTCCACCTCCTCCTGTCCCTTGTAGCTCTTAAGTTTTGTCTTTTTGTTATTTCTCCAGACTCTGTTCTACCATCCATTTGCCCAAGCCTGTCAAGTATGTCATGCATTGCTTTCTCCTGTACCTCTATCCATCCTGTGAGTATCAGATTTTCCAAGCCCTCTTTCCTCATTATGTGTCCTAGAAAATTCAGCTGCCTCTACCTGATGTTAATTGTAAGTTTCCTCTTCGTTTCCATTCTCTCCAAAGCCTCATCGTTTCTCACATGTTCAGTCCATAGTATCCTTAGCATCCTTCTGTAGAACCACATTTCTGTTGCCTTGAGTCACTTCTTCATCATTGCGGAGATTGTCCAACATTTGTTGCCATACAGGAGGACAGATATAACAGTTCAGTACTCTTTTCTTTGATTCCAATGAATCTTTCCCGATTCGTTATATTCAGCTTAGCTTTTGGAATTTGTCTTTGGCAATCCCAAATATGTCTTCAGATCTCAGTGCTGAACTTTTTGTCCTCTGTTAGAAAACTTCCCGGATATTTAAATTTCAATTTTTGTATCCCTGACCTGTAAATTGCATTTTGGGCTCATCTTTTTCCTGATGACCATATATTCTGTCTTCTTGTAGTTTATGATTAGTCCCTTCTTCTTACTCTCCTTCCCTACCTTCTGTAATAGGTTTTGTAGTTTCCTTCCTGTGTCTGTCATCTGTATATTTTATATCGATAAGATTGTGGCTGCCAATAATGAATCCTGGTAGGATTTCCAGTTTTCTCATAATCGCCTTTCTGTAAATGTTGAATAAGTCTGGTAAGAAGACACATCCTTGTCTTACGCCTTTTTCTATTTTTGTATATCTGCTGAACTCGATTTGCTGCCAGTAGAGATTTTTGATTATTCTAATGTCTTTCCTGAACATGTCAAGGTTGCTGAACCCTTCGAACAGATCTTTGTGGCGTACTTTGTCAAACACGTTTGCAAAGTTTATAGAACACAAGTACACGTTCTCCTGCATTTGTATTGCTCCTTCTGATAACATTCTGAGCGTAAATATCATGTGCCTTATTCTGGTGTTTTTAATGAATCTACACTGTTTTTTTCCTATCTCTGGCCTGTTTCTGCTGTGTGCTTTATTCATCAGAATTCGGATGATGAGTTTTGTTATGTGGCTCATTAGGTTGATTGTTTGGTGTAGCCTACATTTGTTTGCACCTGGTTTCTTAGGCAGTGATATGAAAATAGATTTGTTTAAGCCTTTTGGTATATCACCACTGTTGTAGATTTCATTTATTATTTCTGTGATATTGTCTCTGCTAAAATCATCTAAGGCTGCCAAAATCTCTATTACAATTCCATCTAGCCCTGCCACTTTGTTTCCGTTCAATTTGGCCAGTGCAGCTTCCCCGTTTGGTTTTTAGTATTTCTGGCCTGTTTATATTTTTCTGTGCATTGCCAGTTGTTCTCTAGCGTTGTGGAAGAGATCTCCAATATGTTTTTTCCAGCACTGTAGAATTTCATCTTTCTCTAATATGAGCATTTTATCTTTGGATTTTATGCAGTCTGTTGATGAGCAAGTCTTCTGTCCTGTTAGTTCCCTTATTTTTGCATGTTAAGAGAAGAGCTGAAGGTGGCATCTGGGAAAGTAAAGGAAAGAATATTTACTGGAATGAGAGAGAAGAGGGAACCAGAGAGGATGATCTAGTGAGAGGGAGCTGGTAGATGCCTAAATAGGGAAAAGAAAAAGTGTGATGAGGATGTTGTTTTAGAGGCAGGTGATATTAAGGTATGGCAAGTCTGAGAAAAGAAAAGACGATTGCAATCATATTAATGTAGACAAAGAAGGGAAAAAATTTGGCTTTAAAGTGGGCATTGCATGACATCAAGATCCAGACTGATTCAGCTAGTGTGCTTGAGTGTGTGAAATCAATGATTATCACCGAGTTCAAAGAAAAGAGTTGGCATATCAGCTTCTGTGTAGCAATGAAACTGTGCAAAATACCAGCTGGGGAATTATAGGGACAGAATGTACTGTTTTGTTAGGCTGGGATTTGGGTAAAATTCTGCAGCAAAAATTATAGCAACTGTTCTCACAGCAACATCAGGAAAATTAGATACTGTGAAAAGGGTGTCATGTCAGGAAGAAATAAATAAAAAAAAAATTGAATGATACTGTCACTTTATCATGTCCCTCAAAAAGTAAATAAATAAAAATTAATTATAGTGTTAAAAATAATTACAATAAAATAATTATAACAATTATAATTGTCATTAATTCACTCTTTCTCAAACAATGAGAATCAACCCCACTTTTCTCCTTTACACGCAGAAACACAAGACATTCTCTTGAGAGCAGATCGGAATACCTTTGCACAATTGCTTGTTATACAAAGGAGAAAAAGCATTGATCTTTGAAGTGTTGAAGTTCGAGCTTTCACCAAATCCTCTGTCACTGTGCCAACCGGATGGTACCATGACAAAAACTTTGAAGTCAAAACTGTTTGCTTGTCTTGCTATTTCACAAGTTGTCAAATACAATTGAGACTTTTGGTGAAACCTCCGACTATATAATTCAAAAGGTGCTGAGTGGAATTTGCAGTGTTGCCTTTATTCCAACCAATCACTATCTTCCTGATTCCATCAACTCTCTATAAAGGGGTCGCTGGTCAACATATGCTGTCAGTTCTAAGATGTGTGCAGGCCTTGCTGATACAAATTCCCAAATTTCTGCAGCATCCACAAAACAAATTAGATCTGATTAACTTCATAATGGATGACTTGCAATCAACTGAGAAACATGTAAGAATGTTGAATGGTAAAGAGCTCTACATAATATTCAAGGACAGAGTATTTTGTATTTCATCCAATGGAGAAAGGTCATTAATTTCAAGAAGCTGACACAAAGATATTTTTGTGAGCAAAATATGCATCTGATCTTAGACTTGATCATGTTAGAATTGAAAGAGTGGACTCTGATGCTGGGATTCTATCTTTGTACTACAAAGAATTGATCCAGGCTAACTTGCTACTGGACTTTGGTTCAGTATCCAAAGAAGTGACCTATGATATTGACGGTGCTGACATATCAGCTGAATTGGCCAAAACTCTACTAGCTCTTCACACACTATCAGGTTGTGATTATACAAGTAGCTTCCGTGGCATAGAGAAGAAGAAATGGCTTCAAGTACTAAAATCTGACCAACGCTTTATTGTAGCAGCATGCTTACTTGGAGAGTACAGCCATCCCAAATGTTGTGCTGGAAGTTATAGAACAATATGTATGTCTTCGATATTGGATAAAAAATGAGACTAGTGTTGATGACTCATGTTACAAGCTCTTCACCAACAGAATGAAGTTTCCAGATCCTGATAAACTGCCTCCAACAAAGAATGTCTTGTATCAACACATCAAATGAGCAAATTACCAAGTGCTCAAATGGAAACAGGCTGATCCAAATAGCAATGGATGGAGAGTATCTGGCAACAGTAACCTAATGGGGACTGAAGAAGCCTGCACCGAACTCGAGTCTGCATATTTTGTTCAGTAAAATACAATGTAAGTGTTTGTGTGTATATATGAAGCTTTATTCAAATATTAAAATGAAAGTCAAATTAGACGCAATGTGACAAACAATAAAATCAGATTAATTATGCATATAAAATCAAAGAGGACAGCAGAAATGATGACAGTTTTTCTTAAATCTGGTCTGTTAATTAACCACCAATATGCAAAAAATGCATACATTCTAAATTTTCACTTTAATATATCTTTATCGTAACATGAACATTGCATTTAAACACATTCCAGAACAATATAACCCTAATTTGGTTCGGTTGATCTAATATTGGAGGTTTTAAGCCCATTTTAGTAGATTATTGTGCATGTGTCTTCTGGTCTGCAAAATACACACTTATAAGTAATTCTGATGGGTCCAACATTTCTTTTCTGAAACTTCATGTATGCATCCATGCTCTGGTATAGGTAACAAATTGCTTCTCCAGATATATGGGTTGACCTCTGCCCCAACCTCCGGAGCCTGTACTATGAGGTTTGAATTTAAGAAAAACAAGTAGGTTTTTCAAAGAGAGCAAAAAGTAAACCTGAAATTGAAAGACAATCTGAGTAGATGGGAAATGTTCTCTGCATGTGGCAAATTGGTGTGTCACTGCAGCTCTGTTACTGGATGGCTTTGTGGTGTGTGTTAAGAGAAGAGCTGAAGGTGTCATCCGAGAAAGTGAGAAAAAGGAGAGTTGCTATAATGAGCGAGAGAGTGACAGGAATGAGAGAGGATGATCTAATGGGAGGGAGTTGGCATGTGCCTAAATTGGGGAAATAACAGTGTGATGAAGATGTTGTTTTAGAGGTAGGTGATATTACAATATGGCAAGTCTGGGAACAAAAAAAAGATGACGGCAAACATATTAATATAAACAAATAAGGGAATAAATTTGACTTTAAAGTGGGTATTGCATGATATCAAAATCCAAACTGATCCAGCAAGTGTGCTTGAGTGAGTGAAATCAGTGATTACCAGTGAGAAGAGAGTTCAAACAAAAGAAGCGACAGAAGTGATTAAGGGAAATTGTGCAAAATACCAGCTGGTGAATTATAGGAGCAGAATGCATTATTTAGCATGGCTGGGATTTGGACAGATTATGACAAATGTCCTCAAGACAATATCAAAAAAATTAGATACAGTGAAAAGGGGGTCATTAACTCTTCCATAGATGATATATTGAAAGATAAAATAGAGGTGATGACAACTGAGGCAATAGAGCATTAAAAAAAAAATGGGGTTGATTACAAAACTGCTGAAACCACTGAAAGGAGAGGCAGTTTTGAGGTTTGAATTTGGTTTTTCAAAGGTGGTTTGGTTTGGTTTCATTTCGTTTGGTTTGTTTTACAGCATATCACCCTCAATGCGTTATTTAATGCCGACAAAATTTTTATTGCTGGTAAAAATATGTTTTTTCAAAAATCTATTTCTGGGAATATTTTTCCTTGAAGAAATCTATAGCTGGTCATTTTTTTTCCAAAGAATGTATAGCTGTTTGTATTGCTAGTACTTTTTTTTTAAAGTATTGCTGATAATAATTTTTCCTTCAAAAATTATTGCTGGTAATATTTTTTTTATTACAAAGTATTTCTGGTATTAAAACCTATTTTTACACAAGTTTGGGTGTCAACTATTTAACCATAACTGGGACCCTAACAGGTGTTACCACCCCGGGTCAGGGTAGACCTGGGAATGCCAGCAATTAAGAGGTGGTTCCACAGTCCTCAAAACCTCCTGATCAGAGGCCTTGCTGCTGGATGTAGGTTATCGTCTTACCCAGGATGGTTTTTCAAAGGTGGGGAAAAGTAAACCTGAAATTGAAAGACAATCTGAGTAGATGGAAAATTTTCTCTGCAAGTAGAAAATTGGTGTCACTGCTCTATTATTTATGCAACTAGATTGAGAGAAAACCTAAAAAGGTGTGAGCTGGGTATTTCAAATAGGGCAAGGACATTTTTTCATATTGTGGATGGAAAGAAAAAGAATGATCCAAAGAAAGAGAGAGAGATGATAGGTATATGTGAAGTTTAGAATAAAATGTGGCAATGGGTGTTGTTTTAGAGATAAGTAGCATTATAGTAAAGGGTGTGGCATGGTTAAAAAAAATAAAGACTGCAATCATATGAGCTGAATTAGACGCTGCGTTGTAGAGCATCAATTTGGTAGTGGTTTTCAATCTGATTCAGTAATGTTGCTTATAGGGTGAGATATCTGTGTATATTGCGACTTCAGATCATGGAAGCAAACAGGATCCTAATTATGAGTCCCTTAACCATTACGGTCATAAAGGAACCACATGTACTGCAGCCATAGCAACAGTGGTATGTCTTGGGCAAGATAGCCTGATGGAGCCAGAGTTTTCCTTCTAGGCTGGTTGCCTTCCAAGGCTATAGAGCCCAGTCTGTCTGGCTATTTAGCCGAAGCTGGTGGGAGAAGAGATGGATTCATACTTTTCCCAAGGGGTTTTGCATGTAAGTGAATGTAACAGACTTGAATGGAATTTGAACTCAGCTCTCCGATTTTACTTTCTAAGCTAATATCCATTACACCATTACACATCCAACATAGAAGCGAGTCGAGAGGATTATTAAATGACATTTGGTGATCTGAGAAGAGCCAATAACTGAATTTAATCTAAAGTTGCATGCAATATTTTTGCACTTGGAGAAGAATAAGCTGGATGCTTTCATCAGGGTGATTTGGTTTGTTTTATGACATAACAACCTCAATGGGTTATTTAATGCTGGTAATATTTTTTTTATTTTAAAAAATGTATTGCTACTAATTATTTTTCTTCAAAAATGTATTACAGGTAATATTTTTTTTCAAAAATGTATTGCTGGTAATTCTATTTTTTTCAAAAATGGATTGCTGGTAATATTTTTTTCCAAAAATCTATTGCTGGTAATAATCTTTTACAAAAATTTATTGTTGGTATTAAAACCTATCTTTACACTTTCATAGTATTTTGACCCCAGTTTGGGGGTTAACTATTTGCCGATAGCTGGAACCCTAAAAAGGAAATATCACCCCAGGTCAGGGAGGACCTGGGAACACCAGCAATTAAGAGGTGGTCCCATGCTCCTCAAAACCTCCTGATCAGAGGCCTTGCTCCTGGATGTAGTTTATTGTCTTACCCAGGATGGTTCATCAGGGTGAGGAAAATCTGGGTTCTAGAGGATTCAAAGAAGGGAGTGGCCACGTTGTACTGTTCAAGAGATCTGAATCAAGGGAAATTGTACAGCATACATAATTTGGGGGTGGATTGGCCTCTATTTCTGGGCAGGAAAACTAACCCTGGTATAACTAAATGCATTATTCAACAGGTGGTTTGTTGTTATAAGTATCAATTATTTGACCCTGTACTAAATGTGCAGGTGGTGTAATGGCTAGTGGTTTAGAATGAGAAATCAAAGAGTTGAGTTCGAATTCTGGCTGAGCTGATTGCATTTACTTATGCACAAATAGCATTGGGAATCCATCTCTTCTCCCTCTAGTTATGGGTTATATAGTAAGGCAGACTCTTCAGATGTGGTTAGTAACTAGTCTAGGAGAAGAAAAAATATGAATTCACAACCTGTTAGGCCTGGGGCTAGCAACTCTATTCTGTAAAGTCCTACTATTTTGTATAGAAACTACAGCAGTAATGCTTAGTGTTCTGAGATCAATGGCTAATTACTACTTGGGATTAGAGAGTGAGTGAGTGAGTGATAAATGCATATGAGAAGAGAGAAAAAAACTGGAAATGATTTGTTGTTGATGCGACAAATTATCAAAAGAAGTTGTATATTTCAACAAATGATTCTAGACCTAGAATATTAGTTATATAGTAAGTGTTTAGAGAAGAGACTGCGGTTTAAATTATTAGGGTGTTGAACAGAATGTTTTTGGGTAGGAATTCGGTGAATGAGATCTTAATGGAAAATAGTACTGCCTTTCATTTGCAATTATTGAAAGCGATGGCTGATGCAGGGGGAGATGTCAAAATGCTTATTTAGAGCTGTGTATAGACCAAGTACCAGTGGAATTGTACAGAGACATTACTGAACAATGATGGCCATGGCCAAAGGGGGAGAATATCTCACCAATTGAAGCAGTATTTCAATACAATGTCACCTAGATCAGGATAGGCAAAGAACTCAGTACCTGAGAGAGCTGTATTTAAATATGAATAGAAACATTCATGCACAGTATCAATGGCCATTAAAGAGAGAAAAGGGACCTGCATTTGTTCAAAATGGAAACAAGGTGTGGGTAATGCCTGAAAATATACTTTGTACATCTCAATAGGAGAAAGGAAGCATGAGATACATTAATTTCCTGAATAATATATCAGTTGATGGTGTAATTGATTTTCTGGATTTCTGTATGATTATCAGTTCATTGGATGCTGAGTAGGCTAGTGATGATGGGTCCATAAAGATCACAACAACTGTCCACTAGAGCTCACAGGCTTACAATCAAGACATGAATAAATAGTTACATCATCAGCAGAGACACTGAGTCGAGAACTGATGACATCAGCAAGGTTATTGATGAAAATAAGCAAGAGTCTAAGAATAGAATCCGGAGGGACACCCACCTTAATGCAAAAAGATCTAGAGAAGTGGCTGTTCAAGACAACGTTCATTATGCGGTTAGATAGAAAAGATTGAATCAAATCAAGAGAAACAGACAGAAACAATGTGAACCTTCAACTTGCGAAGAAGAACAGCATGCCAAACCCTGTCAAATGCCTTTGAAATATCTAAAGCATCAGACAAAGTTTCCCCATTCTTATCTAAAGCCTAATAGTCTGCTTCAGCAATAAGCATTAATGTTTTTTTTTGTTTTTTTTTATGTTTATCACCCCAAGCAAGGCTGGAAGCCACTAGCACGCAAGGGGTTACAGAAGGTTTGGAGGAAGAGCAGTTAGGAGTGGTAAAGGAGAGGATGTGGAGAAAGATAGTGGATCGATCAAGGCAAGGGGGTTACAGAAGATTTGGAGTGAGAGCAGATAGGAATGAAAGGGGAAAGGACGTGGAGAAGGGAAGTGGATAGATCAAGGCAACTGGAGATGTCAATTGATGTTACACTTAAATAGTTGGAGATTGTATTTGTCAGGGAAACAGGAATAAGGAAGGGAGTTCCACAGGCGAGATGAGGGAGACATGAAGCTATTGGAGTAGAAGAGACGTCTACATCTAACAGTTTCAATGGTGAAGGGGTGGGAACGGGATGCCAGCCTCGTAGGATGTTTAAATTCATTGTATTGGCCGTACTGTTTTTCTGAAAAGAGACCCTGTGGGGTGAGATGCTTAACCAATTCAAACTTGATTAGAGACTAATACTTTGTCAAAGAGACATAGAAGACTAATAGGCTGATAGTTTGAAGTATCAGACAGTTTGTCTTTTGTCAGAGTTCTTAAAAACAGAGACTATAGAAAAAGATTTCCAATAATCAGGAAAGCAAGCAGTAGCAAGGCATCTATTGTAAAACTTGGAGAGAACAGGTGAACTTTCCCTAAGCACAAGTTCATATATTTTGAGATGATAATGGAAACCATGAATGGAATTATATGCATATAACCCAGTAGAGACTGGAAAATCAGGCAAAGTACTCCCGATGAATCAAGAGTATAACTGGAAAAGAGAATTTGTGAGCAAAGTATTCTGCTTTATTGGTAGATGATAGTGATTCCTGTGGGCTATAGCAGCTGAACACTCAAGGTGTGAACCAAGAAGATTTTGGATTTATATGGTATTTACAAGAAGACCCTAAAGCGTCAATGCTGGATTTCATCCAAGAAGAAAATTTAGAGGCAGAATTTTTAGTTGGAAGACTAAAGATTTCATTTCTACTCTGATGGGTATCACAAAGAAAATCATGAGATGAATCCCAATCAGAATGATGGTAACAGAATTAAGTCTTGTGAATAAGGGGATTATGTCTAACAGATGAGTCAAATACAAACAGATCCTACAGTGTGATCTAAATTTCTAAAAGGTCAAAGTTGCAAAGTATGACAAGAGTCAGGAGAGAAGGTTAGTAACAAATTGAGTAAGGCCAAATGTTCATCACAGTTATAAGGCAAATGAGCAGAGAGGCTAAGCAGCAGAAAAACTAAAAGTCTGAATACTGGCATCAAAAGTAATATTTAACTACAAAATATTCATGCAACTTGCTAGATATTTGATTCATTAATAATGCTTTTTTATCCTGGGTATGACAATAAACTACATCTGGCAGCAAGGCCATTGACCAAGAGATTGGCGGTTTTGAGGAGTGTGAAACCACTTCTTAATTGCTGTTGTTCTCAGGTTCACTTGACCTAGGGTGGTAGTACCTGCTAGGGTCCAAACAATGGGCAAATAGTGAGCCCTCCCCACCCCCAAAAAATCAACAATACATTTTCATAGTAAAATTACCAGCAATACACTTTTGCAGTGAAATTGCAACCAACCTATATTATGATCCACTATATATTTAAAAAAACATACCTTTTACCTTGAAAATATAAAATTATCTACAAAATATTTATATTTTGGCATAAAATGACCTATAGAGGTTGATATGCCGCTAAAAAAAAAATCAACAATACTGCTTTATATCTGAATATACAATCTCAATAAAGAAAAAAAGGCTGTGCAAAAATTCTTACAGCCAAAGACAGAAGAATTCAAAGATGTCAGGAGAAAGAAATACTAATCTTTAAAAAACTACAAGTTATTATTTTTATGCCAAATTTCTGATACGTTGAATACAGAACCAGAGAAACATTTGCCTCACTTTTTGGGCTTTCTTAACCCTGTGTTAGTCACATGGGCTGTTTTGTTAGCCCCAAATTTCTAAAGTACTCGTAATTTCTAGTTGGTAACTTGTTTCTTTTGCTCTCTCTCTCTCACTACTCTCCTGACTCAGTGTTCCATACAGTGTGGCACAGTTGTAGCTCAGTTGTTGTGAGAGGCAGACATCACTTTGTCTCCTTCAGAGTGTCCTGTTAACCCACCTAACAAACATAATTTTTCATGATTTATATATATATATATTGGCTCCTGAAAAATTAATTTCGGTTGAGCTCTCTGGTTTGACGTTGGAGTTTGTTTACAAACAGTGACTATTTAAGCTAATATTGAATGACTCTTCGGCAGAATTGAGTCACTGTCAGTCACTGTGCGTTTATCTAAATCTAAAAATAAACACACTAAAATTCACCTTCATCCCTGTCGTGTGCCGACGGCTTAGTGGGAGAAGTTCCGACTGATGCAAATTCAGTCGGGTTTCGATCCTAGCTAGAGGCAACCGGACGTCAAGCCACACTGATGAGCTGTGAAACAGCGAAACAGTCTGTCTGTGGATGACAAAAATATATATGTGTGTGTGTGTGTGTGTGTGTGTATTTGGGCAGCAATCCTTCTTTCATGCACATTTCATTGAATACAACATACAAGGTGCTTTTATTTAGTTTTTTATACAATTTCTCATGCGATATCATATTTTTTTCTTTTCAGATGATAAATTATATAAAATCTGTCTAAATGTTCTTTTTATCCGAGCACTTTCGGCTATACATTTAACCATTTTCAATGATTAAATATTTTTACTGTTAAATAAGAAATAGTTTGATGCATGTATGTTTTATAAAATGTTTTCATTTTTCAAAACACGGTCAAGATACTGTGTCCATGTTCATAGTTAATATTATTAAGTGTTGGTCTTTTTGTTTTTATTAATAAGGCTTCCATTATTTTTAGCCTTTTTTTGCATGTGGATGATGCTATTATATTAGTGTTGTCAACAAGTATTTTACGAATAGTGTGTCTCCATGAATATTTAAATGAGATCTAATTGAGCTATGGTCAGAAAGGTGTAGAGTAAGTCTGTGTGTCAAAGATGTTGTAGTGTGGCTTATATAATTATTTAGGAATTTTGATTGATCAGGAATACAATTCCTTAATGGGCATTTAAATAGGGCAAATATTATTTACAAATTTAAATGTCCATTAAGGAATTTTATAAATAATAATAAACAATACATATAACTTTAAACAATAATAATAATAATCATATTTTACATAATAAATAAAATAAATAATAATTGCAAATTATATCAAATCAATTACTTTTATATTATATTACTTTTAGCAATATTTACATTTTTCAGTTAAAATTAAAATCCATTAATTTTTTGAAGTTTTGGCAAAAATGTGCCATCTTTCCTTCAGTTTAGAAATATGTTTATATATACTTTATTACACTTTCAGTTCTGTAATTATAAGTTTAGGTAATTTAATATCTTTCTATTTATGGAAATATATTGTGGTTATTTTTAGTGAATAAAACTTTTCTCTATATTGTATATGTTTAGAACATATGTTTATACAACAAATTTATTATAATTTTCATTTAATGAATAATCATTTCTTCAGTACAAGTTTTGATCTAATGTCTATTGTAACAGAAGATTGCATGTTATGTTATTTTTTCAGCAGTACAACAATATTTTACATAATTGTAAGACTATAAACATTTTTGTACTGGGGGGGGGGTGTAAACATTTTCCGAAATCCGAGGTGAATAATGCAGGATTATATTATTTTTAACCAAAATTTGGTATTTTTTTGTCAATATAAAAAAGATTTTAAATTATCTCTTAGAAAAGTAAAACTTTTCTTGTATTAATTAAATAGGAGTAGATAGGTTCGCCTGTCGAATGGTTCACACTCCTCCCCAGTCTTTGGAAGTGGTGTAGAGGCTTATCATTTGTTTTCTGTTTAGGAGTGGACGTCTGTTTCTTTCTAAAGTCTTCTCATTCTCTTTCACACCCAGTAGCCCCTTGTGTCTTGGTGGCATTTTTGCCTTGGTTGAGGTGAATTGATTAAAAATAAAAATTTACAACTGATGCTGAAACATCTGCTAAGGAGCGAGAACTTTATTTGAAAGCCAAAAATATTCTAATATAATATTGTCATATATTAATTCTAAAAATTTCATCGTGTTACAAACATTTCTGGATAGTGAAAGAGTTACATACCAAGTAAATCTGAGCAAACTCATATTGAAGTACATATATATTCAATTTGAAAGCCATCAATTGTGAATGGTTAAGTAACTTTATAAAGTTAGATTTTTCTAAACAAAGTGACTAAATTGTAGAAAAGTGTTACTGTTTATGGAATCTATGAGACAACAGAATTTGAATAAATCACTTTTGCACAATGGCAAATTCCAATTATTTCCTGCTGAAACAATTTCACATGCTTTATTTTTCTATTCAAGAATTTATAAACATGCTTATGGAACTGTGTGTGTAGCATAAACATATTTCAATTGCTTACATATTTAATATTTTAATTTGTTCAAGAATTATTATCTTGTAATTGGCCTACTATTCTTAAAGTTCATACATGATGTTCACAAAACCAAAGAACTAGTTTTTGGTCTACCATCTGATGCATCTAGTTGACTGCAGACTTATGTCTAAAATAGGGCTATTCAAAATGGACGAGTGAAACGGCTTATGCAGTTAAAATTATGTCTTATTATTAAAGTTATTTTTAATACCAGCTGTCTGTCAATTCACAGTAAAATTTTACAAAAAAATAAGCAGAACTATTGTGAACAATGATAAAGTATTTCATAAAGGAATGTTGGAACTGTTAGCTAACTTTGACGTATCTGGGATGTGTATTAGAATAATCTAGAACCTATATTGGCAGTAATTTACCTGCATACAGATAGAAAATGAATTCATTAAACATACAAAAATAGAAAGGAGTGTAAGACAAGGATGTAACTTCTCACCAGACTTATTCCTCCAATACAGTGAAGAAGTTCTGAGAGAATTAAAAGTCCTAGAAGGATTCATTATTGGTGGCTGCAATCTTAACAACATAAGACATGAAAAATTTCTCAGAGTTAACCTGTAGAAAAAAAGACTATGTATAAAGATAAAAGATGATAGGAAAACTGTATTATTAGCCAACGCATTTCATCCAATGTGGACTTTTTCAAGGCAAAAACAAAATAAATTTACTGAAAACAAAGTAAACATTAACATCAAACAATGTCTTTAGCAACTAGAAGAATTTAGAAAATGCTATTGTATTCATATTGTAGTTTCAGTTGACAATATGAATACAATAGTTATTTCTAAATCCTTCTAGTTGCTAAGGACATTTTGTTTGTTGTTAATGGTTACTTTGTTTTAAATAAATTCATTTTGTTTTTGCCTTGAAAAAGTCCACACTAGATGAAAGATGGCAAATAATACAGTTTTCCTATTGTCTTTTACCTTTAAACATATGATATGCAGACGATACAGTGTTGATAGTAGATATAGAAAGGAAACTACAAGAACTCCTACAGATGGTAGTGAAGGAAAGCAAGAAGAAAGGAGTAAGTATTAATTGCAAGAAGATAGAATGCATTGTTGTTAGCAAAAGGAAGAGCCCAATATGAAAATTACAAATTGGAAATACCAAAATCAGGCAACTAAAACAATTTAAATATCTGGAAAGTGTTTTAACAGAGAATAGAAAGGGCAACACTGAATTCTGGAGATGATTTGCATAGTGAAAGATGCCTTCCAAAAGGTAAGCAAAATGTTAAGAAACAGGAAAATTTCATTAGAAACAAAGAAAAGAATACTGAAATGTTATGTAATATCAATCCTCCTATATGGCAGTGAATGCTGGACCATCTCCACACAGATGTAAATGCTCCAAACAGCCAAAACTGAACAAAAAATCTGTTAGCTGTGAAAAGCTCAATACATATCTTCCATTTATTTACACACTGAAAGAAAAAAAAAAAAAGTAATACAATTCAAAATTTCCACCCAATAACATCCATTCCCACCTAAAGAAACAAAATGAAAACTGGAGCCAATTTGTGCCTCAAAACGGACATAAAAGTCCATGAAAGGGATATTCAGCAGTTGAACAGCATCTTGACCTGAGTCTACATGCTCATCAAAATCAAAAATCGACCCCCCATCTCCAAAGACATCAGACTTGGCCAGCTCACCAACTGTTCTCACCTCAGTAAGTCACAATTCATCCTCCCTCTCCTTCTGTACACCTCACCAAAGCCCTTTTACAACTCTACTTATCTTTTTTTTCATATGAGAAACAGCTACCCTGATTTTTCATTTGTTGCATTTTATGCTACTACAATTGCTTTTTTCTTTAAAATTTTTGTTGTTCTTTGTTCTGCCATTATACACTTAGTAACATGAAATACATGTTCATATTATAACAATTATAAGAGCAATGCCCTTCGTTTTTTTTATACAGGATGAAATAAAAGCAGAATACAAACAATTGGATTTACTTTGAAAGATCAAACAAGTATGAGAGAAATATACTACAATTCTATTTTGTAAAACTTTTCCTTTTTGTTTTATTGACAGTTGGCAACAGAATCCATTTTTGCAAAGAATGTTTCATTGTAGATTTGATTTTCATGTCCTCATGTTTTTAACCACGTCTTTTTATTTTGACATTTTCAGGGGTTTTTTTTTTATGGGGAGCACTGATGTAACTGAATAATTCCCTAGATGAATATTAAATATATAAATGCAAAGATTTATATATAATATTCTGTTTGGAATTTACTTTCTCTTTATTAAATCCAAAAGAAAGATGATACTTAGATTATGAAACAAACCTTTTCCCATAATATTGTGGTATATAGACAAACTTTACTTATGTCTGATTGGATTCACAGCCATAATGTTTTTGCCTCTCGGTGTTCAGACTTGAACACAGCTGTAAAATTTTCTTAATACCGAGGGAAGATAAAACAGAATTATTATTTGAACATGTGAGCAGTGATAAAGTTTTGGAGAAAATGGAAACAAAAATGACATTTATGCATAATATCAGAAAAAATAATTGAAATGTCTATGATACATAATGAGGAAAGAAGGCTTGGAAAATTTGAGGCTCACAGGACATACTGAAGGCAAGAGGGACGTGACTAACCAGCTCGTTTTCAGGCATCTTAAGTGATGAATTGTATATATGAGTTCCACTTGAGGTCTGGAATGAGCTTGAGTGTCGATAGATGTTCCAGGCAAGGAAGGAGCCTTATTGAGAGTACAAGTGTTCATGGCTATATGAAATGAAATGTTTTATTGGCAGAGAGCAATTGCATATCAGTTGATTAGAAACATTTCATTTTTATGATCTTCCAGGAATTATTAATTAGCTAGCCTAATTTGCACTTAAAATTGCAGAGGCTTAGTTGTTTCAATCAAGACTAATTCTTTCCTATAGAAAAGTATTAAAGTGCATTAATCTTTTTTAAAATGAAGGTAGATCAATAAGTCTGTATCCTTACATATAGTCATTACTTGAATCTGCTAAAGTTCTAATATGACACACACACACACACACACACACACAGAGATATCTTTCTTAAAATGCTGTACTGACAAACAGAAAATTTGACAGTCTCAGGTCATACTGAAAGTAAGATGGCCAGAGGAAAACAATGCATGACCTACCAATTGAGCCTTTGTAGATGGATGGCAGAATAGGGTTTAGGAGAGATAACAAAAAGACAAAATTTACTAAGAGCTACAAAAGACAAAAAAAGGAGGAAAGCCATGGCTATATGAAATGTTTTATTGGCAGAGAGCAAATGCATATCAAGTAATTAGAAACATTTAAAGATTTATGATCTTGTAGTATTCAGTAATTATTAATTAGCTAGCCTAATTTTCACTTAAAATTGCAGAGGCTTAGTTATTTTAATTAAGACTAATTCTTTCCAATAGAAAAACTATTAAAATGCATTTACAGTTTTAAGATATTGTACTGGCAAACAGAAATGTGGCTCTACAGAAGAATGTTGAGAATACCATAGACTGAAAATGCAAACAAAAAGCACACTTATACTTAACATCAGAAAGAGACGACTAAAATTTCTATTGCACATAATGAGGAAAGAGAGCTTGGAAAATTTGACATTCACAGGACACATTGAAGGCAAGTGGTTGCAGAGGAAAACAACACATAGCCTAGCTAATCAGCCTGTGTAAATGGATGGCAGAACGGGGTTTAGAAGAGATAACAAAAAGACAAAATTTACTAAGAGCTACAAAAGACAAGGAAACCGAGGAGCCATGATTGCCAACATCCTGAAGGTGCACAGAAGAAGTTCAGCTGTATAATTTTATCTTAAAAAACACTGACAGTAGATTTTCTTTTTCTCACTGGAAGTTCTAAGAGATAGTAAATAATAAATTTTCTTCTGTGTAGTTATTAAATATTTTGGACTAAAAGCAATTAACCTTTGCCAACACCTAGTCAGCTTGTAATATTTATTTGTTTGTCTGCCTGCATATGTATGAAGGTAGATCAATGTCAGTATCCTTACATATAGTTATTACTTGAATCTGCTCAAGTTCAAATTGACACGCATATATATATATATATATATATATATATATATATATATATATATATAGACAAACCTCTCATCTATGTATCCCCCCCCCATCAATGGACTTTGGATGCAATGGACAAAATCTGCAGGCAAAATAAAATAAAAAAATCTGCCGGAAAAACCTTCCAAATTGTCACTAACGTATGTAAAAAATTGCGGGCTTAGTGGAACGTGTCGTATTAGTTCTCAAATTGACCACTTGCCAGCGGTGGTGGCCCTTTCAATTGTAAACAAAGATGGGTGTACAGTATATAAAGTATGATACATTAGTGTGTGTGTGAGAAAGTAGCTGTGAGAAATCTATTATTTTTGTTATTTTATTAATATATCTATATTAAGTATATATTTATTTATGCCATATATACATGTTTATAGTATTTACATTATTAATATAACTACTGGTAGTTACAATAATGGTTTTATAACTCAAAAATAATCCCTTCCCATTTACGGACAAACAGCTTTAATGGAACACCCATCCCCCTATTAGTCTGTTGATGAGAGGTTCATCAGTCTGTTGATGAGAGGTTCATCAGTATGTGTGTGTGTGTGTATATATATATATATATATATATATATGTATGTATGTATGTATAAGTTCTACTCAATGTCTGAATATGTTTAAATCGATGTTCAAAACAAGGAGCATCTTTAAGAGTGCAACCTTTTATAATGACTGGTGTGGGAATTCAGGGTCAGCATGGTGTTGATAAAAACTTACTTGATTGATTTTTGTGGGACTGAAAGTTACAAGGCAGTGTTTCCTCCATTGGGCTGTCAGAGATAGATTAGAAGAGAGTTCAGACTCTGGTCATCTAGACTTTTTTTAAGGTGCACCCATAAGCTGTACTATCATTTGCATCAATATTTACCAACAATCTGAGAATTTTCCCAGGCAGATAATTAATATAAAACAGAAAGAGGGTAGGACTGAGGAGTGAGCCTTGAGGGAAGCCTGCATTGATATCATTTGCTTCAGGAACCTAGCCACTGATATTGACTTTCAAGGACCTACCTGTATTTTGATGAATGAGGAAATAACAGTCCAGTCTTAGAATTGAACTGCCAGACTACCAAACATACTATTTTTTTTTTTGTTATAGTCATGAAGTCTTGTGCAGAACCAACCACACTTTTCAGAAGATCTGATAATACAAAAATGATGCAAACTGTCATGAAGTCACCAAAATAGCACGCCTTAGATTTGAATTCCTTTCCCTAGACTGGTTGCCAACCAAGGTTAGAAAACACGGTCCACCATGCTATTTAAACTATAACTATGGACACAAAATGAATTCAGTAAATATAGTAAGAAGGTCAGAGACGGATGTGTTTTCTCACTTGACTTATTTAACCTTATATAATGAAGTGATTCTGAGAGTTTTAGAGAAAATGTTAACAAAAAGAACATGTATCATTGACATCAGAAAGATATAATTGAAATATCTAGGGCACATAATGAGGAAAGTGGGCTTGGAAAATTTGACACTCACAAGATATGGTGAAGGCAAGAGGCGTAGTCAAAAACAGTGCATAATCTACCTAATGAGCTTGTGTAAATGGATGGTAGAATAGGGTTTAGGAGAGATAACAAAAAGACAAAATTTACTAAGAGCTACAAAAGACAGAAAATAGTGGAGGGCTATAATTGCCAATGTTCTGAAGGGACACAGCACATAGAAGAAGTTGGGAGAAGAAACTGATTTATATCTTTACCAGGGATATTTGGTTGGAATTTGAACTACGCAAGACAATCCCCTTTCCGCACTGATAGCCACTATGCTATTTTGAAATGGTAGAGATAGAGAGAGAGGAATGAGAGGGTGATAGAGGACAAAGAGAGGGAGATAGAAGCTTTTTACTCACCAAGGGAGTCTAAAAGTTCCATATGAACTGTTGCTGCGTGTTTATCTTGTCCTTCAATGGCCCTGTCAAATTAATAAGAGAAAAGAAAATAATAGAAAGAATATTTAACAGAAAACATCAAACAAATGGAAGGAAACAAAAAGAACAGAGGACATAAAAATATATCTTCTGAATTTAAAATATCTTATTTCATTGAAATTGACGTAATGATTTGCTCATCCGATTTTTGGATATTTCTCTCAAAGCCTTGCACATAAATTTTAAAACCAAGAATGAAAATCAGTTTTAAAAATATTCCTATGCCTAATAACTATTTGATTATATTTCATTGATATATAAGAAAGAAAGTGCGGCTCATTTTTAAAATATTTTAATATTAATATCATCAGTATTAGGTTGATGCTAAAATTAGCAGTACCATGTTTTTGTACAATATTACAGAAATCTTATACGTATCTTGGAATTTTATTCAACTTTTTATCAATTGTGAACGTCTGCCTTACAAGAACTGTTTGTGTAGAAGTGAACATTTTTATTTTTGTGAAAATCATGTTGAAATCTAAAATGCATTCAACAATATTTAATGCTCCTATTTAATCTGGGGAAAGGGTCATGGGTCATCAAAGATTAAGTAGGGCAAAATGAAAAGTTTATGAAGTTTAAAAAAGGTTTTGTACTCAAAGATAATCAAATAATCTGGAAGACCTCACGTGTTGATAAATGAATAATTGAAGAAGATACAAATAGCATGAAAACTTTAAAAAAAATTACAGATGAATCTATCAAATATTGCTAAGCATTTATAGAAGGTATAAAAATGGAACAGTGGTCAGTATATAAACATTTCTGTTTCGCTGCTTCTTTAACAGAAAAAAAAATATCTGTTTTGGATGAGGTAATAACATATTTATTACAAATTTATTATTATGAGGTACAGTGGAGTAATGGATAGCGGCTTAGATTAAGGAATCGGAGAGCTGTGTTCGAATTCCAGTCAAATCCATTACATTCACTTACATGCTAATACCCTTGGGAAAGGCATGAATCCTCTTTTTCTCCCCCCCAGCTATGGGTAAATAGCAAGACAGACCAGGTTCTATAGCCTTGGATGGTAACTGGTCTACAGCAGAAATAAATGGCAACCTATTGCAGGAAAAAATCTGACTCAGTCATGTATTGAAAGATGCATGATCGCCCAAGTGTGTATCATGCATGGCACTTAACTGATTACAAGAATCCAAAATGAAATAAAAAGTGGCAAGTTGCAGGACAGCTTTTATTATTTAACTTTAAATAGAATCTACATTAGAAAATAGTTTCCTTTGTTTGAGTGGTTCTATAGTAGGATGCTAAGAATATCATGGGCTGAGTGTGTGAGCAACAATGAGGTCTTAGAGAGGAAGCAAACAAGAAGGAAGCTTATACTTGACATCAGGAAGAGGCAGCTGAAGTTCCTGGGACACATAATGAGGAAGGAGGGCCTGGAGAATCTGATACTCACAGGTTGAATAGAGGGAAAGAGAGACAAGGGAAAATAAGATGTGACATACTTGGAAGGCTTAAGCAAGTGGATGACAGAATGTGGTCTCTGGGAGGAAGCAGAGGGGAGGAACCTGTTGAGAGCTGCAAGGGATAGATGGAGGTGGAGAGCCATGATCACCTAAGTCCTGAAAGGATATGCTACATAAAAAGAAGAAAGTAATCTGGAAAAATTGTAACAGCACATATTGGTCCTGACCTGGTATCTCAGCTTCAGTCATTTTCCCACCACCATAACATAGTTTCCTTATACATTTTTGATAAATACTTTCATGGTAATTCTTCTGATGGGTTTATCTCTTTGGTACCATAACTTTATGAATTAAGGGACACTACTAGATTAGCAGCTTGGTCTAATTAATTTACAGTTGAATTGGCTAGATGCAGCTGTAAGTTCTATGCTAATAGTTCCTTCTATCACACTTCCCAGTTGTAGAACTTGTAGAAATCTGCTTCTTGTTTTCCAGTCAACTTTGATCTTCAAAAATTTAAATACAATGGCAATTGTTATCTTTTAACTTCTTAATTCCTGTCCTTTTATTGTTCTCTCTTCTTAATAATGTTTTTTTCTCATATACTTTCACACTCAGTAACTCCTTGCATCTTAGTAGCTTTATTACTGTTGTAGCATACCTACTGTTGAGATGTTGAGTGTTTCCCCGTGAGTATATGGTAATAACGAACAAACACAGTCATAGGGAAAAATACTGGTATATTCAGAGAGGTATTTACATCAGAGAGATTAGTAGTAGAACGAACGTAGGTTAGTAGTAACAATAAGTAATAGTAATAAAGGCCAACGGTATCTTCTGGTCGAGAAACGGAAGTGTAACTGATCACTACAGAAGTCTCACTCTGCACTGCACTACACTGCTACACTACTCACAGTCTCTAGAACTACTGTTCTATTTATAATAATAGGATCAGTCTATTGTGGTTGTGAAGGTGGGTGTGCCCCAACACCTACAGACAATAATGGGTATGTCTCCGTTCACATAAATACAGTAGTAAATACTGCATGTTGGTCTGCAGTTGGAGATTATCTCCAGCTGTGCTGGTCAAACTCTCTGCCTCTAGGCTGAGTGGATCCCCAGACAAAGCTCTGTTGAAGGGCAGAGTCTCGTCTTGTGAAACAGCTACCCAACCCCGTTTTATACTGGGTGTACAGGGAACAACTGACTGCGTGGGGTGGTTGATAGATATCCTGCTGTTGGAGATTCATTGTGGAAGTCACTTCTAGCAGTTGGCTACTTCTTTTACACACCGCTGGTGAATCTTATATGTGTTGTTCATGTCCTAAGTATTATTGTTCATTACCAACCTTCATTTGATTATTCTATTCGGTAACCTTCCCTAGGTTACAACAATGACCTTGCTTGCGTGTGGAATGATTTAAAAAATATATATCTGTGATGTGGCTGCTCAATCCTCACTTTCCAGCCCTGACACAGTCCAAAAGTATTGAGGCAGCCTATTCAGGGATAAATTATTTTCCACCCTAAAACCCCTTTCTCACAGACTCTGCTCTATTGCTATTTTCATGTCAAATGTTTGGCTAAAGCTACATTACTTTGTTTCTGCCAGTTCAGACCTTCAGAGCTAGGATGCACCATGCCACATACTACAGCTGGGACCTGCAAAGCCACATATAAAAGGCTGACTTGTATTCCATTAGTAAGGAGCAAGTTCTATTGACCTTTTTCCCTAAAACTCTTACTTTTATAGAATAGACTCCCGCGAGGATGCTTTCCCAATCAATACAATTTTAACCTTTTCAAATCTAGGCTCAACCATTATCTATCCTACATATCCTCATAATATGTATGACTGACTTCCTCACTTTATGTGGAATTGAGTTGTTTGAATGAAAAAGCAGATATTCTCAGCAAGGATTTTGCAATGTGGTGAAATTCTTCCATATCCAGCATATTCTTCAAATTATCATGTGAAAAATATCTAAACTTTCACCCATATACACCTGCTTTCAAATACAAATAATAAAAATGGCTTTGAGCAAGTGAAACCTGTAGATCTTGGCGATGACCATCCTTCTTTGAATCTTGTTGATTGGTGCTGCAGAATCACAAAGACGTGTACCAGATAAAAGAAATCACATCACTCGAGGACTTGTAACAGCTTTTCAGGAAAATAGGTTTCTCAAACGCAGTAGCTGTTATCATTATTTCAATTACTGATGGATGTTTCCTTCTTAACCTTTGGTTTGAAGTTGTGTGGAATGTGAACATCTTGATTATGTCATTATTTTCTATATGAGTTACATGTGCTATCCATTTTAGTTGTTGCTAGTGTTGAAAGTCCTCAAGTGATGTGGTTTCTCTTATTTGGTACAGTACTTTGTGATTTGGTAATGCCAGTCTACAAAGCTTGGATGGTCTTTGCTTATACCTACAAGCCTCATTCACTCAAAGACTTTTTTAACCAATGATCTAAGAAAGTGGTTGTATATAGATGGCAGTTTAGATATTTCTGAACGTATTTGGCACCATGCATGGCATCGATATGAAAGTCTGGATGTGACGAGGCTATTTTAGAACAGGAAGACCTCTGTTAAGTAACTACAAGGAGTTTTGGGTTTTAATAATAATAATAATAAGGATGGTCATCATCATGATCTTCCATTTTTACACACTCAAAACCATTTTTAGCCATTGATCTTAGAAAGTGGTTGTATACAGCTGACAGTTTAAATATTTCTGAACAGGTTTGGCACCATGCATGTCATCCATATGAAAGTCTCGATCTGATGAGGCTATTTAAGAACAGGACTCAGGTTAATGTTCTGGTTCTGTTACCATTTATGTCATATTTAGAGTTACCATTGACAGGTAACAATCATTTACTCTTTTGTAAATATTTTTAATTAGGAACATTAGGTACAGTGATTTCAAGAATAAAGAATGTCTAAAATGGAATATTAGAACTTCTAGTTATTCTTGAATGAGCTGGTTATTGGTAATGCAGGGTTTGAGCTTGTTATCATTATTCACAAGAAACTTTACATGATTCAGTGGCCATAATTGGGATTATTTTATTATTGAAAATCACAAACCATATTTAATTTTTAGATTCCTAAATGGTGCACTCCTATTTCATCTCTGCGGAGATAATTTTCTTCGGAAATTTCTATTGTCAGTTTTCATTTCCCAAGTCTTTAAAATGAAGCATTTAGAAAAGAATTATTCCAACCATATTCCTATCTCCAATCAAGTTCATGGAACTGAATGACATTCCTATGAATTTTAAGGTTGAGAAGATTCAAAATTGAACCTTCTACTCCTCTGAACATCCATATTAGATCTCAGAAATCGTGGAGACTCATGACCTATTTCTGTTTGTGAGAAATTAATACCCGAGAACATTCTCATCTTAGAAAATGAACAAATTCAATAGAATGAAGCACTTAGGACTGATCTGTTGTTTGATTAAAACATTTTGCTTGCTTGCTCCTCTTTTGCAAAGGGTTAATTAAAAAATATCTTAATCTCATTTGGAAAGACAAGGAGGTAACCATATTCTACATCATTGAATTAGAATCATAAAAGGTAAAAACAATTCATTATTTCATTAACAGTATAACTTGATATTTTAAATATTTTATGGAAAGAAAAGTTTATTAAATTTTCTTAAAAGTCTAAAAACAGTAACAATATAGCAGTCATTGCTGGATTTAGCTATAGGCTTAGCAGGCTGAAGACTAGGGCCTCAAAGTCTAGGGGGCTTCCAGCCAAGGTGTATAATATTTTTGATACTGTCATAAGCATTTCATACACATGCTGTCATAGTTTATTGTAGACTCTAAACAACCCTTCACTAATTTTCTTTACATTCCATTTTAAGCCAATAACTCAATGCTAGCATTGATTTCTTTATAGATTATTTTTAATTTTAACATTCATACATTTTTTCAGTCACATACTGTATTTAACAATGATGGATGTCCTTTTGAGGAGGAATTGTCAACTGTGAAATTTTAATCATCTTTGGCTTTACTCAAATTTTACTTCCATTTTCCTCTACTCATGAGAATGGTGGATTTAGAGGGGTATCACAAGTGGAATAGCCTAGGGTCTCTCTTCATCTGAATCTGACCCTGATAGCAGTATCAAGTGTATGTGAATTATTTATACAAAAACAAATATTTTACTATGTACAGGGTACGATGGGTAAATTGTCGCCATTTTATCTTTTTAATTTCATACGTGCACATTGTTTTTGATGTTGTAGACTGCACAGTATAGTAGAATCAGTAGGGCATTGTCTGTGAGAAAAAGAGCCCCATGATGCAATTTACTCTGTCAGAAATTTGGAAATGGCATGCTGTATTGCTTGGCATTCAGACCGGAACCGCCAATACAAACATTTCAGAGAGTTTAGGTGTCAATCTGAGGACAGTGCAGAGGATTTGGAAAGTTGGATGAGTCTAATGGTGATTACAAAGGTGTTTGGAGTGATCACTAGTGATGGCGACATTATGCCTCCATTCACCTTCCAACAGGGCCTCAGATTCAGCAGAGGTCTACAAGTGCCGTAAGGAGGCAGTGCTCCCATGAGTCAAGAGGATGGCTGCTGGAAGACTCTATGTCTGACAACAGGACTCTGAACTATGCCACACAAGCAGGAGAAACCAATCATAGCTGTCAGACAATTTCTGTGAGCACATCACTTTTTACATCTGGCCATCTAACTCCCCAGACTTCAACCCCCTTGATTATGTGTGGGGCACAGTTGAACAAGACACCAACAAAACTCCTTTTAATACCAAAGATGAACTGAAAGCAAGGATTATGGTAGCATTCACCAACATGAACAAGGAGACCATCCAGAAGACTTGCAGGAAGTTATGAAGTCATCTGGAGACCATGGTTGAAGCCAATGGTAATTTATTCTTTAGTATTTCAAGATATTTTTATGTAATATATCTGTTAAAATGAGATGTTAGTTTTATTCTCATTTCTGCATGATTTAGACAACAATTTATGCATTGCACCCTGTAAATAGAAATGTGAACTTGCAATTGTCTTGTTTCAGACTAAAAGTTCCAAACTGGGAAAAATTATTTTTATCCATAAAAGTTCTTGTTTTTCATTTAAGAAACTGAAAAATTTTGAATAAGCATTCACAAGTCTCTTGCTTGAAACAGATATTGTATATTGATCTTACATAAAAAAAAATACAAAATATTTTTTTACAATGATGTTCACCCTGTACAAAGCCTGCACTTGAGGTAGAGTGTTACAGAAGCACAGCTTATGTGAATATGTATGGAAGATAACAGTTAACCCTAGACTTGCACAGTTTAATATTGTAGTGACCATGGAAGTATCCTCTTGGGAGTCGGTTCCACAAGGCAGCTGTTTGTTGGAAGAAGCTGCTCCAGTGGAACTTATATGGAACTCTCACCAAATGAATACAAAGGGAATGAGGGTGCTTCATTACAATGTGTTATACTCTATCACAATTAGATCTCATTCTGATTCATTCTGCATGCTGGCCAGATGTGAATGCCATGAAGACAGAAAGTGAAATAATAAAAGTTGTGTTCTTCGCATTAGGCTCCATGCATCACATCCAGTCTATGAAGTGAGCTGCAGCCGTGGCCAATCATAAACACCTTGGCTATCCAGCTTCAATTTGAAACATCTCAACATCGACTCCACCCAGTGAAACTATCCAGCTTCAAATTGAAATGTTTACCTTGATTGCTCCCAGCTACAAGCCTTCGTTGATACCAAGCTCCACCGTCACCTCGGACTACCTCAACTCATTTACAAGGAATTCCTTTCACAGTCAACACCAGTGACATCCGTTCCATAGAACATTCCTACCAACCCCTGCCGTCACCTCAGCCTACCTTGACTCGTTTACAAGGCATTCCCTTCAGAGTTGACACCAGCAACCTTCATTCCACAGAACAGGCCCACCAACCCCTGCTGTCACCTCGGCCTACCTCAACTTGTTTACCAGGCATTCCCTTCACAGTTGACACCCATGACCTCCATTCCACATAACAGGCCTACCTGAACTCATTTACAAGGCATTCCTTTCATAGTTGACACTGCGACATCTGTTCCACAGAACAGGCCTACCTCAACTCATTTACAAGGCATTCCTTTCATAGTTGACACTGCGACATCTGTTCCACAGAACAGCCCTACCTCAACTCATTTACAAGGCATTCCTTTCATAGTTGACACTGCGACATCTGTTCCAAGATCCCACCAATATAATGTCACTCTGGTTCAACACAACAGATCTATCAAATGATGAAATGACTTACCACCGTGACCTCAATCAACCAATTGTGCTCTGACCATATCCTGTGACCTCAACCACACCAGCACAAGAAATGGATCCTCACACAACACTATGCTTACACCAGATTGCTATTTCTGTATTCTCTATCAACAATAAACATTGTTTCAATCTAATCCTTGTTATTCCTTTCTCTTGCTACCAAATGCTTAATATAACAAATGTACATAGCATGATGTGTCTTAGCCATGAAGGTTACGACTGGTGGAGTAAGGATCCTCATCAGAACACTTTCCATGCTAATAGGATAGTGCAACAAATGGCTTGTGATGTCTCCTGTTTGTGAAAAAATTTGTGGAAAATAATTCATCACCCACATGGATGTGGAGACGCTTTTGAACGCTATCAAGAGTGGAAAGTGACAACTCGGCAGCTTCTGTGCATATATGGCAGCATTATTCTATTTCTGGCCTGATTTGGCTCTTGTAAAGTTAGAAGACAGCAGGAGGGAATCGACCATTAAGTTAAAATATTAAAAATTAAAAACAAATTCCCTGTTCTTTTTCTCTTTTATTCCATGTTTATATGCTAAACAAACCCTAAAAGAAAGATTAAAAATAAAAAGAAAAAACTGTTCATCAAAATTTTCTAAGCATATTTTAACCAAATTTATAATTTACAGTAGTTTCCTGTTGTCTTCTACACAGTTCTGAATTCAGAGTTGTATTTCTTCTAGACTGTCTCACAACCAAGGCTAAGTAGAAACAAACAATATAGAGCTGGCAAAATCAAATGAGAAGAATATATATTTATGATTAGATTTTAACTAGTTTGTCTCTAAACCATAAAGCACCATCCCTGTCATGCAGGTGATCGAGGATACAGAATAGAAGTGTAAATCTCATAGAAGGCTACTTTATTTTTTATTCCTTTCTTGCTTACTGATGAAAGCAAATGACTTGACCCTTGCAATAAAAAAACAACAAATGACAAAATAAAAAAAAATCTAGTCAAAAAATAATTAAAATTTCTTAGATGAAACTAAATTCACATAACTTTAAAAGTATAACATGTAGTGTCAGTAAATTTAAATTAAAGAAACTCAGACTTGTTATGGAAAGAGAACAATTTATTCAGACTCTTTCATTCCCCACATGTGTGCCCTATCTAAAATGGCCACTCAGCCTCTTTGGGTAAACTGCCCCTTTTCTAGTTGAAGAAAAACCAACGATAGCAACTCATGAAGATTAACTGTTCTTCCCCTTTTTTTCTTTTTCAACATAAGGTGTGTGTATATATATTTATTAATCTGCAAAAAAAATATAAGAGAATGTAAATTCATTAAACAGAGGATTCCTTAGGCTCTGATATGAACCTAAGAATCTTAAATGATGGCATTCCTTTCTTTGTCAGTGAGTTCACAGTGTGTACATCAGTTGGTATTCAAGAGATTTTGGCAATTTCTTTTCTATCTATCATTTCTCTCAAAATAGCAATTTCTGTGTGAAGTCTCTTATCCAAAATTTGTGTTGACAGATGTACTGCATCATAGAGATAGGAATTGTCAGTTTTACATATAATTTGTATATTTTCATTATTATCTTCAAGCTGCAAAAGTTCTAATAAAAATTTCCTATAAAAAAGACATGCTCCTTCTGCATCAACCATGGTTAATATTTCAGCTGCGAGAGTACTTTTGACGACTTTTCTAATACATTCTGATTGCCAAGCAATATCTATTAGTATTTTCTATCAAAAAGAGTATATACCCTTCTTGTGATTCACCATCAGTCAAATTGGCAAAAGAGGCATCACTATAGGCAATAATTTTTTAGGTATTTTAGGCTTCCTAAATGTGGAATTTCTATTTGGGATTTTTCCTTTTAGGCTTCCTTGACGACTCTGCTTGTTTGATACATTCTAAATGTTTTTTTGTTTTTTTGTTTTATGAAAACCTTAAATATGCACAGTACTTGCCAGCATATAATATTTGACCAGGATATTTAGAAAAAAACTGTAATTATGTGAGTAAATTATTTATTTTAATCTTTAATCATAATATTGTGATTTATAGTTATATTTCATTTTGGTCTCATCAGAAAGGATGTTCAGGTACTAGTAACCAGTACCTGAATGGTGAGCCAAACTCAACAACCAGTCATAAGATGCAAAGTGATACTTGGGAGAAAGTGTACCTTAGACGGTGAGGTATATGGTAGTTAATATTTGATAAATATTTCTTATTTTATAAAACATGGCTAATTTTGTAGACATTTACAAAAATACTAAGGGGATATTTTTTTAATACAGATAAATCTGTAATTGGATGAATTCATGCAAAGCTACTGATAGTTAAAACTAATGGTCAGTAGCAGTTGCCAAAGAGTCGACAACACAACAATGGTCACCAACAGTCAGCAATTGGTCACTAACATGCAGCTTAGGCAAATAACAAATTTGTATATATTGCCAATTTCTTTATGAATCAGCTTGAGACACAGCTTGGATTTTTACTTTTGTCAGAGAATATACGCAACACAAGGGCATTTTCAGTGATGGCATCCAACCAGTTTGCCTGAACCAATTTTTAAATAATAAAATCTTAGTTAACTGGTTGTTGGATTATCCAAAAATAATCTTATATATTAATAGCCTTTGGTCTATGTAAAATGTTAGTATCTGTCTATATTTCTGAGATGACGTATTATTTACATTATTCAGACTATTGTCCTCATCTTTGTCGCCATATTTATTACAACAATTCGGACATTGTACACTCCAGAATGTCGAACTGAACCCTTTATTTCGCTCACTGGGGTAGAATGTTCTAGTTCCACGTGCCATATTTAATAGATGTCATTTGTCAGTTATCTTCTGTTAATTTCCCTTTGAAAGTTCTCCACTGCCTTAACTGGGTATTGAACACACACTCTTTGGATCCTGTCACTGGATCTAACCAACGCCTTTATTCACTGTGCCATGTGTCCTTGAGGACATTTGTGTATGTATTTCTGGGCATTATAAACTTAATGTCTTCATTTTTTACCAGTGCTCATATTGCAATTTTTGCTGTTATCTTCATGTTTTTACCAGAGCTCATATTGCAAGATTTTGTTGTTATTATCACTTTTCTCTGGCACTCCGTATTACTGGTTCCTATATCGTATTCCTTTCTGTGCTTGGTCGGCTCAGGAGATTTTTGTGGCCTAGCATATGTGCTGATTCCTTAAGTTTACGAATTTTCCAATGGTGTTCCTTGTCTGTGATCTCAACCTGATCCCACAATAACAACAAAAAGTTGCAATATGACACATGGCAATGGTTTCTATTATATTATCAAAATGGTTTAATTCTTTTCAAGACTATATAAAGTGATTTGCTTCCATTCTCAGATTGAAAGGAAAATAAGCAGAATAGGTTCCTAAAGATTACCTGTCTTTATAGAACCAGTTCCTAGAAATTTAGGATGCCACCCCTGTGCTTTTCGTTTGATGAGACAAATGACTTTCATTTCTGCAGAATGTTTGTTAGATTTACAAGAGGGTGCTGATAAAGGTCTCATTCCAATTTAGAAGGCATTCTTTACCAAATTCTTTGTGGGCAAAGAACTTTTCAGCATCCCCTCATGTGTGTGTACTATTGTAGCCATAAAAAAAGGGAATGGTTTATCTATGGATCAGTACATCCACCTAGAATCAATGTATTTTGCCTAGTGTCAAAGTGTTCTTCCCAGAATCAGAGTGGAGTATATGTGCACTCTTCCAGTGATCAAAGTGTCACTACCTGGCATTTGTGCCTCGGAGAGTGTGTTCTCTGGGAAAAGAGTTACACACATGCACACACACACACACACGCAAATATATATATATATATATATATATATATATATAGTGAGAGAGAGAGAGAGAGAGAGAGAGATAGATAGATAGATAGATATGATGATATTAGCTCTCGATAAAATAATTTAATCAATCGAGCACTGTAGGAAGTAAAGAGCAAATTTGTAAACAGTCACTATTATGAGTGATAATGCAAGACTCTCCAAGCTGATTGAGTTCTCTAAGTGACTGGTGAGTATATGAAAAATAAAAACACAAAAATTCACCTCTCTCTCTTCTGGGCATTGTTGGTCTAGGGGTTAGAATCTCTGACTGGCACCAAATTGGTCAGGTTTTGGTCCCTGCCTGAAGCAATCGGATGTCTAGCCACACTGATGAGCTGTGATACAGCGAGAGAGTCTGTCTGTGGATAACTATATATATATATATATATATATATATATATACATGGTTGTGTGTGAAACTGATAGCAATCATGCAGTGTTGATTTGCATGCCCACAATGCCAATACCCACAAATTCTCAATCTTTAATGTTGTTATGAATATAGAAAATTTTAACCAATATATATACAAGTTTAGTTGGAGACCAATGAAAATTCCTTATGATTTTTTTCTATTTAAGTTTTTACAGTTTGGACCATTTTTATGGTTTCCAGGGAGAATTTAAACATAACATCTTCTGAGCATTTTCAGCTTTCATAAAATAATTTTTGTTGGTTGATAGGGTTGTATCTATAAACATGCATTGTATTTCTTTGTTGGTTTTCAAAGTATCACATCTTCACATGTCAGATTTTTATATTGTGTTATATTGAATGAAATTCTATTGATGTTGGTTGGTTGTTTTTTATGGTTAAGTCTTCTAGTATTGGTATTTGTTTATGTGATTGGTTATTATTGCATTATTGTTAAATATTTATCAATTTCATTGTTATATTTTGATGTAATGATATGTGATTTAATTGAGCTATTATTAGACAAATGACAGGATAACCAGCATGCCAATGTAGCAATTACATATCCAATGTATGTGCTGTTTGAATTATTATTATTAAAGAGATATTCTCCAGGTGGCCAAGCTAATTCATAGAAAAGATTGATTTGTTGAAGCTTTTTTATTTTTTTTCCATCATTGGCAGTGATTTTAGCTTTTGTAGTAATTGAGGGGTTTCATTTGTTTCTGTTCATAGGTAATATGTATTTATGTATTAGGTTTCTTTGTCTAGTTTTTGGTTATTGTATAACTGGTTTCTGTAAAATAGTGTCATGTTTTATGTTGTTATTTGTATTATGTTGTTATCATTTTTTGTTTTTATTATTTGTACTATAGTTGTTGTTTTCTTAAGGTTAGCTTACCTTGTTTATTTATTACATAGTTAGGGAAAATATTGTTAATTACTGTTCTATATTTTTGAGTTCATTATAGAATACTAAGAAATATAAAATGAAATGTGCACTATTTAGTTATTTATGATGGCTATTTTGTATCAGTGTAGACATTTGCTATTGTAGTTGAGCAGACATGGATTTGAGTTTTCAAACTGATTAATATGCTTATAAAAAGAGGATTCTGTTATTGATATTATTATGACAGAAATGTAAGTATTGAATTATTTTCAAAGATTTCTCTCAGATTTTTGACAATGCATTTTTAGTAAATTTAAATATGTCATCAATGTAGCAGGTGCAAATTGCTGTTTTAGGGTGGCGTAGTTTGAATGAAGGAAGAAAGGAGAATAGAATGTCGCTTACCTCATGGTGGTGGTGGGAGTAGAAAGAAGTGGTGACAGGTGGTGATTTCTTTTATAGAAAGATATTGCGGAAAGTGAGAATTATGAGAAGGAAGAAAAGCTATAAAGTTCTCCGAAAATAGGGGTTGGCGTCTTTTTCTTGTTCACTTCCTATGAGAAAGGTTGTGAGAAGGAATGAAATTTAAGAGGAGGACAAAAGAGATCTGGTACCTGGAGAACTATTTTTTATTTTTTGAACCACAAGCTATTTCAGCACTATAGAATCTGGAATGAGGAGATTGGGTAGAGACATGATACCACCATTTAGTTGCATGGATAAAGAAGGTGACAGTGGTCACCAAGCCTCAAAAAGTGCCAGACCTTCTGTTGTGGTGTCCTCCCTCTAAAGAGACTAAGTTGGACTCTTCGGCCTACTATAAGATTAGGAGGAGAGAAGGCCTTGGGGGAACAGTCGATTAGATTGAACGCTGGTTCAACCAACACACACTCACTAGTCCTGTAATACTCTTCTGTTGTACTTACTGTATCTGTATCTGTAATACTTGTTTTGTTATTTCTTCAACCATTTACTTGGTAACAACATCTTGGAACATAACCCAAACACAAATTTTAATATACCCCAAGTAACAGAGCTATGTAACTGCAGAATCCTTGATCAATGTCCATTATCAAACAGGTGCTTAACAAAATCCATTGTATAAATATGCTATATCTTATCCTCGTCACCAAGATATTGTGACCAAGTATAATGGTTAAAGAAATAACAAAACAAGTGTTACAGATATATTATATATTAAACAGTAAGTACAACAGAAGAGTATTACACGACTAATGAGTATGTGTCGGTTGACTTAGAGTTCAATCTAATCGATTGTTCCCCCAAGGCCTTCTCTCCTACTAATCTTATAATAGGCGGAAGAGTCCAACATAGACTCTTTAGAGGGAGGAAACCACAAAACCTTGCTAGTTTCCTTCCACTTTTTCTGCAAGGGGATGTGCTTGCCTTCTACTTTGAAATGAGTGACGATGACCAGTTGGATGAGGACATGATAGAGACCAGACTACAGAAAGCATTCACTTAAAGGCCCTTTGAAGCTTATGAAAAGCTTAAGAGAATGAAATGTAAGGGGGAATTAGTGGATGTCTATGCCAATAATATCAAAAGGTTGGCAGTGCTGGCAGGATATCTAGAGGACTGGATCAGATGGTGAAACTAGCTTTCATGACAGGCTTCCTGGACGACATAACTGGGGTGCTGAAACAAATACCTGGTGTAGAAAATATGGACCTCTGCAAAATAATACCAGCAACAAGGCTCTTAGTCAGTAAAAGACTTTGGCAGCCCATAACAGTGGAGGTAATTGCAAAACAAAGGTTATATGGAATCAATGAGCATTAGGCGCTATAGATGTCAGTGATCGCACCTAATTAGAGATTGTAAGGAACCATCGAGAACAAAACTAATGCACTACAATTGCAAGAGGTTGGAGCATATTGTTAGGTATTTCCCTCAGAAACAAGCAAGGGGGAGCTTCTGTACCAGTAGCTACCCAGTCTACAGAATGAAGGCACAATACTGACCTCTACCAGGCATAGAAGTGTCAGTGGGCAGTGTGATAGTGGCAGCTCTTGTTTGTACCTGCTGCACAACCACTTTACTTAATCCCAAGCTTGTGAGCAGATGGATGGGGAGTGACACTGTGAAAGCGGTCAATGGAAAGGAGGTAAAATATGAAGGAACCCAGCAGGTGAAGATAAAAGTAAGCATACAGCAATAGCCGAAGCATTACATATAGAGAATACTTTAACAAATTATGTTATACCAAGTGTGAGTTATAACAATAAACCTTACAATAGGAATTCACAACAGTTTTTAATTTGTCATTGCTTTTAATGACTTCTTTCTACAGTTTGTTGTGTTTGTTTTTAAATTTTTTTTTTTTAAGCTTATCACCCCAAGCAAGGCTGGAAGCCACTAGCACGCAAGGGGTTACAGAAGGTTTGGAGGAAGAGCAGATATGAGTGGTAAAGGAGAGGATGTGGAGAAAGATAGTGGATCGATCAAGGCAAGGGGGTTACGGAAGATTTGGAGTGAGAGCAGATAGGAATGAAAGGTGAAAGGATGTGGAGAAGGGAAGTGGATAGATCAAGGCAACTGGAGATGTCGATTGATGTTACACTTAAATAGTTGGAGATTGTATTTGTCAGGGAAACAGGAATAAGGAAGGGAGTTCCACAGGCGAGATGTGCGAGACATGAAGCTATTGGAGTAGAAGAGACGTCTACATCTAACAGTTTCAACGGTGAAGGGGTGGGAACGGGATGCCAGCCTCGTAGGACGTTTAAATTCATAAAGGGCCTAGGAACCAGCGAAAGCAGCTCCTCGGAGCAATTACCATGAAAGTATTTGTAAAAAAGACAGAGCGAGGCAACGTCACGTCTGTGAGAGAGCGACTGCAGACGAGATGACAGATCTGGGCCAATTACATTGCATATCCGTCTCTGGATCTTATCAAGAACCCTGAGGCAAACAGCAGGGGCTCCAGACCATATATGGCAGCAATACTCCATGCAAGGGCGAATGGTCGATTTATAGATTTGGAGGATGGATTCCGGGGAGAAAAATTTCCTGGCTCGGTACAGGGAGCCAACTTTCCTTGCGGTGGATGATGCAATTGACTCGATGTATTTGTTCCATCTCAGATCAGCGGCCAGTGTGAGACCGAGCAGCCGCAGAGAGGAGCTCTCGAGAAGTTGGTCTTCAGACATTCTAATGGGATGCAGGAATTAGGAAGGGAGTTCCACAGGCGAGACATGAAGCTATTGGAGTAGAAGAGACGTCTACATCTAACAGTTTCAACGGTGAAGGGGTGGGAACGGGATGCCAGAAATGGTATTATTTATCTTTCAATAAGTGTTATTTTAAATATTTAGTGTTGGTTTCTTTCATAATTGATTAGTCATATAATTTAAACTGAATGTATCTGGGTGCAATTTTTCATCCAGGATCATTTGATTAAAGACTAACAAAATTTCTTTAAGATTTTCATTATCATTTGTCACATGTCAGTCGTATTGTTTTTTAATTATTAAATATATTTCGTATGTTTATAACCTTAACATATTCAAGTTTAGGGTTAATCGTTCTCTTCCTCTTTTATCTGTATAAACTGTCACTTAATATAATCCTCTACTTTGAGTGGCTTCTGAGCCTTTTACAAGGTGAATATCACTGTAAAAAAAAACAAAAAAAGTTTATTCCAACGCATTAAGACATGACCCTCAAAGAAAGACAATACATACCTATAGATGCAACCCTATTCAACAACAAAAAAAAAAGTTTGGATAATAACTTATGAAAGCCAAGAATGATCACAAAACATTCAACAGCTTATGTTTAGTTCTTTTCCCGGAAACCAGAAAAATGGTCACAACCATGTCATTATAGAAGACTGTGGCTATGAAGGTATGTACTGGTCTTCAATTATGTTGAAGTAGTTAGTATGTGACAAACTACTTTCCCAAAGGGCCTAACACTTGCTCACAAAATGTCCAAACTATCACACAGCCTCCATTGGCTTTCTGTTTTCCCCACATACATTCTGGTACCATCACTTCCTGTGTATAATGACATATACTCAGATCAATTGGCCACTTTCCAGTGATAAAATGTCTGAACCTGATGATCATGTACTCATCAAAGATAGTCTCAATAATGGAGTTTAGTTATCATCGATGTTCTAACTGGCCTAAAGCTATGCTGTTACCTATATAATAAGAATCAATATAATTCATATTGTAATGTACACCATTTTTTGCCGTGATTAAAATCATGCAATTTGTATGAGAGTAACCTATCTGTTAACTTATACTTGACAGGAAAATCTCTGTTCACTGCTCGCATTGATAAGTCTTGCCTACTGACTTGGTTTCAATTGGTGCTTTTTCCTTCCACAGATAGTTATTGACAATAACTAAACATCAGCCCCCTCCACCCCTAAACCAAACTGTTTTAGAAATGTTCTGACCTAGTTTTATGACAATAACACTTTGGCTTTCATCAAATCTTTCTTCTTGCCTATGAATGTGGTATTCAATACATTAATAGGAAGTATATTTTAGACAAGATAGTATTAGGTTGGTGCAAAAATAATGTCGTTTTATATATATAAGTTGAACGTCAAAAAACGACATTATTTTTGCACCAACCTAATAAAAGAAAGCTGGAAGTAAGGACTAATCATCAATTGTAAGAAGACAGACTCTGTGGTTATCAACAAAAAAAAAAACTCCTAAGATGTCAAAATCAAACAAATACAGAAGTTTATGTATCTAGGAAGATAATGACAGATAATGTGACACTGAAATCTGAAGGCTGAATAGCAAAAGATGCCTTCCAAAAACTGTAATATGGAAGAAGAAAATTTCATTAGAAAAAAGAACAAAAAGTGGTGAATTAATATCAGTCCCTCTATATGGCATTTAATGCAGGACAATCTCCTCACAGATGAAGAGAAAACTTGAGGCACAAAAAAGGACACTTGGACATAGAATCAGAAAGAAAGAGTTGAAATTTCTGGGAAGCAAAACAGCAGGCCTAGAAAATTTGACACTCACAGGACATGTCGAAGGCTAGAGAGACAGAGGAAAGCCACCATTTTTAGTTGCGTTACTTGCTTATACAAATTGATGGCGGAACAAGGATAGTAAAATAATAAAAATTAAGAGCTACAAAAGGTAGGAAGTTGTAGAGAACCATCATTAACCATGTTAATGCTATGAGAGTAGCTGTCATTTTTATGAGATTTTCACCCATCAATCTATATGGATACATTGAATTATATATATATATATATATATATATATATATATATATTATATATATATATATATATATATATATATTATATATATATATATATATATATATATATATGTTTAATCGATTTCACTCCAAGCAAGGTAGTATGGAAGAATTAGAAAACAAAGAGTAAGAACAAAAGAAGTGAAATCAGGAGGATTATAGTAGAATGCCATTGACATTGCATTTAAATTTTTGAAGATTAAAGATGGCTGGAAAGCATGGAGCTGTAAGAGAGTTTCACAGTTTGTGGATATGTGTGTCAAGTGTTAAGTTGTTGAATAGCTCAAATGTATATTTACAACCCAACACAAGTATTGAACTGAAAGCCTTCAGTTAATGTAAACAAGTCAAATGCTGGGAAAACATCATGAAGTAGTGATTAACTATCTAATATCCTCATAATATGCACCCCTTCCTCTCTCCTTGTATGCCCTTACAACAACCTCATTTAGTATTTGATTGATTTGTTTTTTATGGCTTATCAACCTTTTGTCAGTTATCAAAAACTAAAACATATTTTGAATTGTAACGATAATTATTTTTCTTTTTTTGCAAGTGAATATTGCATTAACAATTTTTTGGAATAACATTGACTTTACAAGTCCTGCTATTTAACCCATAGCTAGAAGGAGATGAGATGGCTTAATATTTTTCCCAAGGATATTTGCACATAAGCGAATGTAACAAAGTGAAGCCTCATATAGTAGCCCTCTAACTTGAGTGGATCTTGGGCTTTGACCTGGGGGAGCAGTAGTAATGAAAGTCACTTGTCTCGTCTGATGAATCACTCATGTACCGCAAGTAAAAATCCAATTCATGTCTGAAGCTCGTTAACAAAGAAATCAGCAAGGTATGCAAATTTGTTACCTGACCAATGGTGGATGACTTGGGTGACTATATAAATCAGCAGAGTTAAAATGTCTGAGGGGAAGGCTCTGGAGGCATGTGCTTCTTAACAAATGTTGCTGCATTAGAAACCATTTCTGTGTTGGCAACTGTATGGCAACCATTGTTTCTTAACATCAGTGACCTTTTTCACATTATTCAGACTATTGTCCTCATCTTAGTCGCCATATTTATTACGTTTCGCATGCTGTACGCTCTGGTCTTCTTCAGGTGGTTGGAATGACGAACTGAACCGTTTATTTCACTCACTGGGGTAGAATGTTCTAGTTCCACGTGCCATGTTTAATGGATGTCAGTTATCAGTTATCTCCTGTTAATTCCCCTCTCCAAGTTCTCCACTGCCTTAACCGGGTATTGAACTCACACTCTTTGGGTCCTGTCACTGGATCTAATCAACGCCTTTATCCACTGTGCCATGTGTCCTTGAACATTCTACCCCAGTGAGTGAAATAAAGAGTTCAGTTCGACATTCCAACCACCTGAAGAAGGCTGGAGCGTACAATGGCCGAAACGTTGTAATAAATATGGTGACAAAGATGAGGACAATAGTCCGAATAATGTAAATAGTGTACATAATACCACATCTCAGAAATATAGACAGATATCAGTGACCTTGCACAAAATTGTCTAATTATTTATCCAGCGCTGGAGGGAGAAAAAATAAATCCCAACCTTTCACATGGGTATTTGTATATAGGTAAAAATAATGGAGTCAAGCCTTGTTTAATAATGGATTTGAGTGGATTTTGGGCTTTGGATTTTGGGTGAAAAGAACAAAAATTATTCCTAAAGAAAAAAAAAAATTATTCCTAGAGTCATTGAAATCCTCACAGAATGTTGTATACTTGTTGCCTCATGCCAGACTTTTAATATAGATGATTGTGTATGTATATGTATATATATATATATATATATATATATATATATATATATATATATATCTGGTTTGATTGGGAACCTTTTTTTTTTTTTGTAAAGCTTGAATTGAATTTTAGACTAAAAGAAAAAGAAAGCTATTTTTTTCTCTTTTGAATTGTGAGGAAAACACACAGCAATTCTTTGACAGGTCGGCTAAAAACATCTTGTCAACTTTGCCATCCTAAAAGCTTCTTGTAATATTTTTTCTATTTCTATTTTTGTTGTTGTTGATAATGCTTCTCTCTATTGTGTCAATGATAATATAGAAATTAAGAACCTGGGGGTATCATATTGAATGGATTACATTTTATCTTCTATCATGTTTATGAGTCACCTGCAAGTATATATGCACACACATATTGGAAAATATGTGAATATATATCAACATGCTAATGCATCTATAAATATATTATTAAATAATGGTTTCTCGTTCACTCTTAATATAAAATGAGAGTCAATTGGTTTGTCCACAGCCTAACACAGTTCTTTATTGAATTTTGATCTAGAATTTTCACTGTACAATGTTTGGTCTATATAATTAATGTCCGCCATTGAATTAAGTGCACTGACAGAGAATGATATTATAAATAAATATTTACTTGCATTATTTACATTATTCAAGCTGTTATCCTCACCTTCATTGCCATATTTATGACGTTTCGGCTGTTGTACACTCCGGCCTTCTTCAGGTGATTGAAATTTCAAACTGAACTCATTTATTTCGTCCACCAGAGTAGATTGTTCTAGGTTCATGTAATGTGCATATTTTGGATGTCTCAGTTATTACCCTTTAACTCAACTCTCCAAGTTTTTTTGTTCACCACTGCTGTGGCCTGGTACTAAACTCACAACACTTTGGGTCTAGTCACTGGATCTAACCAGCATCTTTATCCACTGGGCCATGTATCCAATCACCTGATGAAGGCCGGAGCATACAATGACTGAAATGTTGTGAATATGGCAATGAAGATGAGGGTAACAGTTTGAATAATGTAAATCATGCAAATAGTCATAATACAGATATCTCAGAGATATAAACAGAAAAGTTGTTCTGTTTCTGACTAGTCTTGTGTCTATCGTCTCTTCATGTTGACTTAAATATCGTCTAATCCTAAGTATGTTTCTAATAACCATGTCCTGAAGATGGTCTACTAGACCGAAACGTCTGACGTCTACAGTAAAACAACATTAAAACAGTAAACTTGCATCTGCCTTGATCTATCCTCTTCCCTTCTCCACACCCTTTCACCTTTCATTCCCATCTGCTCTCACTCCAAATCTTCTGCAACCCCCTAGCCTTGATCGATCCACTATCTTTCTCCACATCCTCTCCTTTACCACTCCTATCTGCTCTTCCTCCAAACCTTCTGTAACCCCCTGCATACTAGTGGCTTCCAGCCTTGCTTGGGGTGATATGCTTAAAAAAAAAAAAAAAATATTCGGATTTTGTTTTGTCTTTTCCATATTTTTCATCAAACAGAAATAAATATAAATTCTTTTTCATCATGACACTATGCACTTTCCGGTATGCTTTGTATTAGGACTGGAAATAAAAGATAGAGGGTTACATAGTAAGGGATACATTTAATGGGGACATGTGAGAAAGATAACAGTTAACCCTATACTTGAACAGGTTAAGATTTGAGTGATCGGGGAAGCATGCTCTTGGTATTGGGAGTCAGTTCCATAAAGCAGTGGTTCGTGGGAAGAAGCTGTTTGATTTGAACTTTCATCTAACCAATGGACTACAAAAGGAATAAGCATGGTTTGCAACAATATATGTAGCATGGCAGGTCAGTAGTGATAAATATGAACACTTTCCATGGAAATAGAAATAAAGCAGCAAGTGGCTTGCAACTTTTCATCTGTGGGAGAGGGGTTGAAGTGAGTAAAATAATTCATCACCCACAAAGATGCAGAGACAGTTTTGGACTCTATCAAGACTGGAATGTGAAAAGTGGGCAGCTTCTGTCCATACTGCTGCACTTGATACAGATTGCACACTACCATATGATAGTTGTCACCAGAACTGGTAATCTTGGTGGGGGCTGTGTGCAATGATTTTGAGTCAATGTTTGTCCATTCATTTTTTTTTAAGCTTATCATTGCTTATATATTAATTTTATTATCTTTGTTGTATATTTTTCCTTTATTGAGAAGATATCTGTAATATAATACATATGATAGTCCTGGGTATGACAATAAACTACATCTGGCATCAAGGCCTCTGATTGAGAGATTGGAGGTTTTGAGGTGTGTGGAACCACCTCTTATTTGCTGTTGTTCCAAGGATACAAGATAAAGGTGATTATATATATATATATATATATATATATATATATATATATAATTAGAAAAATATATATATATATAAATGGATGAGATAAAAACTATTCTTTTTCAACCACCAGAATGAATTCTTGGATACAAGATAAAGATGATGATATATATATATATATTATATATTTTTTTTTAAGCTTATCATCCCAAGCAAGGCTGGAAGCCACTAGCACACAAGGGGTTACAGAAGGTTTGGAGGAAGAGCAGATAGGAGTGGTAAAGGAGAAGATGTGGAAAAAGATAGTGGATCGATCAAAGGCAAGGGGGTTACAGAAGATTTGGAGTGAGAGCAGATAGGAATGAAAGGTGAAAGGATGTGGAGAAGGGAAGTGGATAGATCAAGGCAACTGGAGATGTCGATTGATGTTACACTTAAATAGTTGGAGATTGTATTTGCCAGGGAAACAGGAATAAGGAAGGGAGTTCCACAGGCGAGATGTGCGAGACATGAAGCTATTGGAGTAGAAGAGATGTCTACAGCTAACAGTTTCAATGGTGAAGGGGTGGGAACGGGATGCCAGCCTCATAGGACGTTTAAATTCATGAGGCCTAGGAACCAGCGAAAGCAGCTACTCGGAGCAATTACCGTCATGCCAGTCCCATTCAAAAGCAAATCATAATCTTATTTTAAAATTTAGTTGAGATTCATCTATTCATATAAATCCCAGGTAAGATATCTTTTGAAATTAACTGATATATAATGCGAATATTTGGTTAGTGTAACAGCAGTTCAGAAAGTACAACTGGTGGACCAATTTTGAATTCCAGCCAAATTTGTTATGTTCATTTTTGCACAAATACTCTTGTGAGCAGTATGAATCCATTTCTTCTTATCACCCTCAGCTATGGATTAAATAGGCAGACCAAACTCTCTAGCCTTGATTGGCAACAACTCTAAAGATGGAGACTTGATAAAAAAAAAACATTTCCCAGCAGCCTGGTCCACACATGGGGTTGTATCAGCCCTTAAAAATGTGCAATTACTGAAATTCTTAAGTCATGTTAGTTGTGCAACCTGCCACTGGGGGAGCTATCATCTTTATTTATACTGTGGTGGTGTATATTTAATTATATTACCTCATTTTTTTGTATTTAAAAAAAAAAAAGAAACAATGAACCATTATATTAAAATATAAAAAAAATTTAAAACCATTTTCTCCAAGGATCACTTACCATATATACTCAGGTATAATCCAACTTCATGTGTAATGTGACCCATAAATTTTTTGCACAAATTTTAACCCTTCCAGGATAAAATTTGTCTGTATATAGTGCAAACAATTATGGAAAATGTATCATTTTTAACCTCTTCAAAGAATGACCTGTGTTTAGTGTGACCCAATTTTAAGCGTAAAAAAACTGATCATAAAAATCATTGCACTATACTTGAGTATATATGGCAGTAGTTCCCAAACATTTTTTTCTCTGGGCCACATTTTTGGAATGAAAATTTGCTTATGTCTCACCAAATTTTATACGATAAAAAGTACATTTGAAAAAAAAAAAAAAAAAAAAAAAAAAAAACAGATAAAGGGAGATAACTGCAGATTCGAAGTCAGAACATTATGATTGATAACTCTCTACTCCAATTTGTGGACTCTAGTTACTATATTCTTAATACTTGATAAAATGCGAAAATATCACAATGATAAAATTGGTCAATAATTATATATAACTATTTATACTGGGACTCATGCATGCAATTACAAGTAATCCATAATAATATTTTAAATTTTGAAGTCATATTTATTTTTTGGCATATGAATTTTTTGTTACTGTTTCTAAATCTTTTATTGTCTTTCAATCATCCCGCCTCACCTGCTACCCTCTTCTGCCACACCTATGAGGCACGCCATACTGTTTTGGAACCACTGACATATGGTAAATCATTAAGACAAATCCATTATTAAAATTCACTTTAAAATACATGATTATTATTATCATTAATATCTGGTATGAAATAAAATTTGAAAGCTTTTATATTTCTAATAATCTTTGTGTTACAGTACTTTCTTTAGCATTAAAAGTAAAGAATTTAGTAATTCATTAGATATTAAATGCCAACTTTAAAAAAAAGAAAATTATTTTTTCCTATCCTCAGCTTTGATAAGGAACGATAATTATATCAGAAATATCTATAATGGTGAGATTGAAATTGACATGGCTTCATTTCCATTTTCACAGATAAAAAAAATCAATACCATATTATAATTGTTGGCCTTTAACAAGTCAAAATAAAATTTTGCAAAGCACTTTTAAAAATATGTCAATGTAGTTTTACTTTGTCAATTTACTTTTCATATTTCTCTTTTATATTTTCACTTTCATTAACGAAATTAGCTTGCAAAAGTATAGCTATGGAATCACTGGCAGAGTTTTTCAATTATAAAGTCCTTCCTAAGAAGTAGGTCCCTGGAGGTAATTGTTAACAGCCAGTCCTAGGAGGCCTTAGCAATTAACATAGGTGTCCCTCAGGGGCACTTCTTGCATCAACCCACTTTTTATATCTTTTTTTTCTTTTAATTTCGTTTTTCTTTTAAGTTTCACCCCAAGCAAAGTAGAAATGCCACTAGTATGCAGGGAGTTACAGGGAGTGAAAGTGAGAGAAAACACTGAGTATAGGGAGGGTTGAGGAAAAGAGAAAAGATGAACGTGATTCAAGACAACAGAAGATATTGATTGACATTGCATTTAAATTTTTGAAGATGGTAGTTATCAAGGAAGCAAGCAAACTGGCAGGAAGAAAAGAAATTGTTGGAGTAGAAGTGGTAGTTGCATTTAACTATTTTAATAGTAAATGAATAGGACCGAGATTACAATCAAGTAACACACTTAAATTAATGTAGTCGGGGCACCAGGAGAAAAAGCTGATCAGAGCAGTGACTATGAGAATATTTGTAGAAAACTTTACCTAAGTACTCTGCCTAAGAGTATATTCTGATCATTTGTGAATATCTATGCTGAGGATAAAACTGCATATGGGTGTTCCTCCAAAAGTCTAGAAAACCAGAAGTTGGCAACTAATCTCGCCTCTGACTAAGTTCTAGCAGTGGAGGGAAAACTGACTGGATACATTCAATGTCTTGAAACCAAACTAGTTACATTTTTCGTCATTAGTGATCAGACCTTGAACTATCACCAATAATGATGAATGAATATTCCGTCAGAGAGAACTTATGCCTCGAGCACCTATTGGGACTTAAACAACCCAAACCTGAACTGGAACTCGTACATATGACCCATCACTAAAAATGATAGAAAAATGGTTGGTTCCCCTTAACTGCTCCATTAAATACCCGATTCCTCCTGCTATCCTCTACTTTTGAATTCCAGCCAAATTTGTTATGTTCATTTTTGCACAAATACTCTTGGGAGCAGTATGAATCCATTTCTTCTTACCACCCCCAGCTATGGATTAAATAGGCAGACCGAACTCTCTAGATGTTATAGGGTGGAAAAATAATGGATATTTAATGGAGCAGTTAAGCTTGGTAGGTTTCTGTCTGTGTTTAAATGGGTCCTAATTGAGCTATGGTCAGAGAGATATAATGTGAGAATTCTTGACAGAAGTGAGAGGTTTGCGACGTTTTTATCTGTGAGAAAGGTGTTATATAATGATTACCTCCAATTTTTCACAGACAGAAACCTACCAAGCTTAACTGCTCCATTAAATACCCGATTCCTCCTGCTATCCTCTACTTTTACAAGAGCCAAATCAGGCGGAAAATGGAGTACTGTTATCATATATGGGTAGGAGCTTCCCAGTCTTCACTTTCCAGTTTCGACAGAGCCCAAAAGTATCTCGGCATCCTTGCAGGTGACAAATAATTTTCCACCCTACAACACCTTTCTCACAGATAAAAACGTCGCAAACCTCTCACTTCTGTCAAAGAAAACTCACATTATATCTCTCTGACCATAGCTCAATTAGGACCCATTTAAACACAGACAGAAACCTACCAAGCTTTGTCCACAACATACTTGTAGAAAATACAGCTATAACCGTCTCATCCACATGAGATGAAAAGTTAAAAAGAATGGAAGCATTAGTAATAAAAAAATTACTACTGTATATACTCACGGATAGGTCGCACTTTTTTTACCAAAAATTTCACAAACTATTAGGGGTGCGACCTATCAAATCGACATAAATCTAAAACAACACTACCTTGTCATCATGATTTCTGAGAACTTGGAAATGATACCCATAAACACTAAAGCTTTGGTTTTTCTCTGTATAGAAACAATTTATCTATCATATATACTGACTCATTGCTTTATACTTACCTTATGCTGCTAGATTCATATATCCGTCAAAATAAATAAATAAAATTATAAAATATTCATTGATCCATCAGTCACCGTTCAATTGGGGCCCTTGCAGTAGACTGAAACCCTGAATATGCATACATAATTTAAGGAACCACGTATAGATGTTTATTGACAAAGAAAAATAGTCCCATGATTCATTCTGCAAAATATATTTTGTCAAAAATACATTGGAAAATATGACCTAAAGAAATGAAATATATTCTTTATGGTCGTTTTTCTTTAATGGCTGTTTCATATAATATTAAAAGGCATTCTTAAGTGTTATTTACAAATAAGAAAGTGCATAAATCTAGTACCCAAAACTTTTGTACTATTTTGCATTGTGCAGCAATATTGTTGGCAGCAAAATTTATAGTTTATAATTTTAATTGTTGCAAACAATAATCATGAGTAAAAGAAAGAGTTATGAAGTAGGTTTTAAATTAAAAGTACTAAATTATGCAGAACATGGAAATCAATCTGCAAAAGTGTATTTAAGTTTTGAAATAAAAGGTATATATCTTATAATTCTTATGTTTAAAAATGGCTGTGTAACTCCCCAGATTATAGTGCGACCTATCTGTGAGTCTAGTAAATTTTCAATTATTAAGCCATAAGGTAGGGGTGCAACCTATCTGCGAGTATATCTGGTACTTGAACTCTTAGGAAAGCTTTATATAGGGCAGATGATAATCTAACAAATTGCCTGCATTTGCATAGGAAACAACTAAGTATAAATGTAAGACAAGGAAGTGTTTTCTCACTTAATACTTATTTAACAAATACAGTGTAGATGATTGAAAGAGAATATATATTGTCAAAAATACATTGAAAAATATGATTCAAATGAAATATATTAAATTTAAATATTAAAAAATACAACTTAAATGAAGTATATTTATGAGATAATTTTCTTTAATGGTTGTTTCATATAACATTAAAAGTCATTCTTAATTCTTATTTACAAATAACAAAGCACATGAATCTACTACCCAAAACGTTTGTGGTATTTTGCATTGTGCCAAGTTTATAATTTTAATTGTTGCAAACACTAATGAGTAAAAGAAAGTTAGGAAGCCGGTTTTAAATTAAATGTACTAAACTATGCAGAACATGGAAATCAATCTGCAAAAGTGTATTAATAATTTAAGTTTTGAAATAAAGGTAGATATCTTATAATTCTTATGTTTAAAAAGGGCTGTGTAACTCCCCAGATTATAGTGCGACCTATCTGCGAGTCAACAGTAAATCATCAATTATTAATTAGGGACTTGACCTATCCAGTGTGGCAATCTATTTGCAAGTATATATGGTAATAAAAAAAAAAATATCTAACACTCAATAATATGAACTATGAATATGGCCACAATGTGCTGTGTTTGGAAAAAAAAAAAAAAAATTCCCATCACTATAGATACACATGCAAAAAATCTACACATTCAGTTAAAAATAAAATAACATCCTTGATAATGGCTAATAGAATAGCTGAAAGTGGTCGGATATACAGAACATTTGGACAATTTTTACACACTTTATGTCCAGAAAAGAAAACACTCATATGAGCACAAGAAAAATTCAGATATAAGTAAAATATATATATATATAAAAGGGTAATATCAATAAAGACAAAGGTAAAACTTATCTTAGCTAATGCATTTCATCCTGACAAGGTTAAGCAAAACACAAAAACAAGGATAAATTTTTCTTTTGTCTATTATATATATATATATATATATATATATTATATATATATATATATAGACAATTTTTATATTCTTAAAAAGTGTTCAATACAGAGTAGAGCATATATAATTGTTTATTTAAAAATTATAACATAAATATGTTATAAAATCACTACAAAAATAGCCATTTTGTTTCAACACCTCTGGTTTCTTATCAAGTGATGATGTTGAATGTAGAATAAAGGGTTTGAAAAG
>OZ038497.1:30377784-30397784 GCA_964036315.1 Acanthosepion esculentum | reverse complement strand
TCAAATTGGATAAATGTAGCTCTTTTCTTATCACCAATATTGCAGATAGAGTGGGGAAGGTCCATACCAAAGATGCATACCTTTTATTTAAGGAACACAAACATAACTTTACTAATAAAACACAGTCTAGATTAATAAATCCAACTGAACTAGGTCTAATCTCAAAAAATATAATCAAAAAAATAACTGATAAATTACTAATTACAACCTGAACTAATCTTTAGAAAGATTTGTCAGACACTATCAAATGGTTTGTCAATATTGGTGATAAGGAAAGATTTATTAGATATCATTATCATTAGATATATATGTTTTATAGTATATATTTTTCTTATAATCTTATTATTTTTATTATTATTATTTATATATAATCATATATATATATATATATGAGTATATGTGTGTATATATATATATATATATATATATATATATATAAATAATAATAATAATATATATATATATATATATATATATATATATGTGTGTGTGTGTGTATGTATATATATGTGTATATATAAATAAATAAATAAAGACAAACTTTTTTTTAATGATGCATTTTGTCCTTACATTGATAGTCTCTCAGGAGACAAAAGATATTGATAAAGAAAATTTATCCTTTTGCTCTGTTTTTATACATAAATATGCACACATACACATGTGTATACATATATATATATATATATATATATATATATATATATATATATATATATATATATATGAGAGAGAGAGAGAGAGAAAGATAGAAAGATCCTCTCAGAATTTTCATATCCAAAAGTAAATAAAGTAATGGCTTTTTTATTTATTAATCCAACAGATTTGATCACTTTAAATGTTGTTTTAGTGGATACACATATTTTAGTAGACGCTCTATTTATTTATTAAACAGTATATTTATTTACTTTTGTCTACTGACTTGAATATGCAAGAAATCTTATCAAAGAGAAATATGTGATCTCTGGCAGGATTTGAACCTGTGTCTCCCTGGATAGAAGGAACTGTTGTTAGATCCAATGCACTTTAACCAAAATCCTTCTTGTCATAGACTCATGAAATTTTCATATCTGTTCAGTTTCATATCCAAATGTAAACAAAGAAATTTCTAAAGAGGTAATGGACCTTTTATCATTAATCCAACAGATTTTATCACTTGAAACATTATTTTCAGGGAATAAATAAATATTTGAGTAGACATTCTGTTTATTTAACAGTAAATAAGAAAATAATGTTTAATAAATAAATATTTATTTTAAAAATGTATTTTAACTCAGAATGTCGGTGATCTTGTTGGCATTTAAATGAAGATGCTAAAAGGACACTAATTTTTTCTATACTATGGCTTGGTTGGTTGAAATATGCAGCTGCAGTGAAATTAATGCTGTTGTCTTTTATAGTTTTCTTATGGTTATTATAATGAAGACGGAATTCTGTGTCTGTTTCCCTGATATAATTTCCTGTTTTTGAAATTGTTGCAAAAAAAAAAAAATTACATTTGAACTGTCTCAAGTTAAGAGAAGAGGTCAGATTACTGTGTGTGTGCCAGGTGGCATGAGAATACTGTCGCTAATAATATGTTTGCAAACTTGGTATCAGGGTTTATTACACATTATCTTGCTTTGGTAAGTGGGTGATTTTTATAAATCTAAAAGTTCAATAATATACAGTAAATGTTATTTTTATTATCATTATTATTACTGTTGTTTTTTATCTCTTGAATCTTCGTTCATTGGCCTACTATATCTACAAATATATAAAGAAAAGTATTGGCATAATATGTCTATTAAATTTAACTATTTTTTAAAAATTATGGATAATCTAGAAATGATGATGGTTGAATTTAATTGACATAGAATGTCTATACTTTTCAGCAAATTTTGTTTAAAAAGACAATTCTTGCTTAATTACACTGATATATATATATATGGTAGACTGCCCAGTCGTATTCAATGTATGAGGGTCAAGCAGCTCAGTCCCTAGGAACTGACAGCCAGACACCAGCACATGTGATTTGATTATAGTGGTGAAGACTTTGTGAAGTACCAACCACACTTTTTGAAGGGATGAATAGAGAACTGGTATATTACATGCTACAAGGGGCCTCAACGACCCTCTGCAGGTTTTGAATTCAGAGTTGTCCTTATCCTAGACCAGTGGCCATCCAAGGCTATAAAACCCAGTCTGTTCTGCTATTTACCCATAGCTGGTGTGAGAAAAAGAGGATTAATACCTTTCCCAAGTGTATTAGCACGTAAGTGAATGTAATGGATTTGACTGGAATTCAAACTCAGCTCTCTGATTCCTCAATCTGAACCACTATCCACTATTCCACCATGCCTTCTATATATATATATATATATATATATATATATATATATATATATATATAAGTATATATATATATATATATATATATATGTATATAAATATATTAATAAATCATCTAACACTGATCTGTTTAACAGGTGTAATATTGGAGGAATTGAGACTTTTCTCATACAGTCTCAGTTACGGTGGACTGGTCATGTCTTGAGAATGTCTGATGACAGGATACCCAAGATCCTAATGTACAGCCAGTTAGATCAGGGCTACAGGAATGTAGGACACCCATGGTTAAGATACAAAGACAAGCTGAAGAGCAACTTGTCAGCTGTCAATATACCTCATAACACCCTTGAGAGCTTAGCCTTGGAGCGGGTAGAATGGAGAAAAACGTGTTTTGGTGGACTCAGCAGTTTTCAATCAGCTTGTCTCAATCATCTTCAAGAAGCGAGAGCAAGATCTAAAAGGTCAGCCCATCTAACAGTGATCTCATCCCACAACCTTACTCTTGCTCCATATGCGGCCTCCTTTGTAAATCACTAGTGGGTGTTAAGTGCCACTTAAGATGATCACACAAAATTTCATAACTGAATCAATTAAATTGTCAGATCCTCATACATCGAAACCTAACGAGAGAGTCCATTATTAATAAATATACATTTTTTTTCCCTCACCAGTAGCATAACATGAGTTTCATGTACAACGTCGAGTAGAGACTAACCATTACATCACAATGTTGGCAAAGTCCATATATTATACAGGGATTATGGGTTTAAAAAAAAAAGTCTGTATCTAAAATAGACGTGAAGACTGCACTGTGCATGAAACCCTGAGTCATGCTACTGTTAAGGAAAAAAATGTGTCTTTATTAATATATACTTAATAGCTCTGTTATATTACATTGAACACTATTTTATTAACACCAGCACTCAATGTGTGATATATTCATATATATATAATATAAAAGGCTCAAATACTAATATTCCATGATTATAATTTATGACATTGGAATCATAATCACGATCCAATTCATCAGACCTACAAATTTAAAAAGGTCTGATGAATTGGATTGTGATTATGATTCCAATAGAATAAATTATAACCATGGAATATTAGTATTTGAGCCTTTTATATTATATTCTTGCTCTGTCCTGGACATTGCGCTCTACCTGGATTCTATCCTCTTAGAAATTTATATATATATATATATATATATATATATATATTGACCACTAATATTATCTATATTTAATATATTAACTATCTAATATTATCTGATGAAGGACACAGCCGTGTCTGAAAATTCCAGACTAATAACATTAATCTCCGTGCTTCACTTCTGTCTTGTGATTAACAATTAATATAATAAATTCTTTTTGCACTGATCACATTGGTACCTTTTTGTTTTCCGTTGCTTTATTAACCAACATATCTATTTTAAATACTACAAGAAGCACATGTGAACTCTTTCTCTAAATATTTGCTATATATCATATCCATAAAACTGAATATATATACATATATATCATATCCATACAACTAAATATATGTGTATATATATATATATATATATAGTTTAGGAAAAACTAGGTAATCCGTATGGGAAGACCCAATGAGGATAGAATCCAGAGAGCTCAATGTAAATCAGAGCTAATAATTTAAATAAAAACAGATTACTTTAAGGTTCCATGTAATAAATTATTTCACCACAGCCCTTTTAAAGGACAGCAGATCATCAGATTTATTTCCAAATGTTGAAATGAAAAAATGAAAATAAATTTACACATTTATGACGGGCAATAATAAGGAAACTCACGAAGTGGGGGCAGTGTAGGGAGGTAGAGAGACAGCGTTGAGTTAGATGTAACATTTCTATTGTTTCAAATTTAAATTTTCGCTGAAATCTAGACATTGACACTTTAAATCTGTTAACGGAAATTATATCTTGATTAGGAAGTGGGATGGAGAGAAATATATATTGAAAAGAGAAAAAGAGAAAGAAGTTGTAAACAAGTGTCATTAACTTCTCTTGGAATAGGCGTTGTTTTTTTTCTTTACTCTGAGATTTCGTAAATTTTTCAGTTTAAACAGTCTAAGTCATTTAATTATATGTTAAGTTTTTTTTAAAAACCTTATTACGGACATTTTGGGGATTTAATGTGAAATAGTCGATTAAGAGGTATATAGAATTTACATTAAAACACTAGAAACTTTTTCTCAAATATAAGTTTACATCTAGTAGTAAGTGATTATTAAGGTGATATCTTTATCAGTTTGAATTTTATTTATGAGATTGATTAGTGATTATTTTTACATTGGTAAATTCTATTACTTAAAATTTAGTATTAATTTAATATGGAGTGGCATTTTAACGCAATATTAGAGATCATGCTCCATCATATATTGTAAACACATCTATGTGAATTTCATACACATACGATCTTTCACATCTGCAGTCACTTATACAGGTACACGTGTACTGATATACATGGGTAATTTCATATATCTTCTTAGATGTTTCCGTATACTTACATATATGTATATATATATATATATATATATATATAGGGGTGCAACTAGAATGATGCATATAATATAAAAAGTTCAAACACTAATACTCCATGGTTAAAAATTATTACATTGGAATCATAATCATGATAGTGTTTGAGCCTTTTATTCTTACTCTGTCCTGGACACAATGAGCTCGACCTGGATTCTATCCTCTTGGAAATTTTATATATATATATATATATATATATATATATATATATATATCTCATATCCATACAGCTATATATATATATATAGGCAGCCTGAGGATTGTGTCCAGCATGAAACAGCCTGTCACATCTGAGTGTTGACTTCAATGTTCACTTTTATATTTGTATTTACATATGCTCTATCTCTGATACTGAGCACTTTATCCCATAAATATAGCACACCTTAAAACTATATTTCTTTATATATATATATATATACACACACACACACGTATATATATACTTATCATAAGGTTATCTAAAAATAATACAGATTTATTTCCAAATATTTATATTCAATACGTATATATACTTATTAATATATAAAGGTAAAAGACAGGTTAACTCTGAGAAATTTTTCATACTTATTAATATTTATGTATATCAAATTTTTCTCTTCTCCATCTCCAGTTTTTCCAGTGTGATTTATTTACATGTGTCAAGCAGACTGGTTTTCCACTGCATTAGATCTTCTTCCTAGCTTCTGTTAGCCAGCAGCAAGCACTAGCATGCCTTACTGAGGGTTATCTAACCAATGAAGGTACAGTCTTGAAACATTGTCCTTTAAGCTCTCCTATTAGATGCAAAGGTTATTAGAGTTCAAATACACAGCATGAAATAGATCCATCTGCACAGTGAACTCAAGTAGATAAGTGCTTGTAAACATGCTCCTTAGAGGAACATATGTGTAAACCCTGCACATAAACTATATATAAGTGGACATGGAAGTCAGCACTTAGAGGTGCTGACTTCCATGTCCACTTTTATATTTACACATGCTCTATCTCTGATATTGAGCACTTTATCCCATAAATACAGCACACTTTAAGACTATATTTCTTCATATATATATATATATATATATATATATATATATATAATCATTTCATCCCAAACAAGGCAATAAAGTTACTAAGATGCAAGGGGTTACTGATTGTTAGAGAATATGAGAAAAAAGATACTATTAAAGAAAAAGAATAATAAAAGAAAGAGGAATTAAGAATGCAGAAGATAGCAATTGACATTGCATTTTAAAGATCAAAGTTGACTGGGAATCAAGAAGATGGAAGAAAGTTCCAAAAGCAAGACGTGCAATAGAAGAAACTATTAGCATAGAACTTAGTTACATCTAGCCATTTCAACTTTAAAATGACGAGTCTTTGCTGTCAATTTAGCACAGTGCTTAATTTCATAAATTCTAGTTACCAAAGAGGAAAATTAATGAGAAGAATTATTACGAAAGAGTTTAAAGTAATGTCACAGGGAAGCTACATTACGATGATGAACAACTGACTGAAGGCAAAATACAAGATCAGGACCAATAACATTGCAAATTCTTCTTTGGATTTTATCAAGAATCTCTAAATATATAGCAGGAGCACCAGACAAGATGCGGCAGGAATATTCAGTGCATGGACGAATGGTAAACTTATAAACATGTAAGATAGATTCTAGCAAGAAAATCTGTCTAGCACAATTCAGTGAATAAACTTTCTTAACAGCCGACTAAGCAATTGATTCAATATAATCTTTTCATTTCATTGGAAAACAATAGTCCAAGAAGGTGCGATGAATCCTTTGGGGGATTGACATCACTTATACTGATGGAAGGTAAAAAGATCTCTCTCAGACGATTCAAAGAGAGTAGATTCATTTTGGAAGACTTAGAATTAACATGCAATTCCTTGCCCTAGTTAACAAAAAAAATTAGATCATTTTTTTTTTGTATGTATGTATGTATATATATATATATATATATATATATGGGTACAATTACACTCACAAGGCTTGAGTCATCCCGTGGTATGATTTTCAGGTGCTTTCCAAAAGTGCCACACACTGGGATCATCCCCCCTCCAGACTGATAACATCAGGAAGTCTCGGAACACTTAGGGCTGTCGATAGCTGTTCTAGCACAAAGTTACAAGTCATCGTGACCAAGGGTTTGAATGTGCTGGTGTTGTTCAGATTGTTGATCATTCTAGATAACACGCTCTCTCCCAGAAACTGTAACTAAGGTTTGATCAACATAGTTGCAGTATAAACCACTGGTTGGCTCAGTGGGTGTTGAACAAACACAAAAGTGCCTGAGCGAGAGTCTTCAATAGGGATTGGTTAACTGCCCTAGTAGACGGGTATCCTTGAATACGAGTGTCCAGCTATCATGTATGGCACATGGACATTAGAACATTCACTTTCTGACCATAAAACACAGGTTTGAATCTCACCATTGTCAATTTGTCAGGAAGATGGCTTCTTGATGTTATCAGTCTGGAGGGGGCGATTCCAGCATGCGGCACCCTTGGAAAGTACCTGAAAACCATACCAAACCATGTGAGTGAAATTGGGTAGATGGAACCCTTGGGAGGCATTGATAGCTGTGCTAGCATGAAGTTACAAGCCATCGTGGCTGAGGGGTAGTCTTGTTCATATTGTTGATCATGCAAAATAGCATGCTCTTTCCCCTGAAACTGTAACTAAGGTCTGCTCAGCATATTTGCAGTATAAACCACATGGGTATTGAACAAACACAAATGTGCCCGAGTGAGAGTCTGCAATAGGGATTTACTAGCTGCCCTAGTAGACGGGCATCCTCGAATACGAGTGGCCAGCTATTATTTATATATGTATGTATGTGCACATGGCTGAGGGGATAGAACATTTGCTTTCTGGCCATGAGACCCACCCCACATTCAAATCCTGCTTTGGTCAATTTGTTGGGGTAGTGACTTCTTGAGAATATTGACCTGTTTGAATGCCATCGAGGGTTATGTTAGCACAAAGTCCCAAGTCATTGTAACCAAAGGTTTGAACATGCTGGCCTTGTTAAAAAAAATTGATCATGCTAGATTATGTGCTCACTCTCAGAAACTGTAACTAAGGTCTGCTCAGAATAGTTACAGTATTAAAAAAAAACACAGGCACACTCTGTAGGGTGAGTGGGTGTCTATAATAGAGATTTGCTAGCAGCCCTGGCAGGCAAATGCATTTGGAAATGAGTATCTAGCCATTATATGTATGGATATACACAAGCATTGAAATATTATATTTGTTAACTGTAAACCTAAATTTTTTTTAGTTTTGCAAACTTTAGTTTTCCTTTAAAAAATATATGAATTGTTTTTACAAATAGATAAAAATTATTCATCTTACAGAATTTCGAATAAAGACCTAAGTATATTTTGATATTGCTAGGAAAGTTGGTTCATGCTAGACAATTTTTCTCATCAGAATCTATCATATATATCTATGTCTACGATTTTCTCTTGCTTCAAATATTGCCGTCCCATCTGGTCTGGTGCTCCTGCTATATATTTAGAGATCCTTGTCAAATCCAGAGAAGAATCTGCAGTGTTATCGGTTCTGAACTGGCATCTTAGCTTCAAACCCTTTCCTACCACTGTAACATAGCTTCCCTGTGACTTTCCTATAAATACTTTCATGGTAACTGTTCAGATGAACTTTCCTTTTTGATAACTAGACTTTATGAATTTAAGCACACTACTAGATTGTAAATAGTCATTGGGGCTTCATTTTTAAATGTTGTTATTTTTACCCACTCCCACAGAGACATTGTACATATGAGAACTATTTAGGACATCATAGAGACTTTGAAGTGTTATGGTGGCTGTAGTAAAAATGGTAAGTAAAAATGTGTTGTTTAGGTGTAAGGAATACTGTGGTACATGCGCTAATTTTATATCTCATTTATGAAGCAACCCTCTCAAAATTAGCTTCAAAAGTTGCATGGTACACAAGTGTATACAGTATATATATATATATATATATATATATATATATATATATATATATATAATTAGAAAAATATATATATATATATATATATATATATATATATATAAATGGATGAGATAGAAACTATTCTTTTTCAACCACCAGAATGAATTCTTGGATACAAGATAAAGGTGATGACATATATATATATATATATATATATATATATATATATATATATATATATATATATATATGCACTAGTCCAAAATCACATTGTCATTTTTATTTTATCTAATATCTGATTAGGTATCATTAAAAGAATAAGAATCTGAGATATATTTTATATATAATTTGCTTCTATATTAATTTTATTATCTTTGTTGTATATCTTTCCTTTATTGAGAAGATATCTGTAATATAATACATATGATAGTCCTGGGTATGACAATAAACTACATCTGGCATCAAGGCCTCTGACTGAGAGATTGGAGGTTTTGATGAGTGTGGAACAACCTCTTATTTGCTGTTGTTCCAAGGATACATGATAAAAGTGATGACATATAGTGTGTTTGGATTGTTTTACGTGAGAGGTGACCATCATAGTTACACTCGTTGAATTAAAATGTTAAAATGTATACATTTTTTACTAGAGCTATCAACATCCTTTTTAACATAATTTCAATGAAAAAATAAATTAAATAACATATGTATTTTTTATTTTCTCCTCAGTAATTCTATAATTTTAAACTTAATAGAGATTAGATTTAGATTTCTAAATGGGTAATTTTTTACTTTTAATTTTAATTTCAAATTTTATCATATAATTTAATACTTATTAGTTAGGACATATTCTATTTTACTAGAACCCCAACTTTAAAGCTTTTAATATCTATGATAACCTTGCTTCGTTGTCAAATGTTTTGAATTCTCATATACTTGTATTTTGATTGGTCATTCTAGCTTACGGAACAGCGTTTACCCCTAGCAAAGGACTGTTAATTAATTTGAAACTTTTAAAACCATTTATTCTACATTCAACATCATCACCAGGTGTTGAAACAAAATGGTTATTTTTGTTGTGATTTTATAACATATTTATGTTATAATATTTAAATATATATATATATATATATATATATATAAATGGATGAGATAGAAACTATTCTTTTTCAACCTTCAGAATGAATTATTGGATACAAGATAAAGGTGATGACATATATATATATATATATATATATATATATATATATATATATATATATATATATATATCTGATTGAGAGTTTGGAGGTTTTGAAGAGTGGGCAACCACCTATTATTTGCTGTTGTTCCAAGGTCCACCGTGACCTCAGCTGGTAGCACCTCTTAGGTCCCAGCTATGGGAAAACAGTACCCTCTCCAAACAAAAAGAAAGCACTATGAAAGTATAAAAATACATTTTTATAGTAAAAATACCAACAATACATGTTCATATTGAAAAAATTAGCAATAATACATTTTAGTTGTAGTTAAAGGCATACAATTGCGTTCAAAATATATTTAGTTGATATAAAATTCTTCAGAATATTTAGATTTCAGGATAAAATAACCGATAGAGGTGTTGATATGCTGCTGAACAATATCAACATAACAAATCACATATGAAATATAATAAATATATACTTTTTCTTTTATTGGTATCTCATAACTATTTCTAACTGGTAGCCAAATGAGTTTGAGGTACTGATGTTTAAAAAATATATATATTCAGGTATGAATTTTGACAGTGGCACACATTTCTAACTGAAATAACTAAACCAGTTGATGACATTCCAATGTTCACCCAATATTTTAGCATCTGTCAAGTCTCCTGGCATTTATACTGCCATCTACTACATACAAGAAAAGTTATCAATTCTCAAGCAGACTCTCTCTTCTAACCTTACATTAGGATGACTGATTTCAGTTCCTTGAATATAGGAAGTTGACAGCTTGTCTGATATTAAAGATGAAGGATTTAAAATTGAATGACAGCAAATGTGAAGCTAACAAGTGAGATGCGACAGACATAGAAGCAGAATTTATTATATTTTCTAACTTTAGTTAACATTTCATGATAAAAGTAGGATCATTGTTTGTTTTTTTTTGTTATTCCTACCCTGTGGCTATGGCAGATTTTAAAGTTATTAGATTATCTATTTTTTGGGAGAAAGCTGGTATTGGTTTGGAATACTGCTTTCAGGCCATATAATTGAGGCCAAAATTTGGGGGTATCCTCTGGATTTAATAATTAGCCAGTTTCATATCTTCTTTGGTGTAATTAACTCCTACTAACCATGTTGTTTAACTCATAAGTGCATGGTATCCATTTTTTTAGACAGGCTACACAAAATTTAAAATTTAACAATCCTAACATTACCGTTAACCAGTAAGGCAGATTATGCAAAACATGCTAAAATCTTGAGAAAACTTTATTCAGTAATGGGTTATTTTAAATGTTTTTTTAAGTGTAGTTAAGAATAAAAAGGGAAGTTATAAAAAGAGAAAAAAGATCAAACAAATAAGAAATAATAAAGAACATAAAAGGGTTTGGTTTGTTTTACAGCATATCAATGTCAATGGGTTATTTAATGCCAACAAATCTTTTATTGCTGGCAATATTTTCATTCAAAATAAACTATAGTTGGTAATATCTTTATTCTAAAAATGTATTGCTGGTAATAATTTTTATTTTTTTACAAAGTATTTCTGGTATGTATTAAGACCTATTTTTACACTTTCATAGTGTTTTGACCCCAGTTTGGGTGTCGACTATTTGCCCATAGCTGTGACCCTAACAGGTCTTACCACCCCGGGTCAGGGTGAACCTGTGAACATCAGCAATTAAGAGGTGGTTCCACGCTCCTCAAAACCTCCAGATCAGAGGCCTTGCTGTTGGATATAATTTATCTTTTTACCTTAACATTCTCAAAAAATATCCAGGATCCACTGACCTTTCAAATTTAAGATGCGTGTAGAAAATTACATATGCAAATTACTTACGTCCCACCTTGGAGAAAGGAACAAAATGACAGGGCAGTTCCATAAGATTTTCACTAAACTGATTAATCAACTTTACTAGCTAATTGGCATGGTGGAGTAATGGATAGTGGCTCAGATTGAGGAATCAGGGAGCTGAGTTCGAATTCCAGTCAAATCCATTACATTCAATTATGTGCTAATACACTTAGGAAAGGTATGAATCCTCTTCTCCCTAGCTATGGGTAAATAGCAGGAAAGACTGGGTTCTATAGCCTTAGATGGCAACTGGTCTACTGCAGAAAGAAATGGCAACCTACTGCAGGAAAAAATCTACCTCGTCAGTCATGTATCAAAAGAGACATGATCGCCTAAGTGTGTATCACGCATGGCACATAACTGACTAACTAATCAATTGAAAGAAAATTTCAAGATGCTCATGCACTCTGTTATGTTAGTCTTTGTTCACTCGCATTCCATTTATGCTAGCTATATTTCATGCATTTCGTTGCATTAATTACTAGTATATCCATTTTTCTCAAGACAAGTGAAGTTTGTACAAATACTTGTTTTTATACTTGTATGCATCCTCTTTCTTTTTACATAATTTTTATATAATACTGTCAAAATATTATTATTATTGAATTCATGACAAAACTGTCCAGGAAGAAAAATCCTTCTGGCCTGGATTGAGCTCGTAAATTAGTTTGGAAAAAGGCATGCACCTTTAATTTTTTGACTATTCTTGAAAATCATGAGGGTGGCTTCAAACTTTTGAAGTGTTTTAACAGAAGATAGAAAATGCAAAAACCAAAATCTAAAAATGCATTTCAATAGTGAAAGTACCTTTCAAAAGCTGAGCCAAGTATTAAGACATAGAAAAATTTCAGTAGAAACAAAGAAAAGAATGGTGACCTATTATGTATCAGTCCTCACATATGGTAGGGAATTCTGGACAATCTCCTCACAGATGAAGACGTGAGTCGAAGCAACAGAAACATGGTTGTACAGAAGGATTCTGAGAATACCATAGACTGAACATGTGAGTAACAATGAAGTTTTAGGATGAATGGAAACAAAAAGGACCTTTCTATTCAGAATCAGAAAGAGACAGTCAAAATTTCTAGGACACAAAATACAATAAAGGGTACTGGAGAATTTGATACCCACAGGACGTAGTGAAGGCAAGAGGGACAGAGGAAAACAGCAAAGAACCTAGATGACGAGATTGTGCAAATGGTTGGTAGTACAGGGATTAGGAGAGATAAAATGAAAAACAAAGCTTACACAGAGCTATAATGGACAGGAAATTGTGGAGAACCATGGTCACCTGCGTCCTGAAAGGACATGGTGCATAGAAGAGGAAATAAATGTAAAGCTTGTAATAACAAGTTTCAGAAAGCCTTCTGCTGCATAGCGATTCAGTCTAATTAGATATTCGGCTCTAAGCTACAGATTGTTTGCACTGTGATAACCTAAAAGCAATCCTGTAATAACTAATAAAAGTAAATGTAATTAAAAAAAAATTCATTAATCACTACAAAAAACTGCAAAAAATAACAGAGGTTTTAAAGAAGAGTTTTTTTTTTTATTTATTGTGCGTGAATTGTGCGTGTTCTGGAGTACATGAAAAAGGAACTTTAAAAACGAATATCCCTTTGAATTATCATCTGAAGATCACAGAGAAAAATAGTTGTATGTCTGGCCAAACAATTATGACAGACCAGCAAAATAAGGGAGATAACTGAGTTGGATGAACTGGATTTTGATTAGAGCTTTCTATTTTTTTTTTTTGTTTTGAAAGCAGATTTCATCAGTGGAAATAATAATTTTATACGTTAAAGACAATTAAATTTTTTACAAATTTGTTTTTATTTTTACAAAATTATGTTATAAGAATTATCATCATCACAGAATGACTACTCTATAAAAATAATCAATTTCTACCAAAAGCAGATAGGTGATACTACATAATGCATATTGAAGCCATATTATATAAATAAGTTCAATGACTATTATTGACAAGCAGTCTTTTTAAAATAAGTGCTCAGTTTGGTTTGTTTTTCTTTATGGCATATCAACTTCAATGGATTATTTAATGCCAAAATTTTTTAGGACAGTTTCATATGAATAGAATATATATTCATTGATGGCAATTTTTTTTTTCAAAAATGTATTGCTGGTATTTTTACTATAAAAATCTATTTTTATACTTTCATAGTGTTTTGACCCCAGTTTGAAGGTTAACTATTTATCCATAGCTGAGACCCTAATAGGTGCTTCCACCTCAGGTTAGGTTGGGCCTGGAAACAACAACAATTAAGAGGTTGTTCCATGCTCCACAAAACCTCATCTGCTGCCGGGTGTAGTATATCGTCATACCCAGAACAAGAGCGCTCAGTATCAATAAGTTGGTAGAGCAATCTTGAAACTATATATAAACTATAAATAACTTCAACATTCGCACTGTTAACGATGCTTTTTTACCTTTCATATGGATGACTATCATGTAGATTGTTTATGCTCATCCTCACAAGGATAGAACTCATCATCCTTGGCTAACAAATATTGTTGAATTACCACATCCAACCTGCTAATTAAAAATGAGCCTGTGCTTTTTCATAACAGCTTCTAATGATTTGTTTGGAGAGCCTGATTTAAGATATGAGATAAGTGATGCGACGTCATCCCTAAAAGACAATAAGGTGGAGAGTATATTGCTGGTAAATACGTCAGCGAGAGAAGCTAAGAAAATATCACCCAGACTGTTAATACCAAACATAGGTAATGATACTGGAATGAAACTGATAGCATATTACAATGCATCATTTGCTGGACTTAACAACAGAGGATCTTAAGCAGAGTACATTATCTTTCTTGTGGGTGACAACAGTAATTAAGTTCCTATTTCACGGTAGTCTCACGGAATCAAGAGAGAGATATGAAAAGTACACAGGGAGAAAGAGACACTTGCTATAGTTCATACTTTTACAGAAAATATCTTCTAGAACTTCTGGAAAATCTTCCAGTAATATGTAAAACCAACAATGCACCCTTCTATGATTCCAATCAGTCGTCTACTTAAATACTGTATAAGAGGCTCAGAATCAACAAAGGGTAATGTATAAACTTGAATGGATTCTCAGCATAAGCCAACTTGCGGATGGCCTGACTAAAAGAGGAGTCTCCTCTATCAAAATTCTGGATCATCAATGTGAGCCCAGAATCATTCTTTCATAAAAAAAAAATGATTGATAAGGAAACTGTGAAAAATAAGCTACCACTATTGTCTACATAGAAAGAGAAAAGGGGGAGGTCTGTTAATTATGCTTTTTTATTATTATTTTTTTTTTCTTTTACAGTAAGGTTCCCACCGTACAAGGCCTGGGTGCCACTCAAGGTAGAAGGTTAGCAAGCAAGAAGCACAGTTTAAGGGGATATTTGAAGAAGATAACAGTTAACCCTAGACTTGAACAGGTTAAGGTCGTAGTGATAGGGAAAAGATCCTCGTGGTAGTTGGTCCCCACAGTGCAGTGGTCTGTAGGAAGAAGCTGCTCAAGTGGAACTTACATCTCAACAATGGAATATGAAAGGAATGAGGATAGTTTGTTACAATGTGTGTAGCATGGCAGGTCCGAGCTGTGAAGGTTAAAACTAAGGAATGCAGTTCATCAGAACACTTTCTAGAGAAGTAGCGATAGAGAAGTGAGAAGTTTGCTACATCTCGTCTGTGAGAGGGGGGTTGTAAGGTGGAAAATAATTTGTTACCCACAAGTACACAGATATGCTTTTAAACTGGAAAGTGATGACCGGGCAACTCCTGCTCAAATATGATAGTACTCTATTTTGAGTCTGATCTGGCTCTTGTAAAAGTAGAGGATAACTGAAGTAGTTCAGGAAACCGATAATTTTTTTATTATCTTTAGTGATGGATCATATGTATGGTTTCCACTTGAGGTTTGCGTTGAATTTAAGTCGCAATAGGTGATCATGTCATGGGGTCTTCCTGAGGTAACATCTATTCATCATTAATGCTGATAGGTCAAGTTCTGATTGGTAATGATGGAATGTAACTAGTTTGGTTTTCAAGGCATTGAATGTAACCAGCCAGTTTTGCCCCACTAAGATATTAGAGATAAGTCAGAGTAAAGATCAGCTGCCAATCTCTGGTTGTCTAGAGTTTTGGAGGTGTACGCATATACAGTTTTAAAAATGAAATAATTTGTCACTCACAAAGGACATGAATATGCTTTTGGAGTGGAAAGGGAGGACTGGGTTGCTCCCACCCAAATATGACAGCAGTACTTCATTTTAGGCCTGATCTGGCTCTTGTATAAGTAGAGGATAGTAGGAGGAGTTACGTACTTACTAGAGTGACACTGACAATGTTTCTTACCTCTATATTATGGAGAGTGTTAATGCTAATTCTCTCAAAGATTGAACTCTTCATCATCTAAAATGATAGTCAAGTAACTGAATTAAGAGGCCAGGCTTGTTATTTGCATACACCATTTATCAATCAGGAGGTAGATGACACAGAAATTTATTTCCATGTTTAAATATAGAAATACCATATGATATTTTATTTAATAATCTGCTTAATCAGGAAATTCAAATATGTAAAATTTATCTTTCAAGCACAAATTATATCTTTTTGATGTCTGGGTAAGCAAATGCCTCTTTTCAAAACGTGGCACATCACCTCAAGGATTTTTCCACATTTTTCCTTCTATTCCCATATATAACTTGACAGTATTGTACTGTTTTCATATCACTTCCTCTTAAAGGAAGTGTTATGATTTGAAAATCTTTGCTTACAATAATTCCATATCAGTTTTGTCATCCATTTCAGTACACTAGATTTTGTTTCAATCACTCTGTGAAGGGAAGCTTTCTCTACTCTTAAAGTTGTAGAAGTTAAAATTATAATTCTAATAAACATCATCTGTTTTTTGACATTATTGTTCCTCTTCATTAAATAAGGAAGAAGTTGAATTCATATACTCATAGAAAATATTCTTTGATCAGTACCATACATATACAAGCTAAAGTCCATCAAGAAGTTAGAAGATTCTGTCTATATTTCTGAGATGAGGTATTATGTACAGTATTTACATTAGTTGGACTATTGTCCTCATCTTTGTCACCATTTTTGTCACAACGTTTCGGCCGTTGTACGCTCCAGCCTTCTTCAGGTGGTTGGAATTTCGAACCGAACCCTTTATTTCGATCACTGGGGTAGACTGTTCTAGTTCCACGAGCCATGTTTGATGGATGTCAATTATCAGTTATCTCCTGCTAATTTTCCCTCTGAAAGTTCTCCACTGCCACTCAAGGACACATGGCACAGTGGATAAAGGCGTTGGTTAGATCCAGTGACAGGACCCAAAGAGTGTGAGTTCAATACCCGGTTCAGGCAGTGGAGAACTTTCAGAGGGAAAATTAGCAGGAGATAACTGATAACTGACATCCATCAAACATGGCTCGTGGAACTAGAACAGTCTACCCCAGTGATCGAAATAAAGGGTTCGGTTCGAAATTTCAACCACCTGAAGAAGGCCGAAGCGTACAACGGCCGAAACGTTGTGACAAAAATGGCGACAAAGATGAGGACAATAGTCCGACTAATGTAAATAAGTTAGAATATTTTATGAAATTAATAATGTGAAAAGGTTACTCTTTCTTCAATGTAGAAAGAGATGAGAGTTCTATTTCCAAGACGAAGAGATACTCATTTCCACTGGATAACAGGTTGAGAAAGATAGACAGAAAACATGGTGAAGTTGTTGAACATCATATGTGGGAATAAGGACATTCAAATGAAAGTTTTTCTACTTACCAACGAATGAAGGAAAAGTTAAATAATGAACATGAATAATCAAGCTTTTGAATGAAGAGGTAATACAATTTTATAAAGCAACACCCAGTGATATGGAATGAAATATTAATAAAGAGGCAAAAGAAATTTCTGGCAAATTAAAAGTCCATAGCCATGTAAATCATTTAGTAAAGTTTCAAAGACCATAATGATCATCTTTTAAGAAAACTGGCTTATAGAATTAAATCCTATGAAAGTTTGGCTGTAGCTTTGGACATCTCAAAAGATTTTGACAGGATTTGGCATGCAAGTCTACACCACAAGCTGAAAAGTTATGGTGTCTCTGAATGTTATGATGTTGTTTTGGGGTTTGTAGAGACAAACGCCAAATAACACGTAACAATAAAAAGGGTTTTAATAGGTTGGTAAAAAGGTACAGAAATCGCCTGAGTAGTCAATAACTAGCTCAGCCAAGAACTTCTCTGTCTCCCTGTCTCTCATGTCAACTGACATGCCACTATTTAAAGTCTTTGTTCACAGACGCAGACAAGTTCATCTTCAAGAGGGGTGGTAGGTTTCCGACACAACACTGAACAAATTTTTGAACTGATCCAAGCTTTCCTATCAAATCATGAAATGAAAGTTATTATTCTGAACAGCCACACATCTAGGTCTTTTTGTACTAATGCAAGTCTCCCCCAGGGCTCCATCCTTGGTCCTACTTTGTTTTTAATTTTCATTAATAACCTTCTTGATGGCATCTGATCTCAACTTGGTATCTACACTGATGGCACAACCATTTACTCTTGCCTCGATAGCAAGTCTGATCAGTTTGATAAGGTCAAATTGGACACTGATATCCAAAACAACCTTCAATCTGTTGTTAATTTGGGAAAAGAGTGGACATTTAACACCTTGAAAATGAAACTGCTCTCCATTAATCATAGGAGAAACTCACCCTACTATCCATCAGCATAGCTGATGCTAACCTCCAGGAAAGTGACTTGTTGCATCCTTCTCAGATTAATGTTCTCAGCTGACAAGAAGTTGAAAGACTATATTGAATCCATTGCTAGGTCAGCTGATAAAAAGTTTGTTCACTGTGTTCTACTAGACAATTTTTCTCTCCAGAATCTATCTTACATATCTATAAATCTATCATTCATCCAGGCTTAGAATATTTCTGTCACATATGGTCTGGTGCTCCTGCTATTTGTTTAGAGCTTTTTGATAACATCCAAAGAAGAATCAGCAATATTATTGGTCCTGATCTGGCATCTCAGCTTCAGTCACTTTCCCACTACTGAAAGGTTGCCTCTCTATGTCTTTTCTATAAATTTTTGAACTGATCCAATCTTTCCTATCAAATCATGAAAAGCTTTTGATTTTCATTAATGATCTTCGTGATTGCAACATCTCTCAACTTGGTATCTACGCTGATGATACAACCATTTACTCCTGTCCTGATAGTAAGTCCGATCAGTTTCATAAGGTCAAAATGGCAGCTGATATTGAAAACAACATTCAGTCTGTTGTTAATTGGGGCAAATGATGGCTTGTTAATTTTAACACTTCCAAAACTAAACTGCTCTGTATTAATCAACTGAACCCCCTCTGCTTTCCTTCAGCGTGGCTGATGCTGACCTCCAAGAGAGTGACTTGGTTCATTTTCTTGGGCTAACATTCTCAGCTAACATGAAGTGGAAAGACTATATTAAATCCATTGCTAGGTCAGCTGCCAGGAAGGTTGGTTCCCTGTGTTATACTTGATGATTTTTCTCTCCATAATCTATCTGATATGTCTATAAGTCTACCATTCATCCACATTTAGAATATTGCTGGCACATATGATCCAGTGCTCCTGCTATCTATCTAGAGCTCGTTGATAAAATCCAAAGAAGAATTTGCAATATTATTGATCTTGATCTAGTGTCTCAGTTTCAGTCACATTCTCACTACTAAAAGGTTGCCTCCATGAGCCTTTTCTATAAATATTTTCATGGCTATTGTTCAGATGAGCTCCTCACTATGGGGCCTAAACTTTTTGAATTTAAGTACAGTACTTGACTGGTGATGAGGTCTCACCAATTTATAGTTGAGTTGGCTAGATGTAACCGTAGATACTATACTAACAATTTCTTTTCCCACACTTCTCACCTGTGGAACTCCCTTCTGGTTCTGGTTTTCACCCAACTTTAATCTGCAAAAATTTAAATGCAATGTCAATCATTTTCTGCTTTCCCCCCTCCTGATTACTCTTCCTCTGTTCTTGCTCTTTAGCAATGTTCCTGTTTTAAACTTTTCCACGCCCAGTAACCCCTTGCGTCTCTGTGGCTTTATTGCCTTGCTTTGGGTGAACCTTATTA
>OZ038497.1:30332784-30367784 GCA_964036315.1 Acanthosepion esculentum | reverse complement strand
TTAAAATCTTAACCTGCTCAAATCTAGGGTTAACTGTTATCTTACTCTCCTATCCGTACTGCCACCTAATGTAACCCTCTCCCTCAAATGGCTCCTGAGCCTTGTAAAGGGTGAAACTTACTGTAAAAAAAAAAGAAAAGATGTGCCATGTCCCTTTAGGGTACTGGACATCATGGCTCTCCAAAATTTCCAGTCATTTGTAGCTCTTGATTAATTTTGTCTTATTATTATCTCTACTAAATCCAGGTCTGCCATTCATTTACTTAAACTCATTAGGTAGGTTATGCATTATTTTCCTCTATCCCTCTTTCTTTAAATTTCTCCTGTGAGTATCAAATTTTCCAAGCTCTCTTTTCTATGTGTGCCCTAGAAATTTCAGCTGTCTCTTCCTGATGTTATGTACAAGTTTCCTTTTTGTTTCCATTTTCTCTAAAACTTTGTCATTACTCACATGTTTGGTCATTGGTATTCTCAGCATCCTTCTGTAGACCCACATTTCTGTTGTTTCAAGGATACCCTTCACTGTGAGGAGACTGTCCAGCATTTGCTGCCATATAGGAGGACTGATATTACATAACACTTTTGTACTCGTTTTTGCTTCTAATGAAATTTTCCTGTTTCTTAATACTTTGCTTAGCTTTTGGGAGGCATTTTTCACAGTGTCAGTGCACCTTCGGATTCCCGTGTCACACATTTCATCCTCAGTTAAAACACTTCCCAGATAATTAATGTTTTGTACCTGTTTGATTTTGGTATCTCTGATTTGTAATTTGCATGTTGGGTTATTTCTTTATGACCTTGCATATTTATATGCCTACCATTCATCCTTCCTGCGAATTTCTGGTACTCCTGCGATATATTTTGAGATTCTTGATAAAATCCAAAGAAGGTGCAATGCTAATGGTCCTGACCTGAAATTCCAGCTTCAGTCACTTTCCTACCATCTTAACATTGCATTTCCTATAAATACTTTCATGGTAATTATTCTGATGAACTTTCTGCTAACATTTTCTTTAGTTTCTTGTAAATATTTTGTATTCATTTGTATATACTCATTGGGGTTAATTTTTAAAATTGTTATTTTATCCCCCTTCCCCCCACAGACATTGAATTGTACACATGGGGACTAGTCAGTATTTTCATAGAGACAGTGAGGTATTATGGTGGTTGTAGTAAGAACGGTACGGATGAATGTGGTGTTTTGGTGTAAGGAATATTGTTCGTACGATTGGGTCAGTGTTTGCGGCTAGCTAAGTTATAGTTAAGACAGATGAAGACCGTCCTATTTTCCCCAATCCCTCCTTTGGCCATCTGCCACATTTCAGTACAGTATACAGAATAAATATCACTTTCTGCTATGGTACCTAGACGTTATGAATTTAAGCACAGTACTAGATTGGCAGCTAGGTCTCATCACTTTAAAGTTGAAATGGTGACATGTAACCATTTCTTCTCTCACACTTTTCACTTGTGAAACTCTCTTTTGGCTTCTTGCTCAGCAGTCAACTTTGATCTTCAAAAATTTAAATGCAATGTAAATCGTTATCTTCTGTCTTCTTAATTCTTGTTCTTTTATTGTCTTCTCTCCTTAATAGTATTTTTTTCTCATATTATCTAACACTCAGTAACCCCTTGTGTCATAGTGACTTTACTGCTTTACTTGGAGTGAAATGATTAAAAAATACAAAAAAAAGGATATCAACCCCTTAAGATGAATTTCATTATATAATGGAGTAAATTTAATAACTGCCTTTAATGAATTTTTAAAATAATTTTATTTTTTAACGTCTATCCCCCCCCCCAAAAATACATAAAAAAACACATCTACTTTTTAATTGGAATTGATTAATGAATAATTATTAAATAAAAATTCCTGAGTTCCACCAGTTCTAACCGTCACAGCTAAGACCTTCCATGTTACACACATTGTAGTGTAAATTCCACTCAACCAGCTTCTTCCGACAAACTGATTTCCTATGGATGGTTCCCCAATCGCTACAATCTTAACTTGTTCAAGGTAATCATTATCTTGCCCACATATCCACCTCCAATTGTACCTCTTGCTTCTTTGTTGTGGAGATGAACATACCTCTCCAGAAGAGCACTTGATCTCATTCAAAGACATAATGACTGATATTGTGAATTGTCAGTAGGAGTAAATAAATAGAGAGTTAAAGACCTAGATTATCTGCTTACTACCTATTTCAGCAAGACTATGTCAACTCCAAATGACATACTACTTCTTGATGGTGTTATCTTTCAATGCAATGAAGACAAAACAGTGGTAACAAGAATTTAAATTCACACACACAAAAAGATTTTCCCTCTTGCTTAGCATAGATAGCTGGCAAATAAAATTCAAAATTCATGGAAAAAAAAATTGTGGATTTTGTGTATATTCATAGCATGATGCAGAAATTGACAAACTTCAAGGCTGTAAGATATTTTGCTATTAGGAAAAAAGAAACTTTTTCTTCCTAGTTAACAACCTACTTGTACGAACATAATATACTATGAAAGAATTGAAGATAGTTGTTCAGCAGCTATTACAACAAATGCAATAGGAGTGGATAGAATATCAAGAACAGATAAAAGCAATCCTAGAAAAGCAAGGAACAGGCAATGCATCAATCTCATTTTCACTGGACTCAGTCACTAACTCAATTAGTGAATTTAATTACATCAAAGAAGAAAACATTACTTTCCTATCGTACTTTGGAAGGTATGAGACCATTTTCAGAGAAGAATGTCAGGGTTGGTCAGATGAAAAATAGATATGTCTCTTGTTATGAAAATTGTGCCCTGCTGAACTTGAATTTCATTTTGCTGAATACTCCAGAAAAAGCGTCATTTCATGAAACAGTGTCGATATTATTGAAAATCTTTGGTGAAAAGAATTCACTGTTTTATACCTGTTGGCAGTGCACAAACCTTACTAAAGATGTAAATGAAGATTTTGTCACATATGCCTGTAAAGTCAATTGTGAGTGTGAGAAATGTAAATTGGCAAATTATCCCCAGACAGATTTAAATGTCTAATTTTTGTTAATGGTCTGACGTCAAGCAACGATGCAGAAATACACTTTTGATTACGTACAAATCTTGAATAGGATTCAAAGTTAACAATAGAGACTGTTGCAGAAAAGTGCCAAAAAATTGTCCGTTTAATGCATGATACAGTGAAAATTGAGCAAAATGGCACAACAGAAGTACAAATGGTTCAGAAAAAGACAATAGTATCAAAAGAAAGAATCCAGAATAAAAATACTGCAAAACTTAACCCATGCTATGGCTGTGGTATACTTCATCTCAGAAAGGACTGTCCATTTAAAACCAAAAATGTTTTAAGAGTGGAAAAACAGGTCACAAATGAATTTGAAAAGCAAAAGAAATACACAAATTAACTTGCTGAAAGTAGTGCTACCAGCTAAAAAACTGAAAAGTTCAAATAATAGAAAATTTGTGACAGTGAAAATGAATAATGCTATGGTTAGATTTCAATTGGACACTGGTAGCAATATTACAATTATTGATGAACAAACTTGGAACAGAATTGGAAAATCTAACTTGAAAAAAGTGAAAAAAAATTGCAAAAGGAATATCAGACAAGAAATTAATTTTTCTGAGAAAAATCATGTGTAACAATGCTCTTGTGGGTAAAACTAAAAAATTGTCTAGAATTATTTGAACTATGGAATTGGCCGATTAATTCATTCTGTGGAAAAATTGATTGGTTCATCAGAGAAAAAGATTACAGCCAAAGAAACACTGAGTAAAATAAAAAATAAATTCACAAATATTTTCTCAGGGGAGTTGGGAAAAATGAACAAAGTTAAAGGCATTTTTTAAATTGAAAGAAAATGTGATAATAGTGTTTAAACCAAAAAGAAAGATACCCTTTGCTTTGTTGGAGTCTATTAACACCGAACTGGATAGGTTAGAAAACTGCAGAGTTATTGTAAAAATAGATTAATCAGAATTGGTCATGCCAGTGGTTTATATTAGAAAGAAAAAAATAAGATTCATTTATGTGTAGATCTTTCAATTGGGTTGAATGACTGCCTCCTACCACATGTATATCCCCTACCAACCCCAGAGGATATATTTGCCAAATTAAATGGTGGCAAATTGACCTGTCTGGGGCATGTTTTTAAATCGAAGCAGATGAGAAATGCCATAAGTTTTTGACTATTAATACACATAAAGGACTCTCCAAGTTTAAAAGATTATCACTACAAAACAGGATTTTAAAACAATTCCATGTAGGACATCCAGGAATAGTGAGGATAAAAAGCTATGTGTATTGGCCAAAATTCAACAAAGATATCTAAAATACAGTTAGAAAATGTAATGGTTGTAATTCAGCAGCAAAATGACCATATATAAATTATCAGGAATGGCCGAGCACTGGGCAAGACTAAATGGACTTTGCTGGACCACTAAATGGTACATACTATTTAATTGTGGTCTATAGTTACACAAAATGGCCTGAGATATTGAGGTGTAAACAACCTATTATCTTAATAACAATTAAATCCTTGCACAAAACTTTTGAAAGGTTTGGAGTACCTGACAGTGTGGTATCCAATAATGAAACTCAATTTACTTCTAGGGAGTTTAAAAATTTCTGCCAAAACTATGCGACTGAACATTTGACAACACTGATTTATCATCTAAGGTTGAATGGTCAAGCGGAACTGTTGTTGACACCTTCAAAAGAACTTTAAGAAAAGCTAAAGGCTTGGAAGCTGAAGCAGCAGCACTATAAGAATTTTTGAGCATGTACCAAATGACATCAAATGCAAACGTCACTGCAAAAATGTCACTTGCAGAGCTCATGTTTTCATAGAAAAAGTTACATCCATTTTTGACAAATTACTGCCAGGGGATAAGAAAGTCTGACAATTTCAACTGCCAGATCATTTAAGATTGGCAATAAAGTCTTCTTTAAAAGCTTTAAAGTCGGAAAGGAAAATTAGAAGGAAGGAAAAATTATTATTATTCAATGATAGTACGATGTACATTGTCGAAGGTGGCTGATTTTGCTTTGAGACATAACTCAATTGAGGTTTAGAATAAGCAACCAGTACAATTTAATTTACTGATGTACATATTTTATGATACCTTTGAAGTACCTATTCCTAAAACTGAAATTACAATTGTTGTAATGGAATCTCCCACTCTCCATAAGTGGACTGACTATATTGGAAGATATATATAGCGTGTACAAGATATACCTAGCAGACTTGCTTTGGGAATTACTAGCCTGCTAACCGATTCCCTATCTTTCAATTGTGTATTCTCCTTACAATAAACCTTGCTTTCTTTCATCTATGCACGTGTTGCTGTTCCTTTCATTCAAGTACCACATTTGTCTGTTTGTAACCTCTTTAAGGATACAACAGTGGTGATGAGGATGAGATTCAAATTCAGAGTGACCCCCCCCCCCCCAAAAACACTGTTTGTAAAACGTACAACAACAATACAACACTCAGGTAAGCAAAAACATGATCTGACTGAACCAAATACATATCGACTGACACTGAAAATCATCAGTAGTAGTAGTAGTAAACAAGTAGAGAGTTAAAAATCTAGCTTATTTGCTTATTACCTATTTCAGTAAGACTATGTTAACTCCAAGTGACATACTTCTTGATTTGTGTTATCTTCATTCAATGCAATGAAGACAACACTTTTATTCTGTAACCCTCTACCTTGAGTGGCTTTGGGGCCTTATACAGGGTGAATAATATTGTAAAAACTAAATAAATACACATCTAAGTCCATGGTACAATTATCAATAAATAATATTTTAAAACATATAACTTTGTCATCAAAAAATCACCACAGACAGCGTATAAATTCTTTGATTGAATGACTTTTTTCTTAATCAACGAATATAATGACAGTTATTATCACTCTTGTGTTTACAGAAAACAAACACACATTGATAAACTAAAATCATATATATATATATATATATATATATATATATATATATATATATATATGTATGTATGTATGGTTAAAACGAAAGATAGTTGACGTCTGCTTTTTATATGTGGATTTAATAGGCCAGTTAATGAAATTTGAGAAATAAAAAGACAACAAAATGATAACAATATTGGCAATAAAATTGATGGTTTTTCTTATATATTGGTAAGCCTTTTGACTAAATTGAAGCAGGCTTGTCTGAAAATCCTGACTTTAAAATCTTTCTCTTTGTGATTCAGTCAAAAGGCTGACCAATATATAATAAATATTATCAATCTTATTATCAATAATGTTATCAGTTTGTTGTCTTTTTATTCCTCAAATTTCATTAGCCAGCCTATTAAATATATATATATATATATATATATATATATATATATATATGTATGTATATATATAATTAATATAAGTAAAAGTTTGTCACTTCGCTGATTGATGTTACCTTCAGCATCCCAACTCCAGGGGGTATTAGCAATTTGGGAATTTATATATATATATATATATATATATATATATATATATATATATATATGTATGTATATATGTGTATATATATATATGTATGTGTGTATGTATATATATATATATATATACACATATATATACAGGGTGTCCATAAAGTTCGCGTGCCCTTTAAAAAATTTCATATATATATAATTAATATAAGTAAAAGTTTGTCACTTAGCTGATTGATGTTACCTTCAGCATCCCAACTCCAGGGGGTATTAGCAATTTGGGAATTTATATATATATATATATATATATATATATATATATATATATACATACATACATACATACAGAGTGTCCATAAAGTTTGTGTGCACTTTAAAAAATTTTTTAACTTTAAAGTGCACACGAACTTTATGGACACCCTATATATATATATATATATATATATATATATATATATATATATATATTTGTGTATTTAGGCACCAATCCTTCTTTCATGCACATTTCATTAAAAACAACAGACAAGGTGCTTTTATTTAGTTTTTTATATAATTCATCATGCGATCTAATAATGTTTTTTTTTCAGATGATAAATTATATAAAAACTGTCCGAATGTTCTCTTTATCCGAGCACTTTCGGCTATACATTTAGCCATTGTCAAGGATTATATTTCAACTGTTAGAATTAGAAATAGTTTGTTATATGTATGTTTTATAAAATGATTCCTTTTTTTTGTTTCAAAACCTTGAAAATGGCTAATGTCTGGCTGTTCATTTATAAGAACTGATCTACTGGACCCTCACATGTTGAAAATGATGGGTGAGTCTATATTTATTTTCTCAAAAAGCCCATATTTGTTCAGATTTATATGCTTTATTTATGTTTTGCATACAAAATTGAGTAGTGTAGAAAATAAAAAAGAAAGAAAAAGTGACGGGGGGGGGGGGGGTCAGAGAGTGCAGTTCACCGGCAAACCAGCTGTTCTACTTCGCTGTCAGTTGCCTCAAAGAAATGAATTGTGAGACTCCTTTTCTCGGCCGTTACACCAGGCAGTCGTGAAACGGACACCCAAATCAGATGCACCTACTTCAACTGCCCTTTCATCCACCAGTCAATTCGCATGTCCAACTCTGTTGCACGAAGTCCGCCGAATGACTCGCCTTCTGCTGTGCCGCTGGCAACTCGCCTTTTTATGCTAGTCCGACACTGCTGAAATTTGCATGTGTACTGGTATAATCTCATTTTGGACGAGACCAGCGTGCATAAATCGTGTCTTTGACAGTGGCCATGTTTCTTCTTGGCTTTATCATGCAAGCAAGACACGTTCTCACACGTTTCGAACTCCGAGGTAAGTCATCACAAGTACTTTGGAAGAAAAATAGCTGAATGAGGCAGTGTAATTTCCTTAAAAGGGAAAAATGGGGACTTGCTGAACTGTAAGTGAGTAGTAAAGTAGTACTCTTCAAAGTAACAACTATCTACCCTATATAAATTCTAAGACAGTAAACTGGAAGAGGAACCCCAGAATCATTAACTCAGGGGTGCCCAACCTTTTTTGTGTCATCGCCCACTTTCACATAAAAACAATTTTCACCACTGAACTGGATAGTAAATATTCAAAAGCATACCGAAATTGTTTGGTAAAAGTTTGTTGCTGGTTCTTAATTGAATTTTGCTGGCAAAGTTATACTTGGTCTTCCCTTATCTGATTTAGATCTGAAAAAAATAAATGTTATTTCGTCTGAAGAATTATTTAAATATTAATGACCCTTCTCAAACGTAGAGAAGATACCAAAATATTCATTGTTTGTGAGGTTATTTATATCTTATCTAGGAATGTGAGACAGTTATTCCCTTTTAGTCTCCCGCTTTTGGTTTTTTTTTTTTTATACAGGTTCTTTGCATATATCCTTTGAATATTTTTTCTGATACATTGGAATAATTTTTCAACACTCAAAATTCTATATTGCTCAACAAAATTTCTATTCGGCCATCATTTTCTGATCAGTTATCCATCACCCACTCAACAGTTGAAAGTGTCCATTGGTGGCTGATATCCCCCCAGTTGGGAAGCCCTGCAGTAACTATATAGTTACAGTAAATATACCTTATGTAAGAGGGGTTGCTGAATGATTCTGAAGCATTTGCGAGTATTATAATATCCAAGCAGATTTCAATAATGTAATCATTGCATTCCTCCTTCCTACAGTTGGTCTCTTGCAAGAGAAGCAAATGACAAAAGAAAGCATTTATAACATTTTATTCAAATATGAAAACAATCATGAAGGAGATACTATCCATCTCTTGAAAGCAAAACTTGAGGAATATAAGAAAGTCATATGGAAGAGGGGAAAATAATAGAGTGAGAACATTAACGGAAACTAAGAACATTGAAGGAATTGGAATACGTGAGCCTAGAAGATAAATCTATAAACCAATACAGAATGGATTTATTTCCTTAGCAAGGTAAGAATTGTAGAGCATCCTTGCATATAAAATATATGGTATCACTTGTGCTTACACAAGTAGCCAATAATGAAATTGCCTGTGTGACTTGTATTACTGGGAATTAATCTAGTTGAGCTCTATATTTGCCAATATTTTTTCTGTTGGCTACCAATATCTTTTTTATTATATCTGAGGAAAAATAAACTCTTCTTACTATACTGATTATACACTTGAAGAAAACATATAAGTACATAAGTATAAGTGTCTTTTTTGTTTTTATTTTTCTCCATAGTATTCTCAGCAACCTTCTGTAGAACAACATCTCTATTGCTTCAAGTCTTTTCTTCATCTTTGAGGTGATTGTACAGCATTTACTGCCATATAGGAAAACTGATATTATGTAACAGTTCAGTACTTCTTTCTTTGTTTTAAACATTTTCCTGTTTCTTAATACAGTTGCGGCCAAAATGTTCAGAATGGCATTGTTTTCGTCAGAAAAGTAGGTATAAGTTTTTATCAAAGTTGTTTTATATTCTATAATTTTCACAGACAATAAATACAATATTAATTAATTAATTAATTAATTAGTGTAATTTGAGAGGCTAATACAAAAGTCATGGATGATTTAGTGATTTACTGCAAAACCCATGGTGGCCAAAATGATCAGAACGGTTGAAAAAATAACAAAATAATCAAAAATGACTGAGAATGCTGGAATTATTTAATATTTAGTGTGAAGCCCTTTAGCTTCAATCACATTTTGAATCCACCTTCAGATTTTAGTATTTCACATTGCAAACTCTGTCAAAACACTTCCCAAATAGCTAAATTGCTGGATTTACATGATTTTGGTATCTCTATTCACTACCTTCTGTAGGAGGCCCTGTAATTTCCTTTCTTTCTTTGTTATCAGTACTGTATCATCTACATATCTTATGTTGCTAAGATTGTGGCCACCTACAATGAATCCTGATACCTTGCTTAAACACATAAAGTTGAGGTACCCAATAGAAAAAGCTCATCAAAACAACAAGCTCTTTCTCATGCTATATAGAAGTCTCTTTTTGTTTCCATTTTCTCCAAAACTTTGTTGTTCTTCACATAATCTGTCCATGATATTCTCAGCATCCTTCTGTAAAATCATATTTCTGTTGCTTCAAGTTTCTTCATCTGTGAGGAGATTGTCCAGCATTCACTGCCACATACAGGGTGCGATGGGTGAATTGTCGCCATCTTATATTTTTTAATTTTGAGCATGCTTGTTGTTTGTTTTTCATTCCACAGTATAATAGGGTCAGTTGGGCACCGTCTGTGAAAAAAAAAGAGCACCATGACGCAATTCATTCCACCAAAAATTTGAAAATGGCCTGCTACACTGCTTGGCATTCAGGCCAGAAGCTCCAATATGAACATTTCAGTGTTTAGGTGTCAATCTGAGGACAGTGCAGAGGATTTGGAAAGAGATGGATAATATATCCAGTCAACATCATGGTGTTTGGAGTGATCACTAGTGATGGCAACATTATGCCTCCATTCATCTTTCCACAAGGCTTCAGACTCAACATAGAAAGCTACATCAAGTGCACTGAGGAGGTAGTGCTGCCCTGGGTTAAGAGGGTGGCTGCTGAAAGAGCCTATATCTGGCAGCAGTACTCTGCACCATGCCACACAAGTAGGAGAACCCAGTCATTGCTGTCAATCAATTTTTTTAACTATATTAACCTTTACATCTGGCCACCTAATTACCAAGACTGCAACCCACTTGATTATTATGTGGGGTGCAGTTAATCAAGGGACCAGATAACTGCTTGTAACACCAAAGATGAACTGAAGGCAAGGATTATGGCAGCATTCACCAACTTAAACATGGAGTCCACCCTGAAGAGATGCAGATTCTGAAGTCACTTGGAGGCCATGATTGAAGCCAATGGCAATTTTATTGAATAAATTTAGCATTTCAATACATTTATTTACCTTATGTTTCAGGATTTATAAGCATAAAACAAATACTTAAAATAAAGGTCAATTATAGGGTTTTCAAATTTTAAACTATTATCATGTTTCCTGTTCTCTGTAGATTTAATCTACAGAGAACAGGAAATACTATTAAATATGGGTGAAACACAAGGATTCCTCTTCTCACTGGATTTGTTCAACCTCTACTATAAGGTTATCCCAAGAGTGCTGTAGACCCTTGCAGGATTTGACATCAACGGGTGTAATTTTAATAATATAAGATATGCATATGTCACTATGTTGATGGCAGACACAAAAAGAAATTTACAAGATCTCCTAGATAAAGTACTAAAGGAAAGTGAGAAGAATGAACTAGCTGCAAGAAAAACAAAATATATGGCTGTCAGCAAAAGCCCAAGATACAAACTACGAATTGGAGATGCCAGCATCAAGCAAGTAATGGAGTTTAAATATCTGGGAAGAGTTTTAATTGCGAATAGAAAATGTGACATTGAAATCCGAAGGTGTATCAGCTTGACAAAAGATGTGTTTGAAAAGATAAGCAAAATAATAAGAAACAAGAAAAGTTCATTAGAAAAAAAAAGGAAAGAGTGATAAATTGTTAAGTAATATCAATCCTCTTGTATGGTAGTGAATGCTGGACAATTTCCTCAAAGATGAAGAGAAATAGGATTCTACAGAATATATAACTATTGAACACATTAGCAATGTAGAAGTTTTAAGGAAAAAATGGAAACAAAAAGGACACTTATACCCAGAATCAGAAAGACAGAGCTGCAATTTCTTTGATATATAATTAAAAAGAGAGCTTGGAGAAAGTGACACTCACAGGCCATATTGAGAGCAAGAGAAACAGGGACAGCAATGGGCCACATATCTGATGATCTTGCGCGAGTGAATGACAAAATGGTAAAGAAACAAATGTTGCTAAGGGCTATGAAGGACAGGAAGTTATGGAGAGACATGATCACCCATGTCCTGAAAGATCATAGCTCATAGAAGATATGGGTCCATGTACATATAACCCACTATTCTAGCAACTTCATTTTTTATTGTCCAGAATTCAATAAATATAAAGTCTATATAATTATATCTTAACAGCATTCTTGGATATAAGTCAGATGTACTGATTCTGAAACCACCAAATTTAGATCCGTGTCTAAGAATTTTTATTAGTGCATAATGTAGTTCCTCACCTACATGTCATAGATATAAAAGTTATCATTAAATCCAACCAGAATTGGTGAATATATGAATTATGTTATCTTTTTTTCTTTATTTCTTAAATGCAGAGCTGGGGTTAGCGGTTCCTAAAATAAAATAAAAACCTCTAATAATAAAAAAAGACAATTTCAGATTCTCAAGCAGATAGGCTCTAATCACAGATTGTCGCAAAGTTAGCCATTCCAGCTGTAAAAAGAAAGAAAGCAGTTATTTATTTCCATCATCATGAATTATACTTGACATCTGATGGGAAGTCATGATAAGAATAATCAATATTCAACTGGCTGTCATTAGAGTAGCCAAGTGTAAGCCAAAAGATTTAATTTTGATTCTATGAAGCCAAACATAACAAAACCCATTGTCAACATGTTGCGAAAATGATTATGTCCTGGCCATCCATAATTTTGTAATGAAAGCACAGAATATCTAGATAGAAAAATAAACTGACAACCATGGTATATTTTCTTTCTTCTAGTAAAGTTATTCCAAAATACAGGATGGAAAGGATCAGCAGTGGATTTTTATTTATTTCAGATGATTATTTCTTTCCCCCTTTGCTTGTTTTTATTGCAACAGCTAGATTGTACTGTCATTATCACTAGTAAAAAAAATAATATTCCTCAATCTGTTGATAAAGGAGGATATTTTGATGAGAGCAAAATTTAATCATAAAATTTTTTTTTTCTTTGTGACAATAAAATTTCTAATAAAAAAAAAATCATGTTTCACTTATTTTTTTAACCATGTATAATAATTTTCTTCTCACTCACAGGCGGAGTCCTTGTGATGTCAACCACCAATATGATCATACATGTACAATCTGCCATAATGCGTGTTGATCATTCAGCTTACAGAAAGGCAAGCCACAGCAGGAAGACTGACATATCAGCAATGTGGGAAAAATCACAAGACTCTTGCAGGTCTTAAAAGACATTTCAGCTGTCATTAGCAACAAAGTGATGAAATTTAAAATGTGTGAAAGATTAAGGATGTTTGAGTTCAAGAGATAGTCATAATTGATCATGAGTTGACTTCCATCACATATATATATATATATATATATATATATATATGTGTGTGTGTGTGTGTGTGTGTGTTTGTATGTGTATATGTGTGTATATACAGGGTGTACCAAAAACAAAGTTACAAAATTTGGTTGTGGGTTCCTCACACCAAAACAAGGACAAAAGTCCATATACAGTGTAACCCGGATATAAGAGACCCGGGTATAAGATAGATTTTCTCCGGTCCAAAATTACAGCCTGTGTTAATGTATATAAAATAGACCAAACCCGGATATAAGAGAAACCCCCGGATATAAGAGACGACTTCTCCGGTCCCGACAACTCTCTTATATCCGGGTTACACTGTACACATGTCTGAAAATCCTTTATTTTTGAGTTACTAAGTTTAAAGAAAGTTTACAGCAGATGGTGCCATGATGTCATGTAGACTAGGTTACATTTGTCATTCATGTACATTTGTGGCTAGTCTGTTTTCAACATTTAACCTGTGTAGTAGTGAGTTAACAGAGAAGTGTTCTATTTAACAATGGCAGGATATTCATATCATGAGCAGGCCAATATGATTTTTACATATGGCTGCATAAATGGTAATGGATGTGAGGCTGCCTGGCTGTATCAGATGGTTTTTCCAGACCAAAGGCAGCTGAGTCATCTAACCTTTGCTGCTGTTTATTGTCATGATACTGAGACAGTATTCGTGGCACCACAAACTATTGATCGAGGAAGGCCGAGATTTGCTTGTTCACCTGACCATGAAGAATACATTCTATGTGCTGCTGGAGACAATCCAGGCATCATGTCAAGTGGCCCTAGCATGTCATACATCTCATAGTACCACATGGATGGTACTTCAAGGGCAGCTCCTTTTGTTTCAAGAGCATTATCTTTCACCCTCTGATGACTCACCACAGGAAAACTTTTGCCATGACTTATTGCACAAAGTGATGATCTGTTGTTTGTATCTTCAGTCTTGTTTACGGATGAAACAACATTTGGAAGAGATGGAATAACAAATTTACACATTTGTGGGTAGCTTGGAATCCCCATGGTACAATACAGGCTAGACACCAGCATCAGTTTACAATTAATTTGTGGGCTGGAATTGTAGTTGACTCTCTGATAGGTTCATATGTTCTCCCAGCAAGTCTTACAGGAGCTGCCTACAGGGACTTTATTTTGAACACACTTCCAGACCTACTAGATGATGTACCCTGACTAATAGAAAGATGCATGTGATTCATTCATGACGGGGATCCAGCACATTTTAATCACATTGTTTGCAATGCACTGGCTGACATCTAACATGAAAGATGGATAGGTATTGGAGAACAGGTTCTCTGACCTCAATTAGACATTAATAATGTAGAGATGCTTCATCAATGTATCATGGGGGCCTGCAAAACCATTCAACACCCTGTGGGAGTATTTGAAAGGGTCCACCAGTCAGTGATCTGATGGGTGCATTAGTACAATGTTATCATCAGGGTCTTAGAAAATGATGAACACAATAATTTTTTGTCCTAGAAAAAATAAGACCCTGATGACAACATTGTGCTAATGTTGAAAGTACTCAGAATAAAATGGATATGCATCAACACAGTAATTTCCTTTCTTCCTTTAATAAGGATACCAAGAAACTTGTTTGGAATTACAAGATCCTCTTAAAAATGAGTAGACAAAACTTGTCTAAATTATTTAATGACACCTGTCTTAATATATATATATATATATATAATATTTTTATTATAATAAATTACAATAAAACATTTTATATTGCTACACAAAAACTTTCATGTTTCAGGACTAACTTGATAGTAGATAACTAATCATTAGTTATCTACCATCATTGTGCTGAGAAGTACCATCTTAGTACTGAAACATGAAAGTTTTTGTATAGCGATATAAAATGTTTTATTGTAACTTATTATAATAATATTTTTCTCTACTCTGAATTGAGCACTTTTAAAAAAAATAAATGCTACAAACTGTGGATTTTTACTCCATCTGTTCATTCTTTCATTCGGATATATATATATATATATATATTATTTTTTATATATACTATTGCAATGGAATGTCCCACACTCCCTATTGCCTATGTCGACTAACTATATCTGTAGCTATATATAGTGAGCATAAGATATACCTGGGGGCTTGCTTCGGGAATTTCTAGCCTGCCACCCAATTCCCTGTTTTTCAGTAGTGTATTCTCTTTTACAATAAACCTCTCTGTTGCTGTTCCTTCATTTCAGTATAACCTTTGTCTGTTTGCAACCTCTTTAAGGATACAACATTTACAAAACAATTACTTAACTATAATTGTCTTCTATAATTATAGAATAATATCATTTAATATTACATAATTCTAATGTATATATCTATAATTTGAGTGAGAAACTAGTAAATAGCAACAAAATGCCCAATATCAGAAATGTTATTAGACCAAGTATCAAGCACCAATCACAAACAATATCATACTACTGCATACTAAATATTGAATTTAACTGAAAACAGCTTTTCCCAAATAACCTCAGTATTATTTAATTTGTAGGAGAAAAAGATGTGTGTATGCTGTGTAAATGAAAAATAGAATATGTTTGACTTTCCATTGTAAACATTTAATTTGAAAGGAATGCAGGGTCTGACTGATGTGAATTAGTTCCATTCACAGCAGGAGAAGCTACAAGCAGTACAAAGAAGATGTTGTTGCCACAAGAAATATTGATAATACCCTCTCCCCTACCACCCACATAAAAAGCACATAAAATAACTTTTCGGTTGAATATGAAAACCTTTAGAGGGAAGACAAAAATAAGGTGAACTGTTGCCAATAGTTGATATTTTTTATTGTAGACAAAGTGTTACGATTTTATTTTCTTAAAAAAATATGACCTTTTTAATACACAAATATTTCAGATTTTAAGACGGCTTGATGCTATTAACCCTTGAACATTCAACACGCTCAAAACCCATCCCCAAAAGTCTCATTGTTTGTGTGATTTCCTGCATTATTTGTGATGATGTTGTTATATATTATGACAAAATATAAAACAGTACTTTGTTTGTAGTTCTGTAGCAACAGTCCACAAGGTTTAAACAAGTGTGGTCTTTATCAAAACCCCCAGAGTTCACTTGCTCAAAGCCATTTTTAACCACATTGTGATGATACTGTCATCATATATTATGAATGTATATATGAGGGTGGGTTACAACAGGTTGAGCATTGAGAGCCAATATTTACAGTGTAGGTTTGGGTTTCTTGAATGCTATAAGGTTAAAGTGTAAAACAAGAGAACTTCTATGATTTATAAAATCTGTTAAATAACTCTGAGGATCACTGGATTATCTTTGGCAAAAAATTATGATGAAAAAATATCTGATTTGCTGTTTTATGGCTTATCAACCCTTTGTGGATTATTTAAAGCTGAAATATATTTTGGATTATAAGAATTTTTTTTTTTTGTGAGTGAAGATTGCATTACCAATTTTTCTGATATAACAATATTTCTTCTAGATACAAAACTTACAATTTAACCCATAGCTGTTGGAGAAGGGATGGGTTCATACCATTCACAGGGTTATTTGAGTATAAGTGAATGTAACAAACTTGATAGGAATTTGAACCTGGCTCTCTGATTTCCTATTCTGAGTTACTATCCATTATATCAACTATGCACCTGGAAAAATATTATCACAAAATACTTTATGTGGATTATGAACAAAAAAGGAGCATTTTTAGGACTCAGAATTTTTTTACTCAAATATAAATAAGTAAATAATTAGCATTTAATAGTTATTTCTCTTGAAGTTTTCTTTACCAGCTGAATGTGAGTGCAGACTCCACAATATTGCAATTCTGTTTCAAATCTATCAGATTTTTTTAGTTTCTTTAAGTTAGCACATTTTAGACATACCATAATTTAATACCTCTGACTACAATGTGCCATATTAACACTTAGTGGTTACATCAGAATTTTAGTATTCTATTATTACTTGATGCACAATTAATGTTCTTTCTATTGGAAATATATCTATTTGTTAATAATGAAAAAAAAAAAAATGGTTAAAAATGGCTTTGAACGAATGAAGTCTGTGGGCTTTGATGAAGACCATACTTGTTTAAACCTTGTGGATTGTTGCTACAGAATCACAAACAAAGAACTGTACCAAATAACAGAAACCACATCACTTGAGGATTTTCAACAGCAGCAACAACTAAAATGTATATCACATGTAATAGAAAGAGAAAATAATGACATAATCAAGGTTAGGAAGGAAACCCCCATGAATACTGGAAATTTATAAAATCTTTCTCTTAAAATAATTTTTCAGGAAAACAGGTTTCTCAAGTCTCGTAGCTGTTATCAATCTTTCCATTATTTTCTCTTCAAGTGATGTGGTTTCTGTTACTTGGTACAGTTCTTTGTTTGTGATTCTATAGTGCCAGTCCATAATGTGCAAAGAAGGATGAACCTTGCCAAGACCCACTGGCTTCACTCAAAGCCATTTTTAACTATTTTTTTTTTTTAAGCATATCACCCCAAGCAAGGCTGGAAGCCACTAGCACACAAGGGGTTATAGAAGGGTTGGAGGAAGAGCAGATAGGAGTGGTAAAGGAGAGGATGTGGAGAAAGATAGTGGATCGATCAAGGCAAGGGGGTTACAGAAGATTTGGAGCGAGAGCAGATAGGAATGAAAGGTGAAAGGATGTGGAGAAGGGAAGTGGATAGATCAAGGCAACTGGAGATGTCGATTGACGCTACACTTAAACCGTTGGAGATTGTATTTGTCAGGGAAACAGGAATAGGGAAGGGAGTTCCACAGGCGAGATGTGTGAGACATGAAGCTATTGGAGTAGAAGAGATGTCTACATCTAACAGTTTCAACGGTGAAAGGGTGGGAATGGGATGCCAGCCTCGTAGGACGTTTAAATTCATGAGGCCTAGGGACAAGCGAAAGCAGCTCCTCAGAGCAATTACCGTGAAAGTATTTGTAAAAAAGACAGAGCGAAGCAACATCGCATCTGTGAGAGAGTGACTGCAGATGAGATGACAGACCAGGGCCAATCACATTGCATATCTGTCTCTGGATCTTATTAAGAACCCTGAGGCAAACAGCAGGGGCTCCAGACCATATATGGCAGCAATACTCCATGCAAGGGCGAATGGTTGATTTATAGACTTGAAGGATCGATTCCGGGGAGAAAAATTTCCTGGCTCGGCACAGGGAACCAACTTTCCTTGCGGTGGATGATGCAACTGACTCGATGTATTTGTTCCATCTCAGATCAGCAGACAGCGTGAGACCGAGCAGCCGCAGAGAGGAGCTCACGAGAAGTTGGTCTTCAGACATTCTAATGGAATGCAGGGATGGATCCTTGTGGTGGTTAATAGAGAGCAGTTTTGGTTTTAGAGGCGTTAAAGTTAACCATCCATTTCTCGCCCCAGTTCACAACCGATTGGAGGTCCTTTTCAATTTGAGCTGCCAGGTTAACTTTGTCAGCATCACTATCTTAGAATTTGATTGTATAGACAGTCTAGATATTTCTGAATGGGTTGGGTGCCATGGTTGTCATCCATATGAAAGTCTCAAATTGAAAATGCTATTTGAGAATATAACTTGAGTTTTCTGGTTAATTTTTTGAAAACAATTTTTTCAGAAAATAGGTTTCTCAAGTGCCGTAGCTGTTATCACTCTTTCCGATCTTGATGAGGGGTTTCCTTGCTAACCTTTTATTTGAATTGCTGTGGAATATTAAGATCTTGATTATGTCACTATTTCCTCTTCAAGTTACATGTACTATCCATTTTAGTTGTTGCTGTTTTTGGTAGTCCTCAAATGATGTGTTTTCTATTATCTGGTACAGTTCTTTGTTTGTGATTCTGTAGCACCAGCCCACAATGTTCAAAGAAGGATGATCATTGTCAAAGCCCTCAGGCTTTACTCACTCAAAGCCATTTTTAATCATTGATCTTAGAAAGCAATTCTATACAGCTGACAGTTTAGATATTTCTGAATGGGTTTCTTCTTTCGGACAAATTTTCTTTACACTTGACAAAATATCAACAGCAGCAAGAATTTATACAATGACAAGAAATCCCAGCTCCAATAAAAATGCAATAGCTACAACTATACAATTAAGTAGATAAAATAAATAGCTTCCAAGTTAATATGCAGTGAGAAGATATGGCCTAAGACAGGCAAGTGAGAATTTTCAAAAATGATAAAAAAAACAAAAGTAAATAGAAATTGCTTCTTTAAGAAGAACAAAAAATCATCCAATTCAATCAAAGAAAGTATCTATTGCAATAAATGAAAACAAACCATATTTAAAACTATTTAAGCAATCTACTACAAATTAAATTTCCAGGCTATCTTGGTACAAGCATCTGTAAAAGAAAAGAGATTTTTTTAAAATCAGGTAATTCTTTATCTTTTTAATTTAATCACTTCAAGGTCTTGTAAATGGAAATGAAACTTGTTTGACATTAAACAGATTGGTACAATAAAACAAAAGCTGACATATCAACCATCTTGACTGTTGAGGAAACAAGTATCTTACATATTTATAAAGTCTAACATTCAACCTCAGTTTGAAGCCTGCTGCTTCCTTCTGCTATATATTTAGAGATTCTTGATAAAATCCAAAGAAGAAACTGTAATGTTATCTTCAGTCACTTTTTCACCATTTTAATGCAGCATCACTGTCTTTTCTCTAAATATTTTTATGGTAATTGTTCTTATGAAGTATAGTACATAGACTTTATGAACTGAAGCACAGTACTAGATTGGCAGTAAGGTCTCATCATTTTACAGTTGAAATGCCTGGATGTAACTGTAAGTTCTAATAGTATAGTTAGAGATTCTTGATAGAATCTCAAATAGAATCAACAATATTATTTTTTCTGACCTGGTGTCTCAGCTTCAGTCACTTTCCCATCGCCATAATGTAGCTTCCCTCTGCCCTTTCTATAAATACTTTCATGGTAACTGTTGCTATGGTACCTATAGTTGAATTGATTAGGTGTAACCGTAAGTCCTATGTTAATAGTTTCCTTTATTGCACTTTTCACTTGTGAAATTTTCTTCTGGCTTTGCTAACTTTGATCTTCAAGAATTTAAATGCAGTGCCAATCATTATCTTATCTGTTCTTAATTCCTGTTCTTTTATTGTTCTTTCTGCTTAATAGTTTTTTTTTCTTATATTCTTTTACATTTAGTAATCACTTGGATTTTAATGTCTTTCTTGTCTTGCTTGAGGTGAAATAATAAAAAAATAATAAGTTAAGAAAAGAGGGCTTTTATTTCACTGTTAATCTAGTAGATTGAAAATAAGTGCTCTAACTTGATTCTGTATTAGTCATGATTATTTTTATTATATTACACTATCATATCAATCAGTCAATATCCTACTGATAGATAAAATATTCATTTTTTTAACATAATCCTCTTCATCAATATACTTAATGCTTTTCCATTAATCTATGTATTATATACATCAAATATTATACAGTGAAAATTTCAGGTAAAGGGTGATGTGGTTGCAGAAATTGATCCAGGGCAGCACTATCTCCTCAAGACACTTGATGTAGGTCTGCATGTTGAGTTTGTAGCCCTGTAGGGAGATGAATGTAGGCATAACGTCGCCATCACTTTTGATCACTCCAAATACCTTCGTAATCACCTCATCCAACTCTTTCCTAATCGTCTGCACTGTCCTCAGAATGACACCCAAACACTCTGAAATGTTTGAATTGGAGCTTCTGGGGCAAATACCAAACAGTACAGCATGCCGTTTCCAAATTTCTGGCAGAGTGAATTCTGTCATGGTGCTCTTTTTCTCACAGACTGTGCCCAAGTGACTCTACTATACTGTGCAGCTGACAAAATCAAAAACAAACACATGTGTGCAAAATTAATAATATAAATGGTGGCATTTACCCATTGCACCCTGTATATGTTGACAGCAGGAAATGTAAGTGTCACAAGGATTTATAAGTACATCTTGAAAACACACACACATATATATATATATATATATATGAAAAGATTACTTAACTTTTAATATGAGTTTTATCTTGACATCGATGTTTCTTGCTAAAATTTCCAGTCTTCAGGGGTTGAAGTTTTAAATGCTATTTTAAACAGACTATTGCCTATATATATATATATATATATATATATATAGAGAGAGAGAGAGATCAACAGCTGTCAATGTACATTTCATAAGTATTTGTAAGTACAACTTAAATATATATATATATATATGTTATCAACATGCAATTAAATGTCATAAAAATTTCGAAATACATCTTGAAAACATATATCTATATATATATATATTAATGGAAGACAATGTAAGTTTCATAAGGATTTATAAGTACTTCTTGAAAAAAAAAATATATATGTTATCAGCAGGCAACTTTTGTAAAGATGAATAAGTACATTCACAGCAGCAGTAGTGTCAGTACATTAGATAAAAAATTCAACTGTGTTGATAAAATCATCGGTAAAACACAACTGGTTCCCTGGAGGTTGAGAGTTCAATCTCTAGGCCAGGTAACTTTCTGAAGAAGCAGATCAGTATCTCAAACCCCATACCCCCAAGTAAAGGAATCAAACATGACAAGTAAAGGAATCAGTAATGCATATGGATCAAAAGAAATGTTGCCTTCAATAATCCCAGAATGTTACCAAATGTGACAGAAAACTAAGGAATGCAGTTGCCAAATCATGATAAAGATAACAAAGTTCAGGAAACAGGTTCAAAAGAATCAATAATAGCAAAAACATTCTAGCCTCAGCAATTCAAACAAAAAAATAAGTGCTTTCGCATATCATCTGCAGCTTATCAAAATGCTTACGAATAAAAACACACATGTAAAGGAATGGCTTCAAAAGTCTAAAAACTTGATAAATCTTTACGATGTAAGGCTGAATTTAAAAAGTTCAGTTCGACCCAAAATTAACGTCTGAGACAAGGTAGTAATTAATGAAGAACATTTTATAATAAAAAAGAAAAATTCAACAAAATTATATCTGTTACTAACCTTTTGAAACTAATATTTATATGGAACATGATCATCAGCCACTCCAAGACAAGCCTTATTTTCACTGGCTTCTTTATCATCTTGTATCTTTTCATCAGTTTCATTTAGTTTATTGGTATATCAACTTCTATGTAATGGTAATATCATCCGTTTCCTTTTAAGGAAACATTTGGCATTCATTGACCGAGCTGCCAGTACTACTTTTAGTTGAAATTTATAAAATCATTCTCTTAAAACAATTTTGCAGGAAAATGTGTTTCTCAATTCCATTAGCTCTTATTGCTGTTTCTAGTACTGATGGTGGGGAGGGTCTCTTCTTAACCTTCTATTTGAAGTGGTGTGGAATGTCAGCATCTTCATTAAGACATCATTTATTCTTTGAGTTATGTGTTCTAACCATTTTAGTTGCTGCTGCTGTTGAAAGTTCTCAAGCGATGTGGTTTCTGTTATCTGGTACAGTTCTTTGTGATTCTGTAGCACCAATACACAAGGTTTGAAGAAGGATGATCTTTACCAAGACCCACAGGGTTCATTATTTTCTCTTTGAGTTATATGTGATATCCATTTTAGTTGTCGCTGCTGTGGAAAGTCCTCAAGTGATGTAGTTTCTGTTATTTGGTACAGTTCTTTGTTTGTGGTTCTGTAGCACCAATCCACAAGGTTTGAAGAAGGCTGATTACCAAGACCCACAGGCCTTCCTTGCTGAAAGCCATTTTTGACTAGTGATTTTAGATAAAAGCTGTAAAGAGTTGACAGTTAAGAGATTTCTGAACGTGTTTGGTGGCATGCATGGCATCTATATGAAAGGTTCATGATGCAGCTATTTAAGAACATGACTCAACTTTACAGGTTAATGTTTTGGTTTTCTGGCAATTTGTGGTATTTGGCAAAGCTACATTTGGGCCACTATTTACATTATTCGGACTATTGTCCTTATCTTTGTCACCATATTTATTACAGCGTTTCGGCCGTTGTATGTTCTGGCCTTCTTCAGGTGGTTGGAATGTTGAACTGAACCCTTTATTTCGCTCATTGGGGTAGACTGTTCTAGTTCCACATGCCATGTCTAGTAGATGTCAGTTATCAGTTAAGCAGGAGATAACTGATAACTTACATCCATTAGACATGCCAAGTAGAACTAGAACAGTCTACCCCAGTGAGCGAAATAAAGGGTTCAGTTCGACATTCCAACCACCTGAAGAAGGCCAGAGTGTACAATGTCCGAAACGTTGTAATAAATATGGCGACAAAGATGAGGACAATATTCCGAATAATGTAAATAGTGTACATAATACCTCATCTCAGAAATATAGACAGATACTGAAAGGCTGAAACGTAATAAATATGGCGACAAAAATGAGGACAATAGTCCGAATAATGTAAATAGTGTACATAATACCTCATCTCAGAAATATAGACAGATACTGAAAGGCCGAAACGTAATAAATATGGCGACAAAAATGAGGACAATAGTCCGAATAATGTAAATAGTGTACATAATACCTCATCTCAGAAATATAGACAGATACTGAAAGGCCGAAACGTAATAAATATGGCGACAAAAATGAGGACAATAGTCCGAATAATGTAAATAGTGTACATAATACCTCATCTCAGAAATATAGACAGATACTGAAAGGCCGAAACGTAATAAATATGGCGACAAAAATGAGGACAATAGTCCGAATAATGTAAATAGTGTACATAATACCTCATCTCAGAAATATAGACAGATACTGAAAGGCCGAAACGTAATAAATATGGCGACAAAAATGAGGACAATAGTCCGAATAATGTAAATAGTGTACATAATACCTCATCTCAGAAATATAGACAGATACTGAAAGGCCGAAACGTAATAAATATGGCGACAAAAATGAGGACAATAGTCCGAATAATGTAAATAGTGTACATAATACCTCATCTCAGAAATATAGACAGATACTGAAAGGCCGAAATGTAATAAATATGGCGACAAAAATGAGGACAATAGTCCGAATAATGTAAATAGTGTACATAATACCTCATCTCAGAAATATAGACAGATACTGAAAGGCCGAAACGTAATAAATATGGCGACAAAAATGAGGACAATAGTCCGAATAATGTAAATAGTGTACATAATACCTCATCTCAGAAATATAGACAGATACTGAAAGGCCGAAACGTAATAAATATGGCGACAAAAATGAGGACAATAGTCCGAATAATGTAAATAGTGTACATAATACCTCATCTCAGAAATATAGACAGATACTGAAAGGCCGAAACGTAATAAATATGGCGACAAAAATGAGGACAATAGTCCGAATAATGTAAATAGTGTACATAATACCTCATCTCAGAAATATAGACAGATACTGAAAGGCCGAAACGTAATAAATATGGCGACAAAAATGAGGACAATAGTCCGAATAATGTAAATAGTGTACATAATACCTCATCTCAGAAATATAGACAGATACTGAAAGGCCGAAATGTAATAAATATGGCGACAAAAATGAGGACAATAGTCCGAATAATGTAAATAGTGTACATAATACCTCATCTCAGAAATATAGACAGATACTGAAAGGCCGAAATGTAATAAATATGGCGACAAAAATGAGGACAATAGTCCGAATAATGTAAATAGTGTACATAATACCTCATCTCAGAAATATAGACAGATACTGAAAGGCCGAAATGTAATAAATATGGCGACAAAAATGAGGACAATAGTCCGAATAATGTAAATAGTGTACATAATACCTCATCTCAGAAATATAGACAGATACTGAAAGACCGAAACGTAATAAATATGGCGACAAAAATGAGGACAATAGTCCGAATAATGTAAATAGTGTACATAATACCTCATCTCAGAAATATAGACAGATACATTTGGGCCAGCCTATTCTATATTCAATTTCCTTTACTTTTCTGCTAAATTTGTTATAACTAATGTCAACACCGAGTTATAATTTTGAAATTATCTAGTATTAGAAATCAGGTATTTTAATTGAATTGGAGTTATTTTAACCACAAATAAACATTTAAGTTTTTTCTATTTTAATTTTCTTGTGAACCATAATTCTAAATTTAATGATTGAATAAGCTTCTTTTGAGTTCTATGGCAATAGAATATCAGTGGAAATTCCCCTATTACATCATTAAGTATTTGAGCTTAATAACTCTAACAAGATATTGCAATAATAGTCATTAGTATGAATACAAGTTATTCTTTAAAGAAGTAAGAGGGTACAAATGAAAAGTTTAAAAATTATCAAAATTTTCCATTTCCCTGAAACAGACATTAAACACACGTCTGTCTTTCTTTCTTTCCTTCCTTCACACACTAAAACCAAACAGCATCTCAGATATGTCTTTTTCATCTTTCCTCACAATCCAAACAGAATAGTCAATTATTTATGAAGTAGTGAGCATAATGTACATGTTAACTACCTAACTAAGGAGCAAGCCGAATTATAATATGGTTTTTAGCAATGGTCAGTTCAGTTAAAGTTAATTGATTACACTATTTACATCATTTGGACTGTTGTCCTCATTTTTATTGTGATATTAATGACATTTCAGCCATTCTGGCCTTCTTCAGGTGATATATATGTTAGAATTTCAAATCAAACACTCTATTTAGTTCATGGGCGTAGATTGTTCTAATTCCATGTGTCACGCCTTTTCTGGATATCTCAGTATTTCCCATAGTAATTCAACTCTCCCAGTTTTTGTTCACCTCTGCTAAGGCCAGGTATTGAACTCACAACTCTTTGGTTCGATTCACTTTTTTGATTACTTCAACTAAGCTTTTATCCACTGATCCAGTGTAATTAGAACAATCTACACCCGTGAAGCAAAAGGGGGTTCATTTCCAACATATGTCACCTGAAGAAGGCCGAAGTGTACAACGGCTGAAATGTCATGAATATGGTAATAAAGATGAAGACAACAACCTGGATGATGTAAATGGTGTAAATTGTTACAATACCTCATCTCAGAAAAATAAACAGATGCTAAAAAGATATATAGATATAGACTGATTTGTAATGTCAGTAAAAACTTGTAACTTTTCTGTCCCAATCTCAAAAGTATTTCTACAAAAGTATCAGAAAACAGTGATTCCTTCAGTTGTTTTTCTTTGTCGTTTTTACTTTCTGGTTTTAAGTGGAACTAGTTAACCTTCCATGTTTTGTAATTAAGGTACAATGGAATAAATATAAGATGTTGTATCCTGCAGCTATTGGACGATAAGAGTGAAGTGAGAAGTTAATGGTTGGATATTTGGTAATTGATAGACAAAAAGAAGAAAATTTAATACTCCATCATGCCAAAGACCATACTAAGTGTAAGACAAAAGAAAATTTCTTTGATATGATATTGACAATGCTTATTCAAAATTAAAAGGCTGGTCAAAGATGTAGTGAAAGAGATAATCAGTTACCTCGGAAAAAAGTTTGTGTTTTGTGTGCGATCTGCCAAAGAAAAATTACCAAAAAGTAGTTAGCAAAAATCTACTTCACTGACTAGAATCTACACTAATTTTCTTCCCTACCCTGAATAACGTGACCAATCAGAAAAAATCTCTTGGTGAACAGAAGCCGTTGTTTTTCACTTATAAATCAGAAGATTTTCTGAGCTAAAGAGAGGAACACGCGTTTTTGCTAGTGAGAAGTGAAGGTTGGACGTGTAACCCCATTTTGTCGTTTCTACTTTGCTTGTTGGACTGTTATGACAGACTCTCGTTTGAACTGTGATTTGGCTACAAGTGTTGTGGTCGAGAGACAGAAGAAATCTATTGCAGACATTTGTTGCTGCTTTAAGTTGACAGTTTTATTTTATTTTTTCTCACTACTACAGTTATAAAAACCATTACTAAAATTCTATGATAAATTTGCTTTCAAATAGTTTCTATTTATGATCATGTATTGGCCTCGATGTATATTTCTCTAACATATTTGTAGTAGGTGTGATAAGTCAAGAATTATACACTACACATTATTTTTTTGTCGTAGAATAACAACACTTACTGGCGTAAGGGTCCCAGCTAGCGTCCAGCTGGCAGACAAAAATAAAGCAGGTTGTAACTCAATACAAACGCTGCAAACTGACTGATGAATCAAGTTGGTATTTATACAGAAATACCTCCACTCATGTACCAGCAGCCAATCACAGCCCAAGCAATGGACTATCTGACTTGAGCACAATGAGATACTCCATGGCACCATAAATAGCTCTCTTTCTCAAGGTGGATTATTCTTTTCTCAGCTTGTTCCACAACTGAGTGCTTATTTTTGACAACATAATTGTTCTACAGTCATGCAATGTGATAATAGCACCAAGATTCAAAGAGTTACTGGTAGATAAAGAGAATGAAAAGACTTTAGTTAGATGACAGGACAATAAAAAAAAAGAATTCAGGAAAACAGAAAATGGCGATTGATATTACATTTAAATTTTTAAAGATTGTAGGTGACCGGGAAGCAAGAAATCAGAAGAAAGTTTTACAGGTGAGAAAAGAAACTGTTATAATAAAACTTACGGTCACATCTATTTCAACAGTAAAATAATGAAACCTAGTTGACAATCTAGTACTATACTTAAATTCATGAGGTCAAAGTACCAAGGGAGAGAGCTCATTAGAACAACTGACATAAAAATATTTATAGAAATGAAATAGGGAAGCCACAACTGTAGGAAAGTGACTTAACTGAGATGCCAGATCAAGACCGATAATATTACAGATTGTTCTTTGGATTTTGTTGAGAATTTTGAGATGTATCGTTAAAATACCAGACCAGATATGGCAGCAATATTTAAAGCATGGATGAATAGCAGATTTATAAATGTGCAAGATGAATTCTGATAAGAAAAAGTACATATGCACGAAATTATTCCAACTGATTAAAGAAATATTTTAATGAATATATATATTATATCAAATTTTATTATAACAATGTTTTCATAATAAAATTTGGTATTAAACTATACCTACGTTTAGTTATATTTAGTGTTGAGAAAATAATGTTAGGTATTGTGAAACATTTGAGCAAGCAACCAGAAACAAAAAAAACATTGGGAAGATGAGGTCAAGAAAAAAAAAAACAGGCTTTCAGAATGTCACAAAAAAGAAATTTGGTAAAAAATTGAAGGGGTAATAAATAAGAAAAGTGGATGGACCAACAAGAAAATATTTGACAAAAAGTGTCTCCACTGAGAGTTCTTGGGCTAAAAGTTGACATGAAGTGGAAAGACTATATTGAATCCATTGCTAGGTCAGCTGCCAGGAAGGTTGGTTCACTGTGCCATGCTAGACGATTTTTCTCTCCAGAGTCTATCCTATACATCTGTAAGTCTACCATTTGCTCATGCTTAGAATATTGCTGCCACATATGGTCCGATGTTCCTGCTATCCATCTAGAAGTCCTTGATAAAATGCAAAGAAGAAACGGCAATATCATTGGCCCCAATTTGGCATCTTGGCATCAGTCACTTTCCCACTGCCATAAGGTTGCTTCTCTTTGCATTTTCTATAAAATCCAAAGAAGAAATGGCAATATCATTTGGCATCTTGGCATCAGTCACTTTCCCACTGCCATAAGGTTGCTTCTCTTTGCATTTTCTATAAATATTTTCATGGTAATTGTTTAGATGAGCTCTTCACTATGGTGCCTAGACTCTTTAAATGCAGTTCTAGACTGGTGATGAGCTCTGACCAATTTACACATGAGCTGGCAATATGTAACTGTAAATTCTATGCTAAGTTTTTCTCACACTTCTCACTTGTGGAACTACCTTCTGGCTCCATGCTTTCCAACCAACTTTAACCTGCAAAAATATAAATGCAATGTCAATTGCTATCTGTTGTCCTGATTACACTTCCTCTGTTCTTGCTTTTTGGCAATGTTCCTGTCTCTAACTTTTCCACACCCAGTAACCCATTGTATCTCTGTGGCGTTACTGACTTGCTTGAGGGGAACTTCTTTTAAAAAAAAAATTTTTTTAAAAAGTGACAGAATATTAAGAGCACTGGCAAAAGGTAGTGAAGTGACCAAACTACCACCTTTAAGTAAATATTAAGTTCAAAAATTCATAAGGCAGCTCAATTCTACAATGAAATATACAAATCACAAGTCCAAACTTGAAGATCTACAGCTAGAAAGAAATGTTGAAATCACAATTCACAGTTCCAATGTCACAAATCCCAAGACATGTAAACATATTCAGAAATCCAACATGCAAGCCAATGGATGAGATAGAAAAACTTCCTAATTCAAGAACACCGACTGCTTCTGTCAACGGAACAATTTCTTCATTGGTCAACAGGTGGGAGAGGACACACAATATTAGCATATCTGAGATGCATTTATGGCAACACTTGCGACCGACTTATTTCTATTTTTGCTCATTTTGTCTTTGGTATATTGAACACATGTGCCCTTTTCTTTGGTAAGTGACTTTCTCTTTCACTGCACATCATGAAGAGAAACATATAAGTGAAGAAGTACATGAAAACTGATCACAATTTTTAGTCAACCAATATCACTTAGATGACAACAATAGAGAAGTATAGTAATATTTTGGTATAGTATTGTAGGCAGGAAAATTATGTCCATTCAAATTTGATTTTTTAAATTTTTTTAATCATTTCAACCAAAGCAAAAAAAACAAAAAAAAACAAAGAAAAACAGAGAGGGCAATAAAAGTACGGGATTCAACATTTAAAAAAAAATTTTTTAAATCATAACTGAGAAGAAAGCAGGAAGCTGGAAAAGTGTTGCACAAGCAAGTAGTGTGAGAGAAGCAACTATTAATATAAAACTTATGGATACAAGTTGCAATTTCAACAGTGAAATTATGAAGCCTAGTTGACAATCTAGTACTGAACTTAAATTTATGAAGTTGAAGTACCAGTGAGGAAAGCTCATCAGAATAATTACATAAAAATAATTATAGAAGAGGCAAAGGGAAGCTATGATAGTGGCTGGAAAGTGACTGAAACCAAGGAGCCAAGTCAGGACTGATAACATTGCAGATTCTTCTTTGAATTTTGTCAAGAATCTATATATATCAAATAGGAGCACCAGACCAGGATCAGAAGGTTCAGCAGAGTTCTTAAAAACAGGAACTATAGAAGAGGAGTCCCAACAATCTGGAAAGCAAGAAGCAGCAAGGTATCTATTGTAGAGCTTGGAGAGGACATGGGTCTGTTCAGGAGGAATATTTATTAAGGATAATTGCAGTTCACTTGATTTGTGGGGGTCAAGTTTTGAAAGGATGGAGGAAATCATGGACGTAGTTATATGCATAGCATCTAGTAGAGATTCAGTTCTAAGTGGAATGTTAGGCAAAGGAACTCCTGATGAGTTGAGAGTAGAATTGGAAGAAAATTTATAAGCAAAGCATTCTGCTTTATCTGATGAATGATAATGCAAAGAATTATTGTAATTTCTTGGAAAAGATACTTTTTTTTAAGAGGTACTGATCATAACCAAGAAGTTTTACCAGAAAGTTTATATTGCTGCAAGTTAATAGTCCTCAACAATTTGGATTCAAAGATAACAGATTAATGGAATGACTTCCGGCTTCTCCAGATATTAATCCAATATTCAATCAAAGAAAATCTCCGGGAAGCAATAATAACTGATTCAAGTAATTTTGAAACAGTAGAAATGTTAACAAAATCAATGAATGAAAGACTGCAGGAAAATATCAAGGAACGTGTTAATCAAGTATATTTTTCTAAAGTCTGTATCTTTTGGATTTATTTATATATAAATTTGTTACACTTTGTTTACAAAATAAACAACCACGCCCCTGTCACCAAAACAATTTATCAATATCCTTAATAAGGATATATTTACAGATCATTGACAAAATCCAAAAAAGAATCTGCAATTGTTCTGATGAATTTTCCTCTATTGAAATCCTCTCAGTATTTAGTATTCTTGAAGTTATCCTTAACATTTTTTGTTGAGATTTACAAACTCTACATTTCGTCTCATTTTGCAAACCTAGCATTTTTATTAAATAAGTATTTGTTATTTTAATCATTAAAATAGTGGGAGTATTTTGTAAGTTAAATAATAAAACTTGTAATTTTTTAAAAAAATGAATGAAAATTTTTGTGTTTAGCTATGCACCCTAGTAAAACCAACTGTACTTTGTACATCCTTACCTGTTTGCATGTTTTCTCAAAATTTGGTTCTGATCGATCAATGTATAGGCATTTTTGAGGCTGTGATGGTGGGTCATATGGACGGACTAACAGCACTCACTAAATTTTATATATATATATGGCACTAAGACTTTATGAATTTAAGGGCAGTACTAGATTGACAGCAAGATCTCAGCCTTTCATAGTTGAAATGGCTAGATGTAACCATAAGTTTTATGCTAACAGTTTCTTTTCTGAACTTCTCACTTGTGGAACTCTCTTCTGTCTTTTTGCTTTCCAGTCAAGTCTGATCTTCAAAAATTTAAATGCAATGTCAATCATTATCTTCTGTCTTCTTAATTTCTGTTCTTTTATTGTTCTTACTCTTTAATAATGTTTTTCTTCTTCACATATTCTTTCACACTTAGTAAGCCCTTTTTTCTTAGTGGCTTTGTTGCTTTACTTGGGGTGAAATGATTAAAAAAACAGAAAAGATGTTATGAGCAGAAAATCACAGTATATCCTGAAAACTTTATCTCGAGTTTAATACATTCTAATAAAAATTATATTTTCAACATGTAAAATGTGATAGTTTTGGTGCAATTCTTTGACAGTAAGGTTCACCCTGTACAAGGTCTAAGGGGTAGGTAATCAAAGTAGAGAGTTACATTAAGAGGCAATTTATACAGATAGAAGGGGAAGATAACAGTTAACTCTAGTCTTGAACAGGTTAAGATTGTAGTGATCAGGGAAACATGTTCTTAGGAGTTAGTCCCACAGAGCATTGGTTTGCAGGAAGAAGCTGTTTGAGAGGGAACTTACTTCTCCCCAATGGAATACAAAAGGAATATGGGTGGTTTGTTACAATGTGAGTGGAATGGCAGGTCCCAGTGATGAGGGTTAGAACTGGCAGAGCCAAAGAATGTAGATTGTCTGAGTATTTTCCATGAAAATAGTGATAGAGCAGTGAGAGGCGTGCCACATCCCGTGGTTGGGAGGTGGAAAATAATTTGTCAGCCATAAGGACTTTTGGACTCTATTGAGATTGGAAAGTGAGCACTTGGCAGCTTCAACCCAAATATAACAACAGTACATCATTTTAGGTCTAATCTAGCATTTGTAAAGGTAGAGGATAGCATGAGGTGTCAGGTACTAACTGGAGTGGTACAGAGAACCAACCATTTTCCCTGCATTTTTTTCCACTTGAGGTTAGATGAGAGTTTAAGGCCCAATTGTCTCTCAAGGGGACAACTGTTCTGTGCAAAAATTGGTCGAAAGCACACACAGGAAAAGAAAGTAGGGGGAAGGTAGTACGAGTCGAATAGGTTCACTAGGAAAAACAAATCCACACTTCTCGTCTCAATCTCCAATTCACCACTGTCCAAAATGAAAAACAAACTCCCGTTAAATGAGCGTATCATGTTTTTATGCACCTGACCCACCCACACTCAGCCAGTGAGCACCCAGAACCAGCCAATAAAAATGGCTACAAGTGACACCACCACTTCCGCCAGCACAAAGTGCTGTCTGATTCACCGTCTGTCCGAAGCTTGTCGATTCGCTGTCTCCACACTCCCTTGCAAAACACGCAACTCTGGCCTTTTTGGGTTGCTGAGGTAAGTCACTGCTACACGTTCATAATAACTGGTGGCAGTTTGGGTTCTGATCGGTGATGATGGAATGTAACTAGTTTGGTTTTCAAGGCATTGAATCTAACCGGCAAGTTTTTCTCTCACTGAGAAGTTAGTGCTAAATTAGGTGAGAGATCAGCTGCCAATCTCTAATCATCAAGAGTTTTAGAGGTGCACCTGTATGTCGTATCATCAGCATAGATGTTAAAAAAAATTATCTGTATATATTCTTATGCAGATCATTTATATAAAGCAAAAAGAGTGCTGGTTCAAGAAATAAACTCTGGGAGGTGCCTGTGCTGACCGTCATTTCCCTGGAGAACTGGCTGTTAATAATTACCTTCATGGAGCTACATGGTAGGAAGGTCTTTATAATCTAGAAGACCAATCTAGTGATTCCTAGAGAGCTGGAGAAATTGAGCAGCAAATCTTTGTGCCACACCTTGTTAAAGGATTTTGAAATATCTAATGCTATGGTTCTTGAGATGTGTTTGTTGTTGAGAGCCTCATTAATTCTGTGAGTAATGTTAGGACATCAGCAGTGAATCGGGTTGACTAAAACCTGTATGGCTTGTCACTCAAGATGTTGTTCTTATCTAGATGCTCGAAGACCTTCTTGCTGATTATAGCCTCATAAAGCTTGCTGGTGATACTGAGGTGACCAATTGGCCTATAATGGGAAGTGGAAGATCACTCACCCATGTTTTTGAAGACTGGGCATACACTTGACACTTTCTACAGGCTTGGGAAGGATTTCTCCAATTAATTGTGCCAAATTTGATTTAACAAATATTTTTCCTTCAATAACTTTCATAATAATTGTATACTGATGAAAGTACATTTTGGGATTATTTATCAATGTTCTCTTGGGTGAGCATACATTTTCATATCACATGAAAGACTTTTTTAAAAGTAGTATTTTAGCAGATACAATCTGTTTTACACATCATTATTTGATTTGAAACAATACTATCATTTGTATTTGCTGAAATGATTAATTAAAGTCTATCCATTTTCCTTTTAATGAAAACAGTCTGATTAAGTGGAGAAATGATGGTAACCATATAAATGCTTCTTAGTTTTATATAGATACATTAGATTAAATGAGATTTATTTGATATTGACATTGAACTAAATGAGAATTTTCAATCCAAATGAATAATTTAACTACTTAAGAAGAGATTGACGAAAATTGGAAATTTAAATGAAATATGAAATTTCTTCACAAACCAGAAAAATCTTGGAGTGACGTGGTCATGTAACAAAGTCCAGTTCAAGCCGAAGTTTAATGACGAATAAAGCTGAAAAGATAAAAGAAGAAATGAGACAAATCAGTGCAATATTTGGGTTGTTCAAACAGGATGCAAATAGCATGAGTAAGAAAGGGAAAGAGGTAAAAAGGAAGAGAGAAGGGGAAAGGAGAGAGAAACTGAGAGAAAATAGGGAAAAAGCAGACGAAAAGAGGGGGAAGAGGAGTGGAAAAAAAGAGAGAAAAATGAAATTTTATGAAAAATGACAGAAATTTAACAGGAAAGAAAAACCAGGCAAGAAGGCATGATAGAAAAGGACGTGAAGAAAAAAAAGAGAAAAGTGAAAGAAAATAAGGAACTAAAGCAGATGAAGAAAAGGAAAAAGAGATGAATGAAAGAAAGCAAAGAAATAAATCAAATGAGAAACAAAGAAAAGAGAAGAATGAAAGAAAGCAAAGAAAGTAGATGAAGAAAAGGAAAGAAAAGAAGAAAAACAGATGAAGAAAAGAGAAGAATGAGAAAAAACAATGAAATAAAGAAAATGAAAGGAAAAAGAGAATAATGAAGAAAAGCAAAAGTAAAGAAAAGAGAAGAATGAAAGAAATAAAGAAAAGGAAAAATAAAGAAAAGGAAAAAGAGAAGAATGAAAGAAATAAAGAAAATGAAGAAAAGGAAAAAGAGAATAATGAAAGAAAGTAAAGACACAAAGCCAAGTAGTAAATCGGATGAAGAAAATAGAATGAAAGAAATAAAGAAAATGAAGAAAAGGAAAAAGAGAATAATGAAAGAAATA
>OZ038497.1:30207784-30327784 GCA_964036315.1 Acanthosepion esculentum | reverse complement strand
TTACTTATTAAATATATTGTAATAATAAACACACTGAGCTCTTTTGGTGGATCAGTTTTAATATTTTACATTACTAGTATACGCTTGGATTATATACCAACAGATTTGTGGCTGAGTGGTTAAAATGTTCACTTTCTGACCATGAGACCCGGGTTTGAATCTCATCATGGTCAATTTGCCAGGAAGGCGACTTCCTGATGTTATCGGACTGAATTGAGGTTGAGTCCAGCATGCGGCACCTTTGGAAAGTCTCTGAAAACCGTAGTACAGGTTGACACAAGCTTTGTGAGTGAAATTGGGTAGATGGGAACTCTTGTGGGTCGTTGATAGCTGTGCTAGCACAAAGCCATAAGTCATTGTAGCTGAGGGCTTGAGTGTGCTAACCTTGTTCAAATTGTTGATCACACTAGATAACATGCTCTCTCCCAGAAACTGTAACTAAGGTCTGTGGGTGTTGAGCAAATACAAAATGTGCCTGAGTGAGTGTCTGCAATAGGAATTGGTAGATGGGTATCCTCTAATACGAGTGGCCAGCTATATATATATATATATATATATATATATATATATAAATATATATATAATGAAAAGATTTGAACACTAATATAAGTAATATGTGAACACTAATATATGGAATATTAGTGTTCAAATCTTTTCATTATATCCTTACTCTGTCCTGGACATTGAGTTCTACCTGGATCATATCCTCTTGGAATTATTTTTATACATATATGTATGTGTATATATAATTGCATATGTATGTGTATATTTACCACTAATATTGTCAATATATATATATATATATATATGTATTTTTGTCATCCACAGACAGACTGTTTCACTGTTTCACAGCTCATCAGTGTGGATAGACGTCCGGTTGCCTCTAGCTAGAATCAAAACCCAACTGAATTTGCGTCAGTCCGAACTTCTCCCACTAAGCCGTCAGCGTACAGTACGGGATGAAGGTGAATTTTAGCGTGTTTATTTTTAGATTCAGATAAACTGACAGTGACTCAATTCTGTCGAAGAGTCGTGCAGTATTAGCTTAAATAGTCACTGTTTACAAATTCACACCTCAAACCAGAGGGCTCAGGAGAAAAATGACAAAATATTGTTTTAACATAAAATATGTTCGATATCAGGGATAAAGTGTGCATAAATATAAGAGTGGACACTGAGGTCCAGAATGAGTGGCAACAGTTTGTTTCATGCTTTAATGTAATCTTCAAGGCTATGTGTATTGTAGGGTAGCTTGACTATTTATATATGCTTGTCAATGGTGTATTATGGGTAGCAAGGTCAGTTATTTCTGGTTTATTGTGTTATTCTAGTTGTTATTGGATAGGGGTGAACAATTATATTCATGGCCCAAAATGCAGTTAATTTTTTATTATTGTATAGCTAATTATAGATAACATACAACAACTATGTCAACTAAGTGCCATACGTGATACATACTTGGGCAATCATGTCTCTTTTGATTCATGACTGACTAGGATTTTTTCTGCAGTAGGTTGCAGTTTCTTTCTGTGGTAGACAAGTTGCTATCCAAGGCTACAGGATTCAATCTGTCCTGCTATCAACCCATATCTGGAGTTTGGGACTAGAATAGATGGATTCATACTTTTCCAAGAGGTATTTTCATTTAAGTGAAAGTAATGACCTTGGCTGAAATTTGAACTCAGTTTTCCGGATTCTCATTCCAAGCCATTGTCCATTACACCACACTGCATATAAAATAACTGCATTCTAGCCCATGAAAATAACCATTCCTGCCTATTCAATAACCATTTGAATAACAATTTTTTTTAATCATTTCACCCGAAGCAAGAAGATAATGCCACTAAGTGACAGGGGGGAGGTTACAGAATGGGAACGTGAATAACAAGTGAGAAAAAGAACAATAAAGGAACAGGGTTCAGGAAGACAGAAGATGTTGATTGATGCTGCATTTAAATTTACAAAGATTTTCGGTGGTAAGGAAGTAAGAAATAAAAAGGAAGTTTCACGTGTGACAAGTCCGAGAAAAGAAAATATTAGAACAGAACTGACAATTTCATCTAGCTAGTTCTACAGTAAAAACTAGTAGCATGCTTAAATTCAAGCAGGATCTGATAAAAAGGAATAAAGCCATATCACAAATCAAATGAATGGCTAAGTATATTTATGGATGTAGTTCTAACGATGGAAATAATATATAAAGTGATCAGATGACATGCAAAAGGAAGGTAAAAGAAATTTAGGTGAAAGTTTATTCTGTGTCATTCTGAGTGGAACCTTTTCATCCCTACTTTTCAATTTGAAGTGGAACTCTCTAATCCACAATGGAAGCAGATAATTTAAAATGAGGAGAGCTAATGCTTTCTTTGACCTCGCTCTCTCTCCATATTATAGCCTTAATCACGAGGCAGAAAATCACAATATGTTTATTCTATATTTAGTACTATGGCACATGAACAAGTTTCCTTAAATGTGTATAGTTCATGTCACTTTCTAAAATCTGATCAAATGGCAGATTTTTGGTTGGGCTAAGAACTTTTCAGCACCATCGTGTTTGTGTATATCTGGTGGTTGCTTCTGTTTAGCGACATAGCAACCTCTATGGGTTATTTAATACTTAAATGTAAATATTTTGAACATAATTTTATAGCTTAAACTAAATATATTTTGAACACAATTGTATGTCTTCAACTACACATAAAATGATCATTTTGCTTTAAAAATATATTGTTGGTCATTTTACTATAAATAGGTATTGTTGGTAATGTAAAAGCGTATCACTGGTATTTTTACTATAAAAATGTATTTTCATAGTATTTCTTTTTTATTGTTGGGGGGGGGGATTCCACAATTTGCTTATAGGTACTACCACCCCAGGTCAGGGTAAACCTGGGACAACAGAAAATTAAGTGGTGGTTCCATGCTTTAGAAATTTCATAATTGCTAATTTTCCTATTGGCAGAAGTTGCAAAGATTGTTGTGGTTGTTGTAAGGCTTTGCCCTTTTTTTTTTTCTTTTTTTAATTTTCCACCTTATAATTGGATCTCTGTTTTCTTTTTCTTTCAAATTCCACACATGGTTAAGCTACAAAATTAGCAATTAAAACATTTCTGGATCCAAAGAACCTTTTAAACCAGAAATTCAAAAGTCTTAAGTCCTTGCTTACATATTAGAAAATTCCTCTTAAGCACATATGAGGCTGGATAAAAAACAAAAAACGATGTACATTTCAATTAGCCACCCCTCTGCCCGCCACTTCCAATACATTTACAATACCATTGTCGTCGTTGTCATCATTCTTCTTCTTCTTCTCATTTTCTATTACACCCAAAATGTCCTGTGGTTGTTTATTTAAAAATAACAATAGAGTGTTCATTAATTTTAAAAAAAGTGTTAAGAGGTCATTTGGTAAAAATCACCTCAGGATACCATAAGGTTGAAATCAAGGTAGGGATTCAACTGACTTTGACCTACTGATTTTTAAAGTACACACACACACACACATATATATATATATAGCACTGTTGAGTGATAAGCTAATTCTATAAACAACAGCCACCTGCACTAATGCAAAGCTCTTCAGTAAAATGAATGGAGCACTTTGGCTGATTGGCATTTGTTTACATTTGAAAAAACAATACGCTAGATTTAGTTGTGTAACTCTACCGAGGGAAGATAGCTCTGGCTGACACAAAATTAGTTGTGTTTCAATCCTGGCTTCAGGCATTCGAAAGTCTAGTCGCACTGAGGAGCTGTGATACAGCGAAACAGTACTGGCTGTGAATTATATATGTATATATATATATGGTTTGCTCTACGCTTGTATTGAGCTCTTTAGTTAGTTGTTTACTCGTATCGGGGTTTTTTCTTTGGGCATTGAACCTGTATCTGTGCGATTATTTTCGACAGACTTTCATGTTCCTGGCTTTTTCTTTTTTTAAAACCTTCTTTTCCTTCGTGATTGATTTGGCTGTTGTTAAATCAAGAGTTCGAAGGTTTTTCGACACGAGTATAGTTACCTATATTTATATATATATATATATATATATATATATATATCCATATATATATATAATAAAAGGAAGAGAGGAACCGCAAACATTTTTGGTTGTAATGTGGATTTAAAAAAATATATATATTATGCTTTACTTTCCATAATTTTCTTACATGTGTTTCCAGTCTTGTGACTTTCATCAGGTAAAGAGTGGATATTTCCACATATTATTAAAAGGAATTATTTTTTCTTATATTTTTCAAAATGCTTTGGTTAAGAATAGTGTCTCCTCTTGTCTTTTCATTCGCACACACACACACATATATATATATATATATATGAACCAACTAAATGTTTCTTGAAGCAATTTAATGATATCATTACAGGTTTATTGTTGAGTATATCCTATTCACCTGTGGAAACATAAGAATCATATAACTCAATGTCAGTTTTAACTTTGAAATACCTGTTTCTATAATGTTACTAATAAATGAATTCAAACAGTAAATGTCAGTTCAATTATTTAGGGTCCCAATGACAGAAACATTATTTCTTGTACTTCTTACTGCAGAATGACCGTCACACTCATTTTCAATTTAGATAAGATGAACCTATAAAATATGGCAATTTATTTCTTTTTAAAGCTGTGACTGATTCATTACACATGTCAAGGTTACATAAATATATTCTATGCGCCATGTCCCTTGAGAATGCGAGAGATTATGTCTCTCCACAATTTCCTTTCCTTTGTAGCTCTTAGCAAATTGTGTCTTTTTGCTCATCCCTGTTCTGTCAATCTTTTACAAATTTTTTCCTGTCTCTTTTGCCTTCATTATATCCTGTAAGTGTCAAATTTTCTAAACCCTCTTTCTTCATTATGTGACCTAGAAATTTCAACTATCTCTTTCTGATTCTATGTATGTTTCCATTTTGCAGTCCATGGTATCATCAGCATCTTTTTATGAATCCAGACATTGTTATTGCATAGATATACTTACATCTAATTGCCTTTTTTGTTAAGAAGAGGAAAACAGAATTTGAACATTTTAGGTAAGTAAGAGTTCGAGCGTTGGCATTTTTCTGTGTTCGCTGGATCGGTCACATCCATCAATGAACTGATCGACCACTACACCAGAGTCATCTACCAGTTTGACTATGTGGTCTGCCACAAAGTCATCTCCAGTCTGGAGATGACTTTGTGGCAGACCACATAGCTGCTGGAAGGACATCATCTGCCAGAACTTCCAGTAAATTACTCTGGCATTAGAGGATGTTCCGATACACTGCCAAGACTGGGAGAACTGGACAGACAAAGTGGCTCTCATGGCTTCAACACTTTCATGGCACAAGATTCTTTTAGCAGTATTTGTATTTTCTTTTCACAGATTGCTTACATTTAGGCAGGAAAACCTTTAGGTATAAGCTGGACAAGCTACAGCTGAGAGCTTAATGGACTGAAGGGCACTTCTCAAATAATACCAAGGGGTGAGTAAAAAGCAAATAGGGACTATAACAGTTTCCCACTGGTTAAAACATTGGTTCTCAACCGTTTTTTACCTGTGGACCACTTTTAATCTTAACTTTTTAGAGTGGAGCACCATATCAATTCAATGAAAAATAAGCTTATTTTATTTTTTATAATACGTAAATTTAGGAATTGTATTATAAAAATAGTAAATGCACATAGTTTATTTTCAAGTAAAACTAATTTAATGAAGTAGTAGGGAAAAGCAGAACGTACGCTGAACCCTATTATACAACATATGATTACACTCATTAGCTTAAGTCTTCTTGATTAAGACCTGTACCATTAGAAAATTGTCTTGACCAAGAACTTTTTTTTTTAAATCAATTTCACTTTTATGGAGTAAAAGCCACTAAGACACAAGGGGTTGCTAGGTGAGGAAGACCAGAAACATTACTAATGAGCAGGAACAAAAAGAGTAATCAGGAGGACAGTAGATAGTGATTGTCATTACATTTCAATTTTTGCAGATTAAAGTTGGCTGGAAAGCATGGAGCCAGAAAGGATTTCTGTAAGTGCTAAGTGTGAGAAAATAAACTGTTAGCATAGAATTTATGGTTACATCTAGCCAGCTCAAAATTAAATTGATGAGATCTTGACGCTAGTCTAGTACTGCACTTAAATTCATAAAATCTAGATACCATAGTGAAGCGCATTTACCATGAAAATATTTCTAGAAAAGGCAAAGGTAAGCAACCTTACAATAGTGGGAAAGTGACTGAAGCTGAGATACCAGATCAGGACCAATAATATTGCTGATTCTTCTTTGGATTTCAACAAGGAGCTCAAGATAAACAACAGTAGCAGCAGGCCATATATGGCAGTAATATTCTAAGCATGGATGAATGGTAGAATTATACATATGTATGATTGATTCTGGGGAAAAAAATTGTCTAGCATGACACAGTGAATAAACATTCTTAACAGCTGACCTAGCAAGGGATTAAATATAATCTTTCCATCTCATGTCAGTTTAGAATGTTAGCCTGAGAAGGCACAGTGAGTCACTTTCCTGGAGGTCAGCATCAGCCATGCTGATGGAAGGCAGAGAGGAGTCTCGCAGATGATTAATGAAGAGCAGTTTATTTTTGAAGGTATTAAAATTAACAAGCCATCTTTTGCTCTAGTTAACAACGGACTGTATAAGTACTAGAATAATACTTGGCACTTATTTAAAGGAACCTATGACCTTACTGCCTATAAATCCATGCCAAAATATTATTCCATTTCTTATAAATGATGTTAGTTGATATTTCCATGAAGGATACAAGTTTTTTATTTTTCTCAATTCTCTTGTGACATTCTTAAAGCCAATTTGTTTCCTATTCTTATTGTTCTAATGTTTTATATTTCTTTTTTGATTGTCTACAAAAGATAGGAAGTTGTGGAGAGCCATGATCATCTATGTCTTGAAGGGACATGGTATATAAAAGAATTGTCCTAAGATCTCTTCTAAACTTTTTGATATTTTCCAACATTGTGTGTCAAAAATTTGATATCTTTACAATATCTTGTTTCTCTTTTGAAGTTTATAAAATTTAAACACAGTATCAAATTGGCAGCTCAAACTCTCTTCCAGTTTTAAATTTTTATTTTTCCCTTTCTTATTTTCATTTTTTGAAGCTTTACTCAAATAAGTGGTTGAGTCTAATAACACAAAAGGTATATTTTTTTTCTTTGTTTCATTGGCATTAAGATTTTAGAGAGCAATGTCTGTATATATATAAATATATATATATATATATATATATATATTTTAAGCTTATCACCCCAAGCAAGGCTGGAAGCCACTAGCACGCAAGGGGTTACAGAAGGTTTGGAGGAAGAGCAGATAGGAGTGGTAAAGGAGAGGATGTGGAGAAAGATAGTGGATCGGTCAAGGCGAGGGGGTTACAGAAGATTTGGAGCGAGACCAGATAGGAATGAAAGGTGAAAGGATGTGGAGAAGGGAAGTGGATAGATCAAGGCAACTGGAGATGTCGATTGACGTTACACTTAAATAGTTGGAGATTATATATATAATAAAAACAGAAAACTTTAAGGGTCAATTGGTTATAATTTAATTCCCCAGGGAATTTCTTTTTCCCTGGCTCATCAGATCACACTTTCAAGGGTGAAAAAATGAATTTAAATTTACACATATTTTTTATACTTTTGAGGGGTAGTTTTAAGTTGATGTAAGGTGATATAGAGAGTGAGAAGAGAGAGTGTGACAGACATGGTTGAAATTAGAGAGGGAAGGGAGAGATTTAATTTATTTTTATTACAGTACTTAGTAGTGAGAAAGTGGGGTAAGGACCGGACATTGACCTATTTAATAGGTCATCTCACAGGAAATGATACAGAGAGAAAAAAGAAAAGATGCAAGAAATCAGAAGTGGAATTAGGGTTTTAAGGAAATATACATACATGCATGCATGTATGTATGTATGTATGTATGTATGTATGTATGTATGTATGTATGTATGTATGTATGTATGTATTATTGAATAAGGCAGACAAGGTGCTTTGATTTAGCCTTTTATACAATTTCTCATGTGATCTAATATTTTTTTCTTTTCAGATAATAAATTATACAAAAAATGTCCGAATGTTCTTTTTATTCAAGCACTTTCGGCTATACATTTAGACATTTTCAAGGTTGAAATATTTTAACTATTAAATAAGAAATAGTGTGTTGCATGCATATATTTATATAATGTTTGTATTTTCAAAACACGGTCAAAATATTGTGTCCATGTTCATAGTTGATATTATTGAGTGTTGATCTGAAAAATTGTTTTAGAGGAAAGAATTTATAAAATTTAACTGAAAGCAGTACTGGTTGCTTGGTCAATGGATGCTAAATGTTTCCTTATAAGGAAATGGCTAATATTACTACTACCATATATTAGGGAAAGTCAAAAATTATCTGCAATGGTAACTGTTGTAGAGTTACTTTCCGCAGTGGAAACTGTATTTGGACTAAATTCGGTCCAAAATAGGTTCAACGTACAAAAACGTTAGGAACTTGTTATAATAAGTATTACGCAGAGTAATATAGTTGTGGTAGCTGACTACTTTTGTATTCGACTCCCAGTCGACCCTCACTGACTCCTACTTATATTAGGTGGGAGAGTCTATTATCTATAGACTAGGTGTGTTTCACCATAACAGTAACACAGATATGTTATGAATAATTTTTGACTAATCCTTGTTTATATACATGTTTGATTAAAAAAACCAATGAAATCTCCATGTTGATTATATATATATATATATATAGTGATTTTCGTAATTAAGTGAATGTAATGGATTTGACTGGAATTCGAACTTGGCTCTCCAATTCCTCACTCTGAGCTGCTATCCATAACTTTACCATGCCTCCCTCCGGGCCAACTACAATACCATAAACCACAGGATTTAAGGTTCATATTTTATACGTAGAGTATAAGACGTACACACTCCTATTTTGGTGGGAAGGATTTTTTATGGTTAAAAGGTCGCCTTGTATGCCAACATATATGGTATATCTATGCCAAAATGAAATAAACCGAGCAAGAAAGTAAACTTCATCAATATTGAAGAACAAGGGAAATTATATAAATATCAAATTCCAGATTCATTGATTAAGCCAAAAGACAGAATGAAGTCTTTTGTAAACTCTTTTGTTGTTAATACACATATAAATGTTTGTGTGTGTGTGTATATATATATATATATATATATATATATTGTTTCTTGTTGTTTTCTTTTACATTTCTTTTGGGTAGACTCATCCTGAGTTTGCCATATTTGTTGTGGGCCCCATTTCAGGAGACCTCACATGTTCATCTCACAATGCATACAAACACCCGGCCCTCTACAATACCATAAACCACAGGGTTTAAGGTTTATATTTTATACCTGGAGTATAAAATGCCCCCTGCCTATTTTGATGGGGGGGTATTTTTTAAAGTTAAAAGGTCGCCTTGTATGCCAACATATATGGTATATCTATGCCAAAATGAAATAAACTGAGCAAGAAAGTAAACTTCATCAATATTGAAGAACGAGGGAAATTATATAAATATCAAATTCCAGATTCATTGATTAAGCCAAAAGGCAGAATGAAGAACTCAAGGATTATGAAAAGTTGTCCAGATTTTGTTCTACATAATATATAATCATGTTAATATTATAAATAGCAAACTAGATTTTGCTAATGTTCCTTACACTCTGAAAATTATGCTTTCAGATGCTCTGAAAACATTGCTGATTAATATTAATGAGAAATATAGATTTATATGCTGACAAATCCATATATTGAACATTATCTTCAAATTATGAGGTTGTTTGGTAATGTGTTCAACTATATTAATATAAACTTTGCACAAAAACATATTATTCATGTAAAAAAGAAAAATCTGTTTTAGTGTGTTGGCTACTTCACAAATTAATGTAAGGTGTCTTAAGATAATATTTTACAATACATGAAATAATGGTGGTGAAAGGGTCATTCAGTCAGTTATGTGCCATGCGTGATACACACTGACGAGGTGGATTTTTCCCCGCAGTAGACCAGTTGCCAACCAAGACTATAGAACCTAGTCTGTCCTGCTATTTACCCATAGCTGGGGGAAGAAGAAGAGAATTCATACCTTTCCAAGGGTATTAGCATGTAAGTGAATGTAATAGATTTGACTGGAATTCGAACTTGACTCTCCGATTCCTGAATCCGAGCCGCTATTCATTACTCCACCGTACCTCCATGAAAGGGTACATGCACAAAATAAACAGAGATCAAATGATTTATGATGCAAGATAACATTTATGAAACAAAACTAACAAAAGGAAAGTTTAAGACCAGAGTTTCTTTTCCTAGAAGTAAATTGCATACACAATGATATGTTAATGAGTATAATGTGTGAGTTATTTTGTTTTTGTATGAAGTTTTCACAGCCCTTCTGGATTCAGTGTGAAAAGTTCATGTCACACACTTTAAAAGGAGGAAAACCGGAAGAGAGTTACTTTAAAAGTTTGCATTGTTTTTATACCCAGGGCTGCTGCTGATACTATGTTTAAGATACTACACTATGAACATAAAAGGGATCTTCTACACAACAATTTGTTTTAGTATTATTTTTTAGTTATACATAGAAATAAATTCAAGCACAACTTTAATCTAAAGAATGCCACACTTATTAAAAGAGAAAATAACTTACATTTTCCTTCTAAGTTACTTTCTCTTTTGGATTGTTTGAATTTCGTAGATGCAGCATTGAACATACTTCACAGTATTAAACTCTTTGATTTTCACAGAGTTCATGTGGAACTCATTTAATGAGTTTTTTTCACCTTGCCAATTGTCTTAAGATGGTCCAATATTGTTGAAAGTGCTACTATCAAATCTTATCAAAATGTAAATCTGTGTTCCTGAAAGAATTACTACTCTTTAAAGCTGACATACATGATTTTTTCTATGTGCCATGTCCTTTCAGAACATAGGTGATCATGGCTCTCCACTTCCTTCTATTCCTTGCAGCTCCCAACAAGTTCCTTCCCCCAGACCACATTCTGTCATCCACTTGCTTAAGCCCAGTCATGCATTGTTTTCCCTTGTCTCTCTTTCCCTCTATTCGACCCATGAGTATCAGATTCTCCAGGCCCTACTTCCTCATTATGTGTCCCAGGAACTTCAGCTGCCTCTTCCTGATGTTAAGTATAAGCCTCCTCCTTGTTTGCATTCTCTCTAAGACCTCATCGTTGCTCACATGCTTGGTCCATGATATCCTTAGTAAAAAATGTAAAAAAAACAGTTAAACTCATAGCCTCTTGTTATTTAAAATATTTAATACATAAATTAATCCCAAACTAAAATAATTTAAATATTAATTTGCATAAAAACTTTGAGAACATCTTTTACTCATTTTTATTTATTAGATATTAAATGTCAACTTAGTGTCTTCCATAACTTACCTGGATATTTCAGTTAACCTGATGAATATTTGTGAGAATTCCTTACATTTAATAATCTTGAAAAACAAAAATATCTTTGCTCTTGTCTATAAATACTTGTTACAAAATACATTTCTTGCATTTGCCTTGATAAAATCACACAGAGGATGAACTAAGTTTTTCTTTTTCTTTGTTGATATTACACATTCCTAATGATTAAAGTGTCCTCTTTGTTAATTTCATATCAATTTCTTTCTGAATTTAACTTAAAACATTATATACACATTATCTTGAACAAGAAAAAAAAAAGTGCATTTAATTTGTTTTTGCATAAGTTCAAGCTTGGTCAAAATGCTTCTCAAACTGCTTCCAACATTAACAGAGCATGAAGTGAAGGATTTATTTGTGATCAAAAAGTACAGCGATGGTTTCTGAAGTTCCACAGTAGGGATACGAGTCTTGACGATCAAAGTTGTAGAGGACATCCATCTGCAATTGACAATCAACATCTGAAGACAGTAGTCAAATGAAACCTACATCAAAGTGACAAAGAAATGTCTCAGATAATGGGAGTCAGCGTTTCAACAATATTGGACGATCTCAGAAAAAATTGGCAGTGTGAAGAAACTCATTAAATGAGTTCCACATGATGTAAGTGAAAGTCAAAGAGTTTAATGCTTTGAAGTGTGCTCAATGCTGTATCTGTGGAATTTGAATGATCCATTTCTTGATCCAACATATTACTCTTTGATTTTCTCAATTCTCTTTCTATTTCACATTCTTAAAGTCCATTTGCTTCCCATTATTTATCTAACATTTTCAATTTCTTATTTAACAGTTCTATGATCTTTGCTCAACTTTCTGGTATTTTCCAAACAATGTATTCCTAGAATTTGGTAACTTGTGATAGTGACTTATGATGAGAAATGGATACTTTATGACAATTGTAAGTGATCGGCTCAATGGCTTGATTATGATGGAGCACTGAAACACTTTCCAAAACCGAAATTGCACCAACATAAGATTATGCTGACTGTCTGGGAATTTGTCATTAATGTTATCCATTACGGCTTACTGGAATCTAACCAGAATCTAAACTTCGGCATCACTGCCAAATTTCATTGCCAGCAACTGGATGAAATGCGCATTCAGTTAAGCAAAATGCAACTGGCACTGGTTAATCGATGAGTTCCAATTCTGCTTCAAGACCATTCTTGGCCACATGTTGCCAAAATGACACTACAGAAGCTCACCAACATACAAAACTTTGCTGCATACATCACAATCCCCTGATCTCTCCCCAACTAACTACCACATTTTCAAGCATCTTGATAATTTTTTAAACCAAAAGACATTCTGTTACAAAGTAGATGCAGAAACTACATTCAAAGTTTTCTAGGCATCCAAATCTTTAGAGTTTTATCTTAAAGAAATGAATAACCTTGATGGCAGAAAGGTTCAGGGTTTCTGTTTTGATTGATTCAAACACTGTCTAAATACATTAATTCAGGAATAAAATTAGATTCTAAAATTGGACGTTGTTTTCCAAATAACCTAATGATATGTATTTCATGTTTACTCCTTTATAAGCAAGCATACATATATTAGAATTTGGTGGAAATGAAAAGAACTCTGGCTATATATTTTTAGATTTTATAAACAGTCAGGCACTGAGTATTGCATTCAATTCAATAAAATGATTCTCTCTTTGTATTAAAAGGTGCCGTGAGGCTGTGAATCAACTGACTTCCCAAATATTTCAATGATCAAATATCAGAATACATTTTGGGAATTTTAGAAATTAAGTTAGGCTGAGAACTTTTCAGCATTTTTTTGTGCTGTGTCCCTTTTAGGTATGGGCTATCATGCCTCTCCATAACTTCCTGTCCTTTGTAGTTCTTAGTAAATTTTGTCTTTTTACTATATCTTCTAATCCCTGTTCTACCAATAGATAGGTTATACATTACTTTCCTCTATCCCTCTTACTGTCAATAGGTCCTATGTGTGTCAAATTTTCTAAACCCTTTTTCCTAATTGTGTGTTCCATAAACTTCTGACTTTTTCTGATTCTAAGTAAAAGTGTTCTTTTCATTTCCTTTTTCCCTAAATCTTTCTCATTGCTGATTGAGCATCCTTCTGTAGAATCATATTTCTACTGACTCAAGTCTCTTCTTCATCTTTGAGGATTGTCCAGCATTAACTGCCATAAAAAAAGGGTCAATATTACATTAGAGTCCAGCACTCTTTTCGATGTTTCTAATAAAATTTTTCTGCTTCTTAATACTTTGCTTAGTTTTTGGAAGGCACCTTTCACTATTTCAATGTGATATCTGATTTTGGTGTATTTTCTGTCCTCTGTTAAAAAAATTTCTAGATATTTAAATTTTTGTACTGTTTTGATTTTGGTGTGTTGAATTTGTAGTTTGCATGTTAGGCTGTTCCTTTTGCAGAGAACAATGCATTCTGCCTTCTTATAATTAATGCTTAGTCTTTTTCTCTTACTTTCTTTTACTACCATATAATTTCCTTCCTGTACCTGCTATCAACACTGTGTCATCTGCATATCATAATTGTGGCTGCCAATAATGAATCTTAGTAGGACTTCTAATTCTCTCAGGATCACTTCACAGTAAAGATTGATTGAATAAGTCTGGTGAGAAGACACATCCTTGTCTTAGGCTTCTTTCTATTTTTGTGTATTTACTGAATTGTGTATTATTTTAAAATAGTTCAGTGAAATATCTCCCATTATAATGATAAAAGAAGAAATCTAATAATGACAATGATGATGATGTCAACAATAATAATGATGATGATAGTCAAAATTAAAAGATCATTATGAAAATGAGAGTTCAGGTCACTTAATGTTTTCATTTATTTTTAATAATTTACTATAAATATTTGTGTCATCAGCATAAATACCTAGTTGGGAACTGGTGACATTGGGGAAGTCATTGAGGAAGATAAGAAACAAAGTAGGACTAAGGATAGAGTCCTGGGGAGCCCCTGCATTAATATGAAATGATTTAGAAGCATGGCTGTTCAACATGACCTTCATTACCCAATTTGAGTTTGTGGAGAAGGCCAGCAGGCAAATACCTTCAAGATATCTAATGCCACAGCCACAGCCTCAGCCTTGATGTTCTTATCCAAAGCTTGACAGACAAATTCACTGAAAAATTCTTAAAACATTGGTGACTGATCTAGAGAAACAAAAGCCATATTGTTTATCTGAAAGAAGGCCGTGTGAAGTGAGATGCTTAACTAATTTGAAATTGATTAGTGCTTCTAGTACTTTGCCAAAAATAAAAGATAAAATACTAACAGGATGATAATTCAAGGGATCAGAAGGTCCACCAGAGTGACAGGAACGACAGAAGAGGACATCCGACAAGTTGGAAATAAGGAATTTATTGTCGTGATTAGAGAAAACAGGAGCTAGTTCAGAAGCAGATTTCCTTCAGATAATCGTAGGGATACTGTCAAGTCTGCAAGCCTTTTAGGAATCTAGTTTGGAGATGAGAGCAGAAATTCTGTTCAGTGAGGGAAATCAGGCATCAAGATGGAGAGTGGAAATGAAAAAGAATTTTCAAGTAAAGCATTCTGCTTTATCAGATGACAATACTTCCAGTTGAGTGAAAACCCTGATAAACACACTCTTATAGTGCTGCCAGTAATTTCAAGTATCAAATTAACACAACATTTCTTAGTTTCTCTCTATATTTCTGAGATGAGATATTATGTACACTATTTACATTATTCGGACTATCTTTGTCACCATAATTATTACAATGTTTCGGCTGTTGTACGCTCTGGCCTTCTTTAGGTGGTTGGAATGTTGAACTGAACTGAGGTAGACTGTTCTAGTTCCACGTGCCATATGTAATGGATGTCGGTTATCTCCATTTAATTCCCCTCTGCAAGTTCTCCACTGCCTTAACTGGGTATTGAACTCACACTCTTTGGGACCTGTCACTGGATCTACCCAATGTGCCATGTGTCCTTGAGGACATCTGTGTATGAATTTCTGGGTATTATAAACCTAATGTCTCAGCAACCATTTTTTACCAGTGCTCATATTGCAATTTTTGCAGTTATCATTGCATATTTTTTTACCAGAGCTCATATTGCAATTTTTATTGTTATTATCACTTTTCTCTGGCACTCCTTATTACTCGTTCCCATATTGTATTCATTTCTATGCTTGGTCGGCTCAGGAGATTTTTGTGGCCTAGCATATGTGCTGATTCCTTAAGTTTACAAATTTTCCAATGGTGTTCTTTCTCTGATATCAACCTGATCCCACAGAGGGCGGTGATCTCCCTTTTCTCTCCATATGTGGTTAGCCATGCCTGATTTTTCCATTTCCCTTCGTGTTACAACTTTCTAGTGTTCTTGAAGCCTTACCTTAAGGGGGCGGCCTGTCTCCCCTTTATATTTCTTTCCGCAGTTGTAACTTTCAAAGCATCCCTTTGTATATCAAACAAATGGGGCACCTTGATGCGGTGTAATGGTTAGGAAGCTTGTCTTGCTAGATCATTTATGACTGAGTAGTGAGTTTGATCCTCACTGCGTGCCCCCTACTTTCAACCTTGTGCCATATCTGAGCAACACTTGGAAAATCACTATATCAAATAAATGTAAATGGCTGTGAATGCAGCATGATGATGACTTTTTTCTGGCTGAGGAAAATTAGAAAATAAGCTAAAACAAGGAGAATAAAATAAATGTTGGATATGTTTATACAAATTTTAGAAAATCTTGGCAGATAAAATATAGTACTGTGCCATTTTTAAACTTAAATGACAAAGATTGACCTTTCAAAGACAGCAGTGCCAGTGAACAACAACTGCCTTCACAACTAGGACTCACCATGCCATTTACATTGTAGCAAACCACCCACTTTACCTCCATATTCCATTGGTGAGAGGTAAGTCTGACTCAAACAGCTTCTTCCTGTGAACCACTGCACTGTGGAACAGACTCCCAAGAGGATGTTTCCCTGATCACTACACTTTCAAATTTGTTCAAGTCTAGAGTTAACTGTTATCTTCCCCTTCTATCCATATAAACTACCCCTTAATATAACCTTCTGCCTTGAGTGGCCCCCCAGGCCTTGTACAGGGTGAACCCCACTGTAAAAGAAAATCTGGTAGAAATATTTTTTGTAGATATAAATGCATTCTAAATGGTATTTTTAATTCAATCTTTTTTTTTCCAAAGAAAACTTGTTATAATATTAAAAAACAAACTGAAGAAAAAAAATTCAGAATATTTTAAAAATTATTACAGAATAAATTTCAAGCGTGATTACAAGGATTATTTTAAAGAAATTATCCTGAGTGGAAGTACCAGACTGAATAGAAAGAAATGCAGCAGATGAGTAGAGATCTAAAGTAAATGTGACTAATATTTGCCAGCATGCAATGCATTTTTAGTTATACAGACATGCTCAGATCTCTCAGCAAACTCTATGTCTCAGTGTTTAACATGTTAACTTCAGTCCTTGGTTACTCAGACAGCTGCATCAAAGTTGTATAGTCAGAAATGCAGTTCATCTGAGATATTTGCCAAAAACATTTTGCTAAAAAAAAAATATACTATTTTCATATGATTTCTATGAACTAAACCCTGATTTTGCCAATACATTCTGGTGACAACCTGTTTTTATATCTGGACCAGTTGGACAAATGCGTGTTCTTAAGTTTTCAAATTTACTTTTCATTTTCTGCTTTTTTTTTTAATTGGTATCAAGCCACCAAGACACAAGGGATTACTGGGTGCAAAAGAATTAGGAACACAAACATTAATAATGAGTGAGAAGAGAAAAGAGCAATCAGGAGGACTGTAGATAGTGATCGACATTGCATCTAAATTTTTGAAGATTAAAGTTGGTTGGAAAGCATGGAGCTAGAAGCGAATTCCACAAGTGAGAAGTGTGAGAAAAGTAACTGTTAGCATAGAATTTATGACTACATCTAGCCAGTTCAACTGTAAAGTGACAAGATCATACTACCAGTCTAGTATTGTGCTTAAATTCAAAATGTTTAGATACAATAGTAAAGAATTCAACCAAACAATTATCATGAAAGTATTTATAGAAAAGGCACAGAGAAGAAACCTTATGGCAATAGAAAAGTGACTGAAACTGAGCTGCCAGATTGGTACCAATAATATTGCTGATTCTTCTTTGGATTTTATCAAGGAACTCAAGGTAAATCACAGGGACACTGGATCATATGTGGCAGTAATATCCTAAGCATGGTTGAATGGTAGACTCATAGGTATGTAAGAAATATTCTGAAGAGAAAAATCGTCTCACCGAAATTAGTGAACCAAATTTTTTAGCAGCTGACCTAGAAATGGGGAAAAGAAAAAAGTCATATGGAGCAAGACTAGATGAATATGGAGATTGTTCTAGTATGTTCTTCTCAGACAGGAACTGCCAGATACTCAAAGGTGTTGTGAGCAGGTGCATTATCGTGGGGAAGCAACCATGATTTGTCCTAACATAACTCTTGCATGTGAGAAAAAAATGCAATGTTTGCAGAAATCTAAGATATTAGTTATATACTGCAAAGATATCATGTCAGATGATAAATAATAATAAAATATTATTATCGTTAGATTTACGTTAGAAATATTCAAACACAGTTGAATTCCACATCACGTGACGTCCGCGTCTCGCGGCAGATGGTACTTGTAAACAAACTTCTGAATACAGTTATTTAACTTATTTCTGATGAAAGATCGGGGCAGATCTGAAATATCAAATATATATATATATATAAATAATATAAATAAATACTTTCACAAAAAAATATTCAATTTTTTTTAATCCACTTATCCCTCTTTTGCACATAGCTCACATGGCAGAGCCATTCCCATTACTATTCAGACAAACCTTATATATATATATATATATATATATATATATATATATATATATATATATATATATATAGCATAATGAGAAGCCACATATAACAATCTACTATTTATTCTGCACAATATGTCCCAATAGTGGATATATTGGTGAATCTGGAAATAATTTTAGATTTCGTTTCAACAATCATAAACTATCCATACGTCAAAACAATCCTTATTCCCCCATAGCTGAACACTTTAATCAATCAAGACACTCATTAGACAACTGTAAATGTTTATTGATAGATTCCGATTTCAGTTCCACATTACACACGCAGAAAAAAAGAAAAATACTGGATTTTAAAATTAAACACATATAAACTAGGGTTAAACAAAGACTTGGGAATTTTAAATCTGTATAAATATTTCAATAGTTAAAAAAATTTGTTTTTAGATATAGTTAAAAAAAACCTTTTTAAACAACATCTAAAATATTATTATCGTTAGATTTACGTTAGAAATATTCAAACAGTGTTGCATTCCACATCACGTGACGTCCGCGCCTCGTGACAGATGCTACTTGTAAACAAACTCCTGAATACAGTTATTTAACTTATTTCTGATGAAAGATCGGGGCAGATCTGGAATATCAAATATATATATATATATAAAAATATAAATAAATACTTTCACAAAAAAATATTCAATTTTTTTTAATTTGCAACTTTTCAGTTGTTTTCTCCATATTATATATATATATATATATATATATATATATATATATATATAAATATAAAAGTGAACATAGAAGTCAACAGTTAGAGGCGACAGTCTGTTTCATGCTAGATGCAATCATCGGGCCATAAGACTTGTGGCCCGATGATTGCATCTAGCATGAAACAGACTGTCGCCTCTAAGTGTTGACTTCTATGTTCACTTTTATATTTATACACGCTCTATCTCTGATATTGAGGACTTTATCCCATAAATATAGCACACTTTAAGACTATATTTCTTCATATATATATATATATATATATATATATATATATATATATATATATGTATAATGAGAGAAAGAACAGATGAAGTAAAATTCCACTATTTTATTGTGTAGTGAGTTCAACATGTTTTTGTTCTAATATCCAAAATAAAATAATAATATAAAAATACATATGTTAAATATATATATATATATATATATATATATATGTTAGCTCTATCTCTGATATTGAGCACTTTCTAATAAGTACAACACATATAATATATAATAATAATATATATAATATATTACACATATATATTTATATGCACAAATCTCCACAAATTAATGTTTGTAGTAGTAGTAGTATATATATATACATATATATGTGTGTGTATGTATGTATGTATGTATGTGTGTGTGTGTGTGTGTGTGTGTGTGTGTGTATTGCAGGTCAACAAGTTATATGCATTATTTCCTGCATGATCATTAATTCAAATATTGGTAACAATATGTACCAATACTAACATAATGGTTAATAATAGCTAATTGGCATCTGATTCTACCACTATTTATGAGAATACTTTAAGGACCAGCAAAAGGAAAAGATAAAAATGCAAAGGCTATGATTCTCATTATTAATTCTACAATGTTTACTTAGGAAATAATGATGATTATTAATGCTTAACCATTAATAATAATCATTGCCTTGTGGCATAAACAAATATCACCTTTTCCAGCATATCCTTTGTATGCATACCTATTGTTATGAATAATCAATAGTGGTCTCCCCTTGTTTTGTTACTCTCCTCTTTGAGAGAGTTATTTCTGCTTTCTGGGACTATAAAAGGACACTATATGTGAACCTTGTATTCTCAGTTGAATAAAACTTTCTTAAAGCCTACACCTGCGTACTTTTGTCATTACACTTATATAACACGCAAAGGTTTGAATTAACCAATAAAAAATATGTATTTGAAAATAAAATATGTTTGATAGGAATGTGTTGCTGATCTCTAATATTTCAACACTTATCAGCATCAGCATTAGAAAATATCCAAAGTTGATTATCTGAAAGTATATTTTTTATAGTTATTTTTTACTCTTTATTTACTTGCTCTTTGCTCTCGGTACACTTGTAAACTTGTGCACGCGTTTGTATGTGAGAATCTAATCTGAACATCTAGGTTGTCTTCATATTAAAATTGTTTATTTCTATAATTCATACGCTTGTACTGTAAAATGAAACCTATTCACATAAGCACAACAATATTTCTACACACTGCTACATGCCGCATGTGCAGGTAAAAGAGATACATACTTTGTGACTAATGTATCAGAGAGAGCAGATGAAAACTTGTATCAAAGTTTTAAGTCCTCTGGGAAATACATACACTTTAATATTCGCAACCATTCACATGATTGCCAATCTGCAAACATATACATAGTGGTGGGAGTGAAGGCTTTTCATGGGGTAATAGTTAGCAAACTAGTCTGGTAAGTCACTCTAAGTCAGTTTCTAACTGATATTGTCAACAGGGGTTTTTAAAGTCAAGAATAAACTAGTTTGGTAAGCCATTCAAAGTTAGTTTCTTTTCTTTTTTAAATAAATTTGCCCCATGCAAGGCAGTAAAGCCACTAAGACACAAGGGGTTACTGAATGTGGAAGAACAAGAAAAATAAGAGAGAAACATTTGGGAGCGAGAATAATAGAAGAGTAATCGAGGCAGTAGTTAGTGATTGACGTTGACTTTAAATTTTTGAAGGTCAAAATTGGCTGGAAAGTATGAAGCCAGAAGAGTTCCTCAAATGAGAAGTGTGAGAAAAGAGACTGTTTGCATTTAAATTATGGTTACATCTAACCAATTAAACTATGAATTGAAGAGACCTTTCTGCCAATCTACGTACTACAGCAAAGAGTTACACTGAACAATTACCATGAAAGTATTCATAGAAAGGGCAGAAAGAAAGCTACATTATGGCAGTCTGAAAGTGACAGAATTTGAGATACCAGGTCAGGACCAATAATATTGCAGATTCTTCTTTGGATTTTAACAAGAATCTCTAAATATACAGCAGGAGCCCTGGACCATATGTGGCAGCAATATTATAAGTATAGATGAATGGTTGACTTATAAATATGCAAGATAGATTCAGAGAGAAAAACTGTCTTGCACGGCACAATGAACTAACCAACCAAGCAGTGCATGCAATATAGTCTTTCCACTTCATGAGAATGTTAGCCCAACAAGGCACTCTCATGGAGGATAGCATCAGCCATGATGATCGGAGGCTGGAAGGAGTCTTTCAGGTGATTAATAGAAAGAAGTTTAATTTCGGAGGCATTAAAATTAACAAGTGACTCCTTACTTCAGTTAACAAGAAACTGTAGTTCATTTTTTAAATCACCTGCCAATTTCACCTTATGGAACTGATCAGACTTATTGAGACAGGAATAAGTGGTTGTGTCATCAGCGTAGATACCAAGTTGGGAGTTGATGTCATCAGAAAGGTCACTAATCAAAATTAAGTAGTTCTCAGGATATAACCCTGAGGAACACCTGCATTAGTACAAAAAGGATCTAGAAGAGTGACCATTCCACAAACGTTCATTTTACGATTAGATGTGAAAGGTTTAAACATTTGACCAGAAATCACATAGCCTTTCAATTTGTGGAGAAGACCAGTATGTCAAACCTTGTCAAATGCTTTCAAGATGTCCAAAGAAACAGCCTGATCTTCACCAGACTTATCTGAAGCTTTATAGACTCTTTCAGTAATGATCATTGGTACACAAGCAGTTGACCTAGAGAAGCAATATCCATATTGCTAGTCTGAAAGAAGGCCCTGCGATGTGAGATGCTTAACTAATTCAGAGTTGATTAGGGCCTTGAGTAATTTATCAAAAAGAAGTAGAAGGCTAATAGGTCAATAGATTGAGGGGTCAGATAGTTCACCTGAGTTCTTAAAGACTGAGATAAAAAAGGAGGATTTCCAAGAAGCAGGAAAGCAAGAGGTAGTGAAGCATTTATTGTACAGTTAAGAGAGAACAGGAGTCAATTTGAGAACATATTTCTTAAGGACTATTACAGGGATATCATCAGGTCCACATTCTAACTGAATATTATAATCTTATAACTATGCATTAAGCTAAACTCAGATTTGTTAACATCTAAATTGTGTTAAGCACAAATGAATGTCCATCAAGCTCTGAGCTCATTCAAGAATTTATAAATATATGTTAGCCATTGCATTTCATGTATATGTAGGTTCAAAGTCCTTGTAATAAGTTTCAATTCCAATTAATATTATTGACTGTATCAAAGTCAATCATTGTCAATGCTAATACAAGTGTATATGATAGAAAAAATCCTATTTAATTGGATTATTTACACTAATTACATTGTTTGGATTGTTGTTCTCATCTTCATTGCCATATCCACAACATTTTGGCCATTGTATGCTCTGGACTTCTTCAGGGGATTGGAATTGGAATTTTGAACTAAACCCTTTATTTCATCTGCTGGAAGAGGCATGGCACATGGAACTAGAACAATCTACTCCAGTGGATGAAATAAAGGGTTCAGTTCAGAATTCCAATTCCAATCACTGGATGAACGACCAAAACATCATGGATACGGCAACAAAGATGAGGACAACAGTCTGAACAATGTAAATAGTGTAAATAATTACAATACCTCATCTCAGAAATATAGACAAATATTAATAATTGGATATATGAAAATGCACAAGAAAACTATTCCAGGAAGTAGGCAATCATGACTCCACATAGATTCCTTTATTTTACTGTTTGTGAAACGTTGTGCATTCTTGGGAAAGATTGTTGAATGATTTCCTGTTGCCTTCTCTATGGTTGGGATTTCAGAGTGTTGCTTCTCTTAAATTGGTTGCCAGCCAAGGCTAGAGAGTCCAGTGTATCCTGTTATTTAATCCATAGTTGGGGGGAGATAAGATAGATTAATGCCTTTTCTAAGGATATTAGTGCTAAAGTAAATGCAACAAATTAGGATACGATTTAAACTACGACTTTTTGTGCCAATATTCATTAAACTATCCGTACACCCTGCACGAAATGATAACGTTAGAAAACACAGAATAATAATATTCAGAATTAACAGGTGTGTCCTAAAGGTCAACACTCTATAAGAGAAAAGAAACCTTATTCTGCTGGAAATATTTCTAATTTATAACGTTCAAGTCATTCTGTATTATCAGCACATTAAGTGAAATCAGAAGAGGCATCCAATGTCAAATAAACAAAAAAAAAAAAAAAAAAAAAACTTTTCAAAAGAGTCATTCTAATCTGTCAACTTGTAGCCAACAGTAAAAGTAACCATAAATGGTTTGGAATAGAAAAAGATAACAACAACAACAGTACCCCGGAAAAGTGAGTCCCACTTCTTTGTTTATTTCTGGTTTTGTTGAACAAGTACACAGTTGTGTCTGAAAATTCCGACTTTAAAATATTCTTTGTGCTTCGGTTTAGTCAAAAGGCATACTAATATATAATAATGAATATCATCAATCTTTTTGACAATATTATTATCATTTTGTTGTCTTTTTATTCCTCAAATTTAATTAATCAGCTTATTAAATCCACACACACACACACATATATATATATATATATATATATATATATATGAATTTTTTTTCCAATATTAAGCTACGAGACATATACATATGCTAAAAGATGTCAATTCTTGTTTTTTTTTGTTTTTTTTTTGTTTTTGTTTTTAAGCTTCTCACCCCAAGCAAGGCTGGAAGCCACTAGCATGCAAGGGGTTACAGAAGGTTTGGAGGAAGAGCAGATAGAAGTGGTAAAGGAGAGGATGTGGAGAAAGATAGTGGATCGATCAAGGCAAGGGGGTTACAGAAGATTTGGAGCGAGAGCAGATAGGAATGAAAGGTGAAAGGATGTGGAGAAGGGAAGTGGATAGATCAAGGCAACTGGAGATGTCGATTGACGTTACACTTAAATAGTTGGAGATTATATATGGGACCCTAACAGGTGCTACCACCCCGGGTCAGGGTGGACCTGGGAACACCAGCAATTAAGAGATGGTTCCATGCTCCTTAAAATCTTCTGATCGAAGGCCTTGTGACCACATCACCCCTTACATCTAGCCACATAATTCCCCAGACTGCAACCACCTTGATTATTATGTGTGGAACTGAAGGTAAGAATTATGGCAGCATTCACCAACTTAAACAAGGACATTGTCCAGAAGAGGTGCAAGAGATGATTCCGAATTCATCTGGGGGAAATGGTTGATGCCAATGACGAATTTATTGAATAAATTTAATCTTTCGTATTTCAAGATATTTTTGTGAAATTTTGGTAAATATATCTGTTAAAATGAGATATCAGTATTATTTTCATTTTTTGTATAATTTAGATGACAGTTTATCCATCGCACCCTGTAGAAAAAACGTAACAAAATAGGGTTAGTACTAAAACTCTCTATAATCTTTAATTGTGGAAGAAACATCAATTAACTGGGTGAAATTCCCATAGAGGAAAGTTCATAAGAACAATTACCATGAAAGTATTTATAGAAAAGGCAGAGGGAAGTTACATTATGGCAGTGGAAAAGATGTTAGGACAGGACCAATAACATTGCAGATTCTTCTTTTAGTTTTATCTCAAATCTTGAAATATATAGCAAAAGCATTAGATTAAATCTTGCAGTAATAGTCATGGATGAATTGTAGACTTTTAAATGTCTGTGATAGATTCTGACAAGAAAAAGTGTCTCGCATGACACAGTGAACCAACTTTTCTAGCAGCAGACCTAGCAATTGATTCAATATAACCTTTCCACTTGATATTCTCATGTGGAGGTTAGCATCAGCCATTCTGATGGAAGGCAAAAAAGACTAAGACAGTTAACAGTGAGCAGTTTCATTGAGGTGGTGCTAAAATTAACAAGCTAATTTCTTGCACCAGTTAACACAAGAGTGGATCTCTGTTTAGATCAGATACCAATTTGACAATATCAAACCAATTAGATTTACCATTAGGACAGGATTAGATGACCGAGTTGAGAACTGATGACATCAGAAAGGTCATTGAAGAAAATTAGGGACAATGTAGCCCCAAGTATAGAGCCCTTTGATAAGAAAGACTAAAACAGAATTTGTTCAAAAATACCATAATCTTTCCACTTGTGATGAAGACCAGTATGCCAAAACTTGTAAAAGGCTCTTGAGATATTTAAATTAACAGCCTGAGTTTCAACATTCTTATCTAAGGATTGATAGATTTTTTTCAGTAGTAAATGTCAATACAACAGTGGTTGATGTAAGAAAGCCATATTGCTTCTATGAAAGGAGATTCTCTGAGGTGAGTTGCTTAGCCAATTTGGAGTTGATTAGAGCTCTAGTACTTTGCCAAAAAAATGTACAAGGCTAATCATTTGATAGAAGAATCAGATTATTCTTCTGAGTTCTTAAAGACTGAAACACCAAAGGAGGCTTTCTAACAAGCAGAAAATCAAGAAGCAGCATAGCATTTATTGTATAGTTTATAGAGAACAGGATTCATTTCAGGAGGACATTTCTTTAGGATGATTGCAGGGTCCACATACTTTGTGGGCTTCCAAATTTGAGATGATAGCGGAAACAATGGACAGTTATATGCATATCACTCAATAGAGACCCAGTTCTAAATGGAAAGTCATGCAAAGATATCACAAATGATTCAAGAGTAGAACTGGGAAAGAATCGATGAGCAAAACATTCTGTTTTATCATTAAATATTAACACCTTGAATTTTGTGAAGAGAGGGAAGTAAAAGACTTACTCTTATTTAGCACACTATGACAGAACCTATAGCAATCAAGAGAACTAAACTTGTAGGTGGCTATAAAGGTGCCTCATTCAGTTAGTGAATCTGATGCAATGAGGACTACCATATTTGTCTATATTTCTGAGATGAGGTATTATGTACACTATTTACATTATTTGAATTATTGTCCTCATCTTAGTCGCCATTTTTACAACATTTCGGCCGTTTTACACTCTGACTTTTTCAGGTGGTTGGAATGTTGAACTGAACACTTTATTTCGCTCACTGCGGTAGACTGTTCTAGTTCCACATGCCATGTTTAATGGATGTCAGTTATCAGTTATCTCCTGTTAATTCCCCTCTCCAAGTTCTTCACTGCCTTAACCGGGTATTGAACTCACACACTTTGGGTCCTGTCACTGGATCTAACCAATGCCTTTATCCACATGGAACTAGAACAGTCTACCCCAGTGAGCAAAATAAAGGGTTCAGTTTGACATTCGAACTACCTGAAGAAGGCTGGAGCGTACAACGACTGAAACGTTGTAATAAATATGGCAACAAAGATGAGGACAATAGTCCGAATAATGTAAATAGAGAACTACCATGTAGATACAACTGGAAAAAGTTTCTTGTGAGGCTGATCAGGCAGGAGAAGATTATGGTTTTACCTTGTATTTCTGAGAAGACTTGCTCAAAAAAAGGAAAAAGACCCCAGAATGGCATTAAAATTATTCATTCTTTAATAGTCAATTGTGCTTAGTTTAATTTCTAACAGATATAAATGTAGGTAAAAAAAAACAAATGTTCATAAGATAGTGTGGGTCACAAAGTACTTCCTGGGCTCCCAATCAGCCCAGTGGTGGGTTCGGGGGTAGTTCACCACAGCCCTGCTCTCAATAATACTTTATTAGTCACACTCCATATATGAATACAATCTGATCTAAACAGGACTAATTACAATCACTTTTGTTATGACATATTCTGGTTAGTACTATCTTTTCAACAATCTTTAAAAAACATGTCCATATTTTAGCAAATATTTTTCATTTAATCTACCATAATATTTGAATGAATTGCAATGAAATGGAATTCAAATTTTTTTTGACAATTAGAAATTTTTTGCCTTTTCTTGTTTTGATTAATATTTTCCCCACAGCCATGTTAATAATTATCACAACAGTGAAATAATAACCTGAAAAAAGCAACTTTCTTTAATAACTGGCCTCCTTTTTTTTAGCTCATAATCTGATTTTTGCCTGACAGATCCTAAAAATTTTCATAAATTGGGAAATGTCTGAAAACATATTCAAGTGATTAATATCTTTAAAAAAATACAAAATGATAGGCACTATATTCTGAAGCTGTCCCTAGAAAAGACTCTGATATAGGCAAACTAACACCAAAAGATATGCATCTGCATCTATACCTGTGTAATTATGTTAACATGCTAAAAAAATATGCAAAAAATGCATCAGGATATACAGGATGCAAGCAAGAATTTTGCCATGAAACCAAGCACAGGGAATCTTCACTGAGAGGAACGCAATAAATAAATGACTTTCTCAGTGGAATTAAAAACCCATTTTCTTACTATATAGCTTTTTGTAAGAGAAAAGTGAAATGCTAGCTGATTGGGTTGGGTCCTGAAAAAGTATATTGCATCCAATCCTATCAACGAAACAATTTATTCTTATTAATCTGTGCACTTACAGGATAATTGTCTAGAAAAACCAGAACGCACATTTGTTATGTCATTATATATATATATATATAAAGTTATAAACACACATATGGCAGCAAGATAGAACAAATGAAACATTAAGTAAAACCAATGAAACAAAAAGAAAATAAGACAAGAATTGTTAATATAAATTTCTTTGCATTGCTGATACAGAGGATATGAGCAGACTGTTTCTTTGTGGGCAAGGGAAACAATTTGAAGGAAGGATAGAGTTAGTATGGCCTGGAGTTGATGCATATATCAGACTGGCTGATTGAGATCACTAGTGGTGACATTGACATCTTGCCTGTTGGCCATGATTCTGTTCTAGTTGTTTTGAGCAGTGTTCTTAAAAGCAAGTGTAGTAGATCAGGAACTCTTTTTTTTTTTCTTGGACAGCAACATTCATGATTGACTCTTTTTATATTGTACTTTTTTTTTGACGTTTTTATTTGTGGTTTTGTTCCCGTAACCTTCATATTTGGCTGACATGTAGAGTGAATCAGAGAGAGATCGAATTTGAAACAGAGTTTAATACATATAGAGACAAATGAGTCTGTACTCTGATTAATGCAATGGCATATAGAATGAAATATAGTGTTATATAGGAATAAAGTGTCACTGCCGACACTGTAGTTTGAACATAGATCACCAGTGAGCAAACATGGGCGATCCCGTTTTGAATAAGTAGATCATGTGATTGCAAAGGAAATGTCTATATATGGGAATTAGCATGGCGTCTAATTGATCACCATTTCTATTCTATCCTCTATTACTATTTACGGATCGCGATTCTCTTCTCTATATTAATCACTATATGGATTACTATTCGGCGGTTACTTTTTGAGTAAGTATTATCAAGCAAGTACTATTAGTGTGAGTGTTATTCCAAGGCATTGTTCAACAGTGTTACTATAGTTGTAACTGCGATTACAAAGTCTCTACTACAATGAGCATTATCAAAGTGACAATGAGTATTTGTTGGTATTACAAAAGTGGCAACGAGAGTTCGTTGACATCACAAAATATAGATAAATATTCTGGAAGCTGGTTATTGTAGATTTTACAAGTAGATGAATTTAATAACTGGTAGGAAATTGTGTAATATCAGTCTTTTGAAAGGCCAGCCAGCTTTCTTTAAAATAATTGACATTTAAATTACAGATTTTTACAGTGTGTTGAATTACAGTTACCATTATCACAGTATATTTATAGTCTCAGTAACAGAATGAATGACATTTATGAAGAGACTTAAATATGAACAGGCAAATCTACAGTTAATTATAGGAAAACTGAAAAAATATGTATATATTTAGGTAAGTAGAAGGGTATGGAAAGAGTAAGACATATCTACATCTTTGCATATAAATATACTTGCCATTTGCAGACTGGCTTAATGGAATGTTTTTTAAGTAGTATTAAAACAGTAGCTGCTACTTTTTTTACACTGGTTTTAAAATAATCTATTTCTTTGCATCTTAATATGTGACCATCAACATTGATAGTGATGGATAAGATGGGAACAACTGTTTGGATTGTTGGTTGATTTTGTTTAGTGGCATATCAACACCTCTATGAGTTATTTAATGCTTAAATCTAAATATTTTTAACACAATCTTATGGCTTCAATTACAAGTAAAATGTATTGTTGGTAATTCTGATATAGATATTGTTGGTAATTTTTTTTATATAAAAATGTGTTTCTGGTATTTTTATACTTTCATTGTCTTGTTATTGTTTGTGAGTTCACTATTTTCCCATACCTGGGACCCTAACAGGTGCTACCACCCCTGTCAGGACCGATTTGGGAACAGCAGTTAAGTTTATTTATTTCATAAAAAATACAAAATTGTGGCACAAGGCCGAAGGGGAGATGGAGAGACGCTGGTCTTCATTAGCTAGCTTAATCCTAGTTAATCAGAATCACAACCCATTCATTCATTACAATTTGCCCATTCACCACAAAGACTCATCCATCACCATTCAATCCTGCATATACCATAATACTGCATACTTGCAGGGGACCAACAGAATATCCCATGATGTAAAAATTTCATTTCATTCTCCATAAAGTCCGTTTATATGAAAATCTCATGATTTATTAAATGATGGGGGAGGATGAAACCAGAAAACAAACTAAAAGGAAAAACAAGGATAAAACTAAAACAAAACAATGTTAGTTGTTAAGTGGTGGTTGCATGCTCCTCAAAACCTACAATCTCCTGATCAGAGGCCATGCTGCCGGATGTAGTTTATCATCACACCCAGGACTATGTTTGGATTGTGATGGATAATATGTGAACAACTACATTGATAGTGATGGATAATATGCAAACACCTTTATTGCTATTGATGGATTATATGGGATCATCTATATTGATCATGATTGATAATATGTAAACATGTGTACGGATAGTGAATATTGAACATCTGTATTGATAATAATGAATAATATGTGAACATCAGTATTGATAGTACTGGATAATATACAAACATCTGTATTGATAGTGCTGGATAATATACAAACATCTTTATAATGTATTAGGTCATCCCATAAGTTCTGTCCGAATTTTAACTTTTTCTTAAAATGAACAAAATTTAAAGAGTATTTTATAATGTCTAATGGAGCTGAACATTATTTTTATGTTTAGATGCATTTAAACTGATCAAATTTTATTTCAGAGAACAATAAAATTAAATTTTGTTTGATTAAAACCCTGCTAACATAGAAGTACCCAAGAATCATTTAAGGCACATAGTGCTTTATGAGTTCAAGAAAGGAAACTCAGCAGCCGAAGTGGCTAGAAACATTCACTCAGTTTATGGAGAGGAATGTGTGAATGAAAGAACTTGCAGAAGATGGTTTGCAAAATTCAGAGGTGGAGATTTCACCCTTGAAGATGAAAATCGAACCAGATGTCCAGTTGAGTTTGATGAAAAGCATCTTGTTAATAGATGGAAGGATAATCAGGGAAAATACATTGTTGATTGAATCTGTAATTAAATGTAACATTTGGTCACTTGTTTTCTTTATTCAAAATTCGGACAGAACTTATGGGATGACCTGATATAATATGTGAATATCTAACATCTGTATTGATAGTGATGGATAATACATGAACATCTATTTTGGTTGTGATGGATAATATGTGATCATTTGCCTTGATAGTGATGGATATATCAACATCTGTATTGATAGTGATGGATAATACATGAACATCTATTTCGGTTGTGATGGATAATATGTGATCATTTGCCTTGATAGTGATGGATATATCAACATCTGTATTGATAGTGATGGATAATACATGAACATCTATTTTGGTTGTGATGGATAATATGTGATCATTTGCCTTGTATTGATAGTGATGAATAATAAGTGAATATCTTTATTGATAGTGAATATTGAACATCTATATTGATAGTGATGGATTATATGTAAACATCTACATTAATTGTGGTTGATATTTTTTTTTATAGTTTTCTGAATCATTTTGATACCATGGATGGTATCCAAATGAAAGTCTCAATCAGACAAGACTATTTAACAATGAAACTCAAGTTTTTAGGTTAATCTTTTGGTTTTGTAGCAATTTGCAGTGTTGAGCAAAATTACTGTTGACACGGCTTTGTAGTGATTACTACTATGTTTGCCACGCCTACATTTTTCTCAACTGTGATTGGTCAAATAATAAATACTAACTATCACAGGACAATTTACTGATCACATTCACCACACTGAATTTTTCCTACTGTTAATTCACAAACATGCTTTTGTTATAAAATCACCGATTGGGTAATTTTTCATCCAATCAGATATTTTTTGTGTTCTTTTGAAATTTCTCCCGCCGTTGTCCTGGGAGCCTACTGATAGTAATATAAACCAAGATTCGTTCCAAAAATAGACAGTAGAAGCAGAACTCAGCAACTCACATGCGTCTACACAGACTATTCATTCTACTCACTGCACACACACACACACACACACACAGAACTTAAATATCATTCACCATCAGTTCTATGTAACAAGCCAAGTTGCAACAGCTCTGTTAGTTATATACAATCCACAACTGAATTACTACATGTTCTGCTGAAAACATCATTCTATCTAATACAAAACTTTGAACATTCTTATTCAGAAAACTTGTTTTATTACATTTAATCTTTCAGCTAACAGATAAAGGGAAACTACTACTTCTTTCTTATTGCTTCACACATTACAAAAATGTTTTGTATTTGTTGATTTTAATATATATTTTATCGTTGAAACAAAAATCGGTTTTCCATGTTTTTTTCTTAATTCAAAAATGTATAATTGTTAATTGCTATTCAACACGCAGCCACATCAATCTTTTCAACACAACCAGCATTTACAGCTTATTCTATATTCAATTTCTTTATTGCTTATATTAAATTTGTTATATATATATATATATATATATATATATATATATATATATATATATATATATATATCCAAGTGTGGGATTGGTATATACGGAGTAAATTCCAATAACCAACAATTATTATTCTTGAAAGAGAACTCAATACAGAGTAGAGCAGATATAATCATTTATTTAAATATTATAACATAAATATGTTATAAAATCACTACAAAAATAGCCATTTTGTTTCAACACCTCTGGTGTCTTATCAAGTGGATGTAGAATGTAGAATAAATGGTTTTAAAAGTTTCAAATTAATTAACGATCCTTAGCTAGGAGTAAACGCTGTTACATAAGCTAGAATGACCAATCAAAATACAAGTATATGGTAATTCGAAAAATTTGACAACTAAGCAAGGTTATCATAGATATTAAAAGATTTATAAAATTTGAAATTAAAATTAAAAGTAAAAAATTACCTATTTAGAAATCTAAATCAAATCTCTATTAAGTTTTAAATTTTAGAATTACCGAGGAGAAAAAATAAAAATAAAAAATACATATGCTATATAATTTATTTTTTCATTGAAATTATGTTAAAAAGGATGTTCGTAGCTCCAGACAAAAATGTATACATTTTTACAGTTTAACTTCAACATCAGTTTAAATTCAACATGGTAGCCACCTCTCACATCAAACAATTCAAACACACTCAGGTTATAATACATAAGCGCCCAGACATATTTAGATATATATACACACACAAAAAAAACGGTGACGAGACACGACCCTTGATAAAAAAAAAACACATACACACACACACAAACACGCAACCAAACATGCATGCACTTTCCTTACACATAGACATCAATAAACACAGGCACATACATCTACATGCACATTGACCTAGACAATCAGACGCAATAGCCAAAATGAACATATAATATGTTATTAAACGAATTTTAACTTGAAATATAACTGATCTAGTCAAATATATATAGATAAAATTTATATGTGATATATATATATATATATATATATATATATATATATATATATATATATATATATCACATATTTGTTATATTAAATTTGTTATAACTGTTCTATATAATGAAATATTTAAAGTTCTTAGTATTTACTAATGCCACTTCCTGAATTTTTATGATGTTTTGGCTTGATTTAGTTTGGTTTGGTTTGGTTTGTTTTATGGCATATCAACTTAAATGGGTTATTTAATGCTGACAAAATTTTCATTGTTGGTAATATTTTTTTTCCAAAAATCTATTTCTGGTGATATTTTTTCCTTCAAAAAAATCTTTCTGGTAATATTTTTTCCTTCATAAATCTATTTCTGGTAATAATTTTCCTTCACTGGTAATATTTGTTTTAAAAAATATATAGCTGGTAATATATATATTTTTTTTTAAATGCATGGCTGGTAATATTTTTTTTCAAAAATGTATTGCTCGTAATAATTTTTTCATGGTGTTTTGACCCCAGTTTGGAAGTTAACTATTTGCCCATAGCTGGGACCCTAACAGGTGCTACCACCCTGGGTTCGGATGGACCTGGGAGCACCAGCAATTAAGTGGTGGTTCCATGTTCTTCAAAACCTCCTGATCAGAGGCCTTGCTGCTGGACTTAGTTTATCATCTTACCCAGGATGGATTTTTATGGATTCAGAGTAATTGCTGTAATAGTTTCTATCTCAAAAAAGTTTATTTTGAGTCTTAATGGCTAGAAACAAACAAAATATGGAATCAGCAAGAAGAGTTCAAGTTATGGCTGAGACAATTTCTGTTCTCTTCACCCCTATCCCATTACCTAGGTGTAACATTGCAGGGCTAGGAGGACAATGCTGAATTCAAAACTCCTTCTTTTCAACTACGATTGAAAATAGTAAAAGTGACTTATGCATTCATAAAATCTATTTGCTAAAATATGATCAGTGCCAAAAACTAAAGAATTGATTGAATCCAAAATTTAGAACATTTCTTTTTATTTCTGTTTCTTTTCGTCACAACTTGCAAATTATCATTCTATGATTGCTAAGTAAACCACATTGATTGGAAGTAAAGAATAAAACATTTCCGTTCCCTTTCAAGGCTGATGTTAATCCCCAGAAAAGCCACTTATTGCATGTTCTCAGGTTAGCATTCTTGGCAGAAAGGAAATGAAGACATCATATTGAACCAATTGCAAGGTCTGCTGCTACAAAAGTTGGTGCACTGTGTTGTGCAAGAAAATTTTTCTCTCCATCTATCTTTCTATCTATCTTACATATTTATAAGTCTACCATTCATCCTTGCTTTGAATATTGCTACCACATCTGGTCCAGTGCTCCTGCTATATATTTAGAGATTCAAAGATGAATCAACAATTTTCTTTTGGTCTTGACATGGTAGATTAGCTTCCGTCACTTTCCCACCACTGTAAAGTAGCTTCTCTGTGACATTTCTATAAATACTTTCATGGGAACTGTTTGGATGAACTCTTCACTATGGTATCTAGACTTTATGAATTTAAGTGCAGTACTAGATTGGTGGCAAAGTCTCATCAATTTTGGCTCTATGCAACCATAAGTTCTTTGCTAACAGTTTCTTTTCTGGTACTTTTGCCTGTAGAAGTCTTTTCCAGCTCCATGATTTCAGTGAACTTTGATCTTCAAAAATTTAAATGTAGTGTCAATCACTATCAACCGTCTTCTTGATTATTCTTATTTTATTGTTTTTAATAATGTTTCTTTTTTTTTCTTATTCTTTTGCACTCAGTAACACCTTGTGTTTGTGGCTTTCCTGCCTTGCTTGGAGTGAAATGAGTAAAAAAAAAAAAAAAAACACTTGTAAAAAATGAATACTAAACAGTAAACATAGTTTTAAGGCAAAATATTTCCTTTTTTTATTTGTCATTTTAAGAAAATACTTTTGGTATATGTTTTTTTTTATTAATTATTTTGCCCCAAGAAAGGTGATAATGCCACTAAGACACAAGGGTTACTGGGAGTAAAAGAGAAAGAGACAACTTTAGTGAGGAGAAAGGACATTAAAAGAACAAGATTCAGGAAGACAGACGATGGCGACTGACATTGCATTTAAATTTTTGAAGATTGGATGTGGCAGGGAGGCAAAAAACCAAAAGGGAATTCTATTGGTGAGAAAATAAATTATTAGATTAGAGCATACTTACATCTAGCTATTTCAATAGTAAAATGATGAGAGCTAGTTTCCAATCTAGTAGTATATTTAAATTCATGTGGTTGGGGTATCTAGGATGAGATCTAATTAGAATAACTGTTATGAAACTATTTATAGAAAAGACAGAGGGAAGCCATATCAAGGTGGTGGGAAAGATGCCAGGTCAGGACCAATAATGTTACAGGCCCTTTTACGAATTCCGTTGAGAGTCTCAAGATATATTGCTAAAGCACCAGATCTGATATGGCAGTAATATTCAATGCATGGATAAATAGTAGATTTATAAATGTGCAAGACAGATTCAGATAAGAAAAATTATCTGGTACAAACCAACCTTCTTAGCAGCAGACCTAGATTCTATATAATCACTTCACTTCATGTCAGTGAAAAATGTTAAACCAAGAAAGTGTAATGTGCTGCTCTCTTGAAGGTTAGCCTCAGCCATACTGATGGAGGGCAAAAATGATTCTTTATAATGAGTGAAGAATAGCAGTTTGATTTTGAACTAAAAGAAAACAACATTTTGAATATCTAGTTGGAGAAAAGATCTTTGGCATCTGTTCTTACAATCAAGCAACAGATATTATCAAATGTGATAATAAATATTTCCTGTTAATAAATTTCTGGAATGTGCAGCTTTTAAAACTTATTTTGTATTTACTGGTGTTTGGTTGATATAATCATTTGAAAGGCAAATAGAAAAGCAAAGTTTTTAAAATCATTTTAAGTCAGCAGTCATGATAAAGACAAGTTCAGAACTATTTAAAGTTTCAGATATCTTCAAAGAAATAATGATATATATATATATCTTAGCTTTTACATCCATGCTTAAAATAATGTTTACCAAGTCGAATTATTGGGAATTTACTGAATGGAGAAGTATTCAAAGAATTCTGCATTATCTCATTTACATTTTACTATTTTTTTAATCATTTCACCCCAATCAAAGCAATAAAGCCACTAAGATATAAATGGTTACTGAGTGTAAGAGAATATGAAAAAAAGAATAGATTGATGATGAATTCGTTTTCTATAGATCAACCTTTTGCAGATTATTTAAAGCCAGAAAATATTTTTAGATTCTAAGAAAGTTTTTGAGAAAATAATGATTTAGTGATACAAGTCTTACTAATTGACCCATAGCTGGAGGGAGAATGTGACATCATACCTTTCCCAAAGGTATTTGCAGATAAGTGAATATAACAAACCCAAGTGAAATTCCAAACCATTACCCATTACAACACCTGCATATCTAAGCTTCCAGCACAAGATATTCCAAAATAGTCACCCAGCTAGGTACTGACCAGGCTTGCCATAGCTTAACTTCAGTAATCATATAGGACTTGGTGTTTCAACATGATGTAGCTATAAGCCATTATTAAAGAGAGAGGACAGTAAAAGAACAGGAATTAAGAAGAAAGAGGATATCAATTGACATTGCATTTAAAATTTTGAAGTTCAAAGTTGACTGAAAGAAAGTTTCGCATGTGTGAGAGAAGAAACTGTTAGCATAGAACTTACAGTTATATCTAGCCATTTCAACTTTAAAATGATGAGATTCTGCTGCCAATGTAGTAGTGCATTTAAATTCATAAAGTCTAGGTTCCAAAGTGGTAAGTTCATCAAAACAATTATCATGAAAGTATTTATAAAAAAATGCACAGGGTAGCTATTGTACAATGGAGAGAATTGGCTGAAGCCTAGGTGCTGTATGAGGACCAATAACATTGCATATTCTTTTTTGTATTTTATTAAGAATCTCTATTACATAACAGAAGCTTCAAACCAGATATGGCAGCAATATTCTATGCATGGCTGAATCAAAAATTGTCTAGCATGAACTAACTTTCCTAGCAACAGACCTAGCATTTGATTCAATATAATCTTTCCACTTCATGTCAGCAGAAAATATTAGCTCAAGAAGGTGCAATGAGTCACTCACTTTGAGGTTAGCATCAGCCATGCTATGGTTAAGATGATTAAAAGAGAGAAGTTTTGTTTTGGAGGTATTAAAATTAACAAACCATTTTCTTGCTCGACTTAACAACAGACTGTACACCATTTTTGAGATAAGCTGCCAACTAGGCCTTCTGAACTGATTAGATTTACCATTAAGACAGGTGTGAATAGCTAAAGCTATTGCTTTATTCTGTTATTTTCTCTTCTTCACTTTTGAAAACCAATAAGTTTTAAGACAATATAAAAAGTGAAAACTTGAACAGACTCGTTATTTTTTTTTCTTCTTTCGTTTAGAATCAAGTTCTATAATATTATCACTTTATGAAAGCCAGGCTTGTATTGTTCGGTCCCAAGATATGAAAAAAGAGAAATTGACTCATATTAGATTATGAAGAAACACTGCCTATTTCTGTCATGAGATGGTAAAATTCTTTCACCAATTTTAGCTTAATGAAAAAAGAAAATGCTTATTTTATTGTCAATTTTCATTAGGTCAGCCAAGCCAGACATTTTAACATGCTTGCTGACAGATTCAATTTCCAACTTTATCTTCAAGCATTTTCATTGCTTAAGACAACTGCTAACCTTGCTGCATTACAAGTCATGAATAGGTTGTTTATTCGATTTGTAATGTATTTCACTGATGTTTACATATATATGTGCATAGAATAACCAAGAATATGTTCTTTTCTGTGCGGTATCTTTTCAGATGTGGGGGTGGTGTAATGGATAGCAGGTCAGAATGAGAAATCTGCAAGCTGAGTTCAAATTCAAGTCAGCCTCATTACATTCCATTTCACAGCGATACTCCTAGGATAAGAATGAAAAAATGTTTTCTCCTCCCACCACTAGCTATGGGCTAAATATTAGGGCAGACTAGGCTCTTTAGCCTTGGTTGGCAACCAGTGTTTGAGAAGGAAAACTCTGAATTCAAAATTGGTGAAGGACATACAAGGTGAGATGGGTAAATTGTTGCCATTTTATATTTTTAATTTAGTACATGCCTGTTATTTGTTTTAAATTTTATTGACTGTACAGTATAGTAGGGTCAATGGGACACTATAAGGAAAAGAGTACCATGAATAAGTTCACACCACCAGAAATTTGGAAATGGCATGCTGTACTGCTTGGCATTTGTGCTGAAAGTTCCAATACAAACACTTGAGTGTTTGGACAGTGCTGAGGATTCAGAAAGAGTTGGGTGAGTCTAATGGTGATTACGAAAGTACAGCACTTTGGAAAACTCTCTAATTGTTCTGATAAGAAAAGAACTCCAGAATTTGTTGATGAGATCCAGGCCATGATTGAAAATTATCCCTCCAAGTCAATCAGGTCCATAGCAGGGAGGTAGTGTCGCCCTGGGTCAACAGGACTCTGCACCATGCCACACAAGCAGGAGAACCAAGTCATGGATGTCAGACAATTTCTGCAACGACATCAACCCATACATCTGGCCACCTAACTCCCCAGACCACAACCCCATTGATTATTGTCTGTGAGTGAGAATCCAACAAAACTCCTTGTAACACCAAAGATGAACTGAAGGCAAGGATTACGGCAGCATTCACCAACTTAAACAAGGAGACTGTCCAGAAGAGTTGCAAGAGATTCTGTAGTCGTTTGGAGGCTGTGGTTAAAGCCAATGGAGATTTTATTGATTAAATTTACTCTTTAGTATTTTAAGATGTTTCTGTGTAATTTTGGTAAATATAGCTGTTAAAATGAGATGTCAGTGTTATTTTCATTTTTGTGTAATTTAGATGACAACTTATCCATCGCACCCTGTACTATACAGCTAATGAAATGATAGTGTTCACAATGACGCAATTATCTTGACTGCAGTTGATATAATGGATGGATGGATCTTTTGTGGGAGATCATGGATCTTCGCAATTTCCTTTAATCCTAAGCAATGTTTGACACATTACCAACCTTATTGGTCCCCACACTGCCATCAATTCATACGAACTGGTTAGGAAGGTCTCTCAGTTTGACTCTGTCTCTTTGCCTTTAATATATCCTGTGAGTGTTAAATTATCCAAACTTTCTTTCCTCATTATGGTGGATTCTCCTGTCATATTCGACGTATGAGGGTCAAGCAGCTCAGTTCCTAGGAACCGACAGCCAGACACCAGCACATATGATTTGATTATAGTGGTGAAGGCTTTGTGCAGAACCAACCACACTTTTTGAAGGACCAAATACAGAGACCTGGTGCACTACATGCCACAGGGTCCCCAAATAACCCTCCGTAGGTTTTGAATTCAGAGTTGCCCTTCTTGTAGACCAATTGCCATCCAAGGCTATAGAAGCTAGTCTGCCCTGCTATTTATCCATAGCTGGAGGGAGAAGAAGGGTATTAGTACATAAGTGAAAGTAATGGATTCGATTGGAATAGTTACAAGTATTCCTCATTATATATCCCAGAAATTTAAATTCTTTCTGATTTTAGGCATAACACAGAGGAAGCCTACCTAACAGTTTTCTTCAGCTTAATTTTCCAATCATCAAACAGATTTTACAAGTCTTCAAACACTTTTCCACATTTGATACAGAATATTTGAAAACAGGAAATTTTATCAAGTCCCCAGTAAAAGTTTTACAATAAATGCACAAAAATAAGTTTTTGTTTATGGTTTTGAATTTATTTTTATAATCTTTTATTCCTCAGTGTGGAAATCATTCATATTGGGAATAATCTTATAAATTTTGGCTAGAAACAAAGATATCACACATTGCGTAGAAACAAATAAAGACCAAAAGAATAAAGGAACATGACATATTGAATAAATTGTTAAGTCTGCAGCTAAAAAAGTTGGTTCACTATGTTATGTTAGCTTTTTTTTCTTGCCAGAAGCTATTTTACATATTTATAAGTCTACCATTCATCCTTGCTTTCAATATTGCTGCCACATCCGGTCTGGTGCACTTGTTATATATTTAGAGATTCTTGATAAAATCCAAAGAAGAATCTGAAATGCTATTGGTCCGGACTTGGCATCTTGACTTCAGTCCCTTTTGCACTGCCATAACAAAGCATCCCTGTACCTTTTCGATAAAAAATATTTAATAGTAATAGTACCCAGACTTTAAAAATGTAAGCAGAGTACTAGATTGGCAGTAAGGTCTCATCATTTTACAGTTGAGCTGGCTAGATGTAACTGTAAGTTCTATGCTAACAGTTTCTTCTATCACACTTATCACTTGCAAAATTCTCTTTCAGCTTCTTGCTTCCCAGTCAACTTTGGTTGTCAAAAATTTAAATGCATTCTCAATTGTTATTTTCAGTCTTCTTAATTCTTGTTCTTTTATTGTCCTCTCTCCTTAATAGTAGTTTTTTTTCTCATATTCTCTAACACTCAGTAACTCCTTGCATCCTCGTAGCTTTATTGCCTTGCTTGGAATGAAATGAACAAAATAAAAAAATTTTAAAAAAAAGGTTAAGTAAAACTGGTTCAGATATTATACAAACATCAGTAAAGAAACTCTATTTCTCTATTTCTGTTTTGTGGCTTCAATTAAATCTGATCAATGTGGGTTTTATGAAGACATATATCAGGAAATGGCTGCCAGTTCTGACTCTAATAGTTAGGTCCCATGTTTAAAGTGTGGATGTATGTATCTTGTGATTGGTAAGTCATGATTTATTGATGTAAGACTGGGGAAAATAAAGTGTCCAGCACACAGATTACAGAAAGTATAATGCTGGAATAAGGGCAAAGATTAAGAATGCTTTTTGCAGTAAGTTAGAATTTGGCTCTAGCAATGAAGACACACCAAGCTATCAGTTTACAATGCTATTATTCTCTCTGTGCTAAAATATGGCACAAAGATATTGCCTCTCAGCAAGACCTTCACCTCCCACACCATCAGGACCATCAATGGGGTGCACTAGTCTGATCTTGTGTCCAATGAGGAGGTCTGCCAGATGACTATCCACCTCACCATCGCTCAGCTCGGTGGTCATTGATGACAAGAGGTGTTATCTACTATTTCAACCCACCATCTGCAAACTGACAATGACCTCATGGCAGGCTATGCAGCTGCTGGAAGGACCACCAGGAAATTAATCTGGTGCTGGAGAATGTTCCAATGCTCTGCCAAGACTATGAAAGCTGGAATGACATGCTGGCTCACGTGGGCTCAGTGCCTTCATAATGAGATTTAGAATCAGATGAAGACATCCTAATCTGTAAGTCTAATGTTCAAACCAGTAAGCCTATAAAATGCTTATGCTAAGCATAAAATATGAAATTTCATGCAAATCACAAAATAATAACAGAAATTATTAAAATGACTTTCCATTTAATAAAGGTATATTTTTTATAATTCATATTATTAACCTGGCTTGTTTAAAAATTTTTAACAGTATAAACTATATATTTCAAGGTTGTTTAAATCTGATGTAAATTTTACATAAAAAAATATCAATTGACAATTGAAAATAGTGAGAAAACCCAGAAACACACCTTAACAAATGCTATCTCTTCTAAGTCTTTAAAATACTAATTATATTTTAGTATTATTCAATATAAAATTTATTAACCCCTTTAAATTTATTCATCATTGTATCAAAAAGATATATACATATATGGGTGATTCCATCTCAAATTAACCAACAGTCACAGATAACCCTATCTGAAAAATCTTGGAAAATTTACATTTATACCTTGATCAAATTTATTGGTAAATCTCAAATATTAGATCAGTATTTTTAATAGTTTTAAAATCAGATATCTTGAAATTTCACTAAATTTCTTCCATTTCTTTCAACAAGGATATTGCATGTATAGATTTGAAACATGGTGAGAATAGTTAACATTCACTATTGATTACAGAAATATAAACTGGTTAAGTGTGTCTTACATACTTTTAGTTTTATAAGGACCTAAATTTGGCCAAAATGCAAAATAGGTGCTCTCCACTTTGAGAGCTCATTTTCAAATTATGCCAAATACAGCATCCTGATTAGTTTTCCTGCCATTTATAACCTAATAGATTATTTCTATACAATAATCATATATACATATGTTTTGAACAATAAAAAATATTAAAAAATTAAAATTTTCTGACACACTGTGAACTACAGAAGTGAATGACTGTTTCTGAAGAAAGTGAAGTTAATCTATATTTTCTTATTTATTTTTTTATTGTTAATTTTGGTCAGTCCTTGTGTTGGTCAAATGGCGTCTTTCAAGTTGTTTTTATGATGGAGGATGGGAGATTCCTGACTCTCAGAATTCCCTCCTTGGTCATTTTGACAGTTTTATTGGTTGCTGGGAATGGAATGTGTGTGTTAAGTGTATGCTATCTTTTAGTACTTAGGGCGTGTGTGTGATGTTTCTATGTGTATATATTAGTATAAGTGCGAGACCTGGACACCTCCTCAAGCATGTCTGTCCTGTCTGAGTGAGAAATGTGGGTAGGGTTTGATTTATGAGGTTATATATTAATTCTATCTATGTTGTTAAATTTGTGGTTAAGCCCATCTGGACGAAGTGTTTTGAGGTACAAAATCCATTTGTCTTTATGTTCCTCTTGAATTTTTCTAAGATTATCTTTTTTTGTCTATTTTTATTTTCTCAATTATAGCGAATTTTGCATGGCTTTTAAAATCATGTTTTTCTAAGTGGAAATGTTGTTCTACAGGTAATAATCTTTCATGGGGAGCCGACTTGATCCGATTATGATAATTATTAATTCTGTAGTGAAATATTTTTCTACATACTATTTCTGCCATAGTTAGCATTCTAATAGGTAAATTATGTTATGACTTCTACAGTTAGAGTTGTGTTAGATTTTGAAAGAAGATTTAGTGATTGAACTAGTGAATGAATTGGTATATCTAATGTGGTTACAACATAGACTCCTTTTGTTGTTACATGGTTGGGAAAATCCTGTTGTTTTTATTTTGGGTCTATTACAGGTTACCTTATCAATTGAAATTTGGTTACTAATTTCCTTAATGTTCTTAGGTCTATGATATGCTAGAAGGCTGGGTTCCGCAAACAAAGTTTTTAGGTCTGGTTTGAGATGTAGTTATTTCCAGCGACTTTTAATTATCTGAGATAGTGGAGGAAGAGTTGTATTGAAAGTTGTTACTAGAGGGATGTTTCTGGAATTATTCTTAATTTTATACATTAAGGTGTCTTCTCTAGGTGTGGAAATTGTGTTATTTATTTGTTCCCTGATTAGGTGTTATTTATAGCCACATGTCGTAAATTGATGCTTGAGATTTTAAGCATGCTTACTTAGTTCTCCCTTGTTAGAGCATATCATTCTGAGTCCAAGTGCTTGTGAATAGAGAAGGTTCTCCGTGACGTGTTTAGTGTGGGAAGACTCTTAGAGTGCAGATAGGTGTGGGTGTTGGTGATTTTAGTGTGTAGCGTTGTTTATAATTTTCTGTTTTTATCAATGTAGATGTGGGTGTTTAAAAATGTTACTGATCGTGTTGATTTTTTGCGGTCGAACTTAATGGAGTCATGTACCATGTTTAGGGGTCATAAGGAATTCAGTGATTTTCTCCTCCCTGACCATGTGTATGAAGAAGATATCATCGATATATCTTGCATAGAATATGCAGTCATTACCAATGAAGGAATAAATATGGGTCTCTTTAAATTTTCCCATGAAGATTGTGGCATATGATGGAGCTGCAATGGTGCCCTTTGGCACATCCTTTTACTTGTAGGTAGTGTCTTCCATTGAAATTGAAAGTATTCAATGTAAGAATATGTTCCATATGTTTTATGATTACTTTTGTGGGGGGGGGGGTCTTCTTTTGTTCTTTTAGTAAGTGCTTCTTTAAGGGCGGTTAGACCTTCAATTCTTTGATTCCCCAGATCACTGTGGCACCATCTTTGTCAACCTGTGTAATGATTAAGTCATCTGTATGTGCCAGTGTGTCAAGAGTTGCACATTCCCCTTCAATGATATTGTTATGTGGCAGCTATATATATATATATATATATATATATATATATATATATATATATATATATATAATGTAGTGTTACATTAAAATATGAACATACCACATACCCACTAAACTGTACATCTTGTTTCAACGTTAAAAAACTTTTTTAAATATTTCATCAGGTGGGAAATCATGATGCCACCTGATGAAATGTTAAAAAAAATTTTTAACGTTGAAACAAGATGCATAGTTTTATAGTGGGTATGTGCCTGTTCTAATTTAACACTGCATAATAAATAAATATTTATTGCTCTACTTTTGTATTGAGCCCTGTTTTAAATTAACGTTCTGAATACTGAAATCTTACTCTTCATTCTTTTACATTTGTGCATATATATATATATATATATATACATATATATATGAATAAATATAAAAGTGAACATAGAAGTCAACACTTAGAGGCGACAGTCTGTTTCATGCTAGTGCAATCGTCAGGCAACCTTTATATATATATATATATATATATATATATATATATATATATATATATATATATTTAGGCAGCATATCTTCATTCAAACATATTTCATTGAATAATATAGACATATTCTGTCAATTTATTTTTATACTGATCCTTTCCAGTTCTCTAATCATTTTCTTGATATCAAGATGAAATTCCTCAAGGAAGGTGCTGTAGTTTTTCTAACCCAAGTACTTTCGATCTTTTCCAAGAAGAAGATCATCTTCAAAACAAACTTATTGTAACTGCCATAAAATCTGCATTCCGTTGTTATGGTGATTTTTTAAAAACACGTGCGAAAGTGCTTTGTAATTATTTTAAAATTTTAAATTTATCAATTGTAGCTATATATATATATATATATATATATATATATATATATATATATATTAATACATGTTTCATTAAATAATATAGATAAGTGTTGTCTATATATTTTATATTGTCTATATATTTTATGTAAGTTTTTTTCATATAGTCCGATATAAAAAAAAAAACTTACATAAAATATATAGACAACACTTATCTAAATTATTTAATGAAACATGTATTAATGAAAAAATGCTGCCTAAATATATATAACTACATGAAACTTATATAATTGTTCTGTTAGTCAAGTTAATTTCTGACTGCTGACTATCACCTTTTCCTAGCATTTAAAGCACTGCATAGGGATTGAATGCTGAAACATGCTCAGGCAAAGATGAGGTTCAAAATTGCAGATGCATTTCTTTTCTCTTGCTGCCAAAAATGTTTAGTTTATATGCTGAATGTGGATTTATTAAATACTAAACACTTCTAATACTTCAGTGTATGGATCAATTATAACACATTTGATAATGAAATAGAACCTACGCTGGAGGTAGTTTTGCCCAACACTACAAATTGCTACAAAGCCAAAACATTAACCTACAAACTTGAGTCATGTTCTTAAATAGCTTCATTTAATCAGCTTCTTTATTAAAAAAAGAACTTAAATATAATCTACCCTTTTTATGCTATCAATCAGTATCATCCATCTTAATTCTGTTTTTTTGTTTTTTTGTTTTGTTGTTGTTCTCTCTCCTTGATAATATTTTTTTCATATTACTTCACACTCAGTCGCCCCTTGCATGATTATTGCCTTACATGGGATGAAATGATTTTTTTAAAAATGTTATACTTTTGTTGAATATTTTTTCAAGCTGTAGTAGACGAAAGTTGCTACTTTCTCAGTGACCACATATGTAACTGATGAAAACATCTTAAGACCTTGGCGGATGCAGGCATGTACTTTTCTGTAAAAGAGTCAAAGTATGTGTTTGTATACAAATAATTATTGTTCTTTGATATAGCATGTTTTGTCGATTCTCCATGACACATGCATCCACAGCCACCAAGTGATTATAAATCAATTCTTTCAACCAAAGAGAAATTAAGTTTTCTTTTTGTCTTTCAGCATTTATCAATGATATTCTCCCAAACATTTAACAATCAAAAGCCTGCAGAAGGTAGTATTCTGATGATCAAATTTGATTCACCAGCAATTCTAGCCTTGGGACTATGGTGTTCAGCATTAATGCAAGAAGCGGCAATTTGATATTGATTTGGGATTTTGTTGATAAACAAAAAAAAACAAAGCTTTCATAATAAAAAAAAGATTTCTAAGAGGCCCAATCAAATACAATCACAAGTTGTGCACTGACCAATAATCTGTTGTTGTTGTAGCAGAAAAACACAGCAAAATATACTGCTTTTTGGTTGATAATCCTTGCTTTATTCAAATCTAGAATGGGGTGTAGGAAAGAGGTTCAACAAGAGAAGAGCTTTCTTTTTATTTCAAATCATCTGTTAAAATAGTTTTCAATGAATTTAGTATCAGGAAACTGTTACATAATATCAATTTTTCTATACATCAATGAATGCTGAATAATCTTCTTACAGACATGAGGCAACAGAAATCTGGTTCTACAGAAGGATGCTAAGAATACCATGGATTGAACATATGAACAACAACCAAGTTTTAAGGAAAATGGAAGATCAAAGGATACCTAAACTTAACAACAAAGAGAAACAGTTGAAATTTCAAGGGCAAATAATAAGGAAAAAGAGCTTGGAGAATTTGACACTCACAAGACATACTGAAGGTAAGAGGGACAGAGGAATATAGTGAATAAACTACCTACTGACTTTGTGTAAATAATTGGCAAAATGGAGTTTAGGAGAGATATTAAATAGACAAATATTACTAAGAGCTACAAAGCATGAGAAGTTATGGTCAGCCATGATCACACACGTCCTGAAGCAACAGAGCATATAGAATAAGAAGATATCACTACAGTGATATACTTTAAATATTTGGAATATATCTTCCAAATTATTTTTTGTAATAAAAAAAAGTTGATAAAAGATTCATTCCACAAATACATTGTCAGTGAATACTTGAAAAATAAAGCAGAATTATAAAAATTAAATACTTGAATTTTCTTCTTATGTTTGTGTCATATGTGACACTTCAGTCCCTCTAGTAACCTGCATACAAGTCCACATATTCTGCAACAGTGAGAATCATAGAATATAACAACAGGAATATTTGCTGATGCTTTTTGCTGTTGTCTTTTGTCTCTTAGCCAGTCAATAAAACTGATTTCAAAATTTCTGATACTACTCTGGCACAAATATCTCCAGTTATTTCTCTCCAGGGGAACATGCTCAAAGTTAGTATAAGGCACATTGACAGCTGAGAGGTTATTCTTTAGATTGTCTATATACCTGAGCCATGGGTGCCCAACACTCCTTTATCCATTGTTAAGCTGGCTATACATGAGGACCTTAGGTATTCTGTCATCAGAGATGTTTTACCTGCATCAGGAAAGTCTCAATTCCACGAATTGCATTTTGTGAGAAGATCAGCATTGGACACCCTAACATCAAAAGTATAACCACAGATTGGCTGGAGACAACTTTTGTGGAGGACATATAGCTGATTGTTGTATGGCTCAGAATTGTGGACCCTATATCAGTGTGGTCAAAAAGTCCACTCTATAAACCTGTATTTTGGTATTCAATTTGATACTTCTCTCATTCTAGAGGCAGTGGTGAAGCCTCTCAAATGCACTTGTAGCTTATATATATATATATATATACATATATATGAAATGAATAAGCACATGACATGATGTGTAGTAGTAGAAGATGAGGAGGAGTATAGGAAAATCAAGTCTATTGGAAATGTATCAGTGGGGTATTAAATGAAATGTACATACTTTCTTTTCATCCCACTTCATATGAACTCAAAAGGAACTTTTTAGTATGTATACAATGGGTCATAATTTCTGATCTCTGATTCATAAGGTTTTTTGGTCTGGAAATGTTATTATAGCTAATTTTTCTTGTTGACAAAGGTTACAAATATTGCTATGAATGTTGTAAGCTTTTGCTTTTTTTTTTAATTTTCCAGCTTACAATTGGATCTTTTTTATTTTTTTCCTTAAATTCCACACATGGTTGGCTAGTTTAGTAGAATTTTTAAGGCTTTCTAGATTAAAAGAAGACTTATGAGTGTACCACCTTTTTTCAAAGTTACCCTCAGTACAACCTATGTATATTTTTTTCAGGTCATTTGTATGTATTACTTGTGCTTTGTAAATTACTGATTCAGTTTTGCAAGAAGAAGAGGGCATAAAACCAAACTGGAATTTAAACCTCAAATAAAACAACAAATGAAGAACAATTCGAGGAAAAGAAAAAATATCATTAGGCCTAACCCCCACCCTTTTAACTTGGAAGTCAAGAGTAAAATAGGTAAAATATTTTTCAAATTACTTAATAAACACTTCCCCCAAAATTCTGAATTACATAAAATATTTAATAAAAACACAGATAAATTAAGCTACAGCTGTACTAGTAATTTAGAAACCACAATAAAAAGACAAAATGCCAGAAATTTCAAAACTAATATGCAGCATAACATTCTTAACAGTGAAATATGCAACTGTAGAAATAAAAATACATGTCCATTAGATGGAGTTTGCAAAACTGAAGCAATAATTTATAAAGCAGAAGTAATAGATACAGAATAACAGAAAATAACAATTGGCATTTCATTTAATTTTTTTCAGATTGTATCTAGCAAGAAAGCAAGAAATTGAACGGGAGTTCCACAGGTGAGAAATGTGAGAAAAGAAACAATTAGAGTAGAACAGACAGTTGCATCGAGCTAGTTCAACAGTAAAACGGTATGACCTAGTTGCCAATCTAGTAGCACATCTAAGTTTATGCAGTTGAGGCACCAAGGAGGAAAGCTCAGAATAATTGCCAGGAAAATATGTGTAGAAAAGATAGAGGGAAGCCGTGTCAGGTTCATGAGAAAGTGACTGAAGTCGAGATGCCAGGTCAGGATTGATTACATTACAAACTGTTCTTAGAATAATTTTGAAAATTATGGAAAGGAAAAGCATTATTTCAACCCTTTTAAAGTATCATACTTAGTCCTATTTGATAGTAAGGCAGCAGTGAAAATGTTAGAAAATAGTTTTGTCCTAATATTTCATATTCAATGAAAAGAAGAAATGTTTCACAGACAAGAAAACAATAATTGGAAATCATACAATTGACCAATTTGAATGAAAGGACACAGAGCAAAAAAATATTTTCTGAATAATGTGCCAAAGAGGAAGCTAGTCATTGTATGAACAAACAGAGCTGAGAGATAAATTAATTTATGCAGTGCCAATTTTTTTTTCCTTAAAAGAAATAATGCTAATAACAAAGTCACTTAGGAACAAGACAGTAAACCATATATAGTAACCAAATAATGACTTTTTCTTTCACTGCATGTATGTTTTATAACCTTTGTATTTGTCTACTAACTTTTCAGCACCAATCAACCTTTCCATTTTTCTTTCTTTTTAACATTTTGTCATTCAAATAGCAATCTGAACCCTCAGGGAATAACTAAGATTACATTTTTCTATTTGAAGTTTTTGAGAGGTGATAAAAGGAAAAGACATGTTACATATTTAGTTCATCATAGAAATTATCATTCATGCTGCATGCATAATCTAGTGATGTAAATTTCCATATATTAACTTTAAAGCTTCTATCAGAAAGAGGTGGTTATTGAGCTTAGGTATTACAGGCCATTTTTCAAGCAGAGTTATTTCAATCCTTATTGGGCATCACATAAGTGCAACTCTGAGCCAGCTTAAGCGGTCAAATTGTTTGCTTTTAGAAGGTTGGTTGAATCTTTTATGTCTTAAAGAAAATAATCCTTCATCAGATCTTAAAGACCGGTGCCACAAAATCACAAACAAAGAGATTTACCAAATATCAAAAGCCAAATCACTTGAACCCTTCCAACAGAAACAACAACAAAAAAAGGTCAGCACATGTAACGAAAACAGAAAAACATGATTTTTTTTTTACAGTGATGTTTACTCTGTACTAAGCCCAAGAGCTACTCCAGGTAGAAGGTTACAGAGTAAGAGACAGTTTATGGGGATATGTAGAGAAGATAATAGTTAACCCTAGATTTGAACAGGTTAAGATTGTAGTGATCAGGGAAGCATCCTTTTGGGAAAGAATCCACTCAAGTGGAACTCACATCTCACCAATGGGATACAAAGGGAATGAGGGTGGTTCACTACAATGTGTATGGCATGGTAGGTCTTGGCTGTGAAGGTTAGAACTAAGGGATGCAGTTTGTCTGAACACTTTCCATAGAAATTGCAATAAAGCAGCAAGAGGCTTGCAACATTTTATCTGTGAGAAAAGGGTTGTAGGACAGAAAATAATTTGTCCACCATGAAGACACTTTTGGAAACTGAACACTGGGCAGCTCCTGACCATATATGGCCTCATCTAGCTTTTGTAAAGGTAGAGGATAGTACAAAGGTGTCAGTTACTTACTGGAGCAGTACAGGGGATCCACCATTATCAAGATGTTGATTTTTCCACACAACCTTAAACAAAAGGTTTGGCAGGAAATTCCCATCAGTACTAGAAATAGTGATAACAGTGCACTTGAGAAGTCTATTTTCCGGAAAAAACTTCTTTAAGAAAAAAGAATTTGTAAATTCTAACTGGTCATAATGCTAACTGTACTGTTAATGAATGCCAAATACTTCCTGTACAGAAACTAATACCAATTAGTATTTGATGGCTCTTATCTGAGATCAAGTGACAGTAAGTCTCCTTGATATTCCAGTATTCTCATCAACATAAGAGATTTAGTATAGTAAATATGTATATGTTGTTTACAAATCGCATGTCCTTTAGATTGTATCTCCAACACTAATAACATTAAATTCTTACATTGGCCACATATGTACCACACTCTCTTGTAGGTTGACTTGTCATTTGTCAAAATTTAGTTCAATTTGCACACATATAGATTAGTACATCAGAAATAACCAAAATAATATTAACATAAGACATTTAGTATAGTATATATATATATATATATACATAGATACACATTTATGTCTGTATTATCATTACTATATATTATTATTGTCTATATGTATACACATAGATGCACATTATTATATATTATTATTGCTGTACTACTTTTATTTGTCCTTGCTTTTCACACCATTATCAAAGTCTATATACTGGTGCTGCAAAATCACAAATATCTTTACCAAATAACAAAAGCCACATGAGTTGAACACTTCCAACAGCAGCAACAACAAAAATGGATAGCACTCGTAAATAGAAGAGAAAGTAAAAATATAATCAAGCTGTTAAATTTCCCTATTACCAAAAAAAAGGTTTGGAAGGAAACTCACATCAGTTCTAGAAATAGTGATAACAGCACTGCTTTAAGAAAAATAAATTGTAAATTTTAACTGATCTTAATACTAAGTGTACTGTTAATGAATGCCAGATAGGATATTTCCTGTATACAGTGAGTGTCCCTAAAGTTTGGAAACATAAACAAAAATTATAAAAGATTATAATTTAGTAAACGGCAACTAAGTGTCGCACAAAAGATGCTATTAGCTTTGTCCTATTTATATGTATAGTGTACACCCTTTGTAAAATTAATGTTGTTTACAAATTTCATGTTCTTTTGGAGATTGTATCTCCAACACTAATAACATTAAATTCTTACATTGGCCACACATATACCACACTCGCTCGTAGGCTGACTTGTCATTTGTCAAAATTTAGTCCTATTCGCGCACATATAGATCAACACATCACAAATAACCAAAATAATATTAACATAAGATATTTAGTATAGTATATACGTATATACATAGATATACATTTATGCCTTCAACTCACATGCATTATCGTTACTATATATTATTATTTTCATACTACTTTTATTTTTCCTTGTTTTTCACACCATTATCAAACTCTTATATACTGTCACTACAAAATCACAAATATCTTTACCAAATAACAAAAGCCATATGAGTTGAACACTTCCAACAGCAGCAACAACAAAAATGGATAGCACTCGTAAATAAAAGAGAAAGTAATAATATAATCAAGCTGTTACCAAAAAAAATGGTTTGGAAGGAAACTCCCATCAGTACTAAAAACAGTGCATTTGAAAAGTATAATTTCCTGAAAAAACTGCTTTAAGAAAAAAAATATTGTAAGTTATGAACAACAATAGACTGTCTAGTCAATGAATACTTCCATTATAGAAATGGCTAATTTCGTTATTACGATAAATTTGTAGAACAAGATAAATGTATCCATCCAACTGCATACGCAGTTATTTAATTGTAAACTTCTGGTCTTCATGTCAGTGTATTCCGTTATCAGCTTATCTGTATGCCACCAAGTTCCCATGTCTAAGCAAGACTAAACCAACCAGCCCATTGACCTATCTGTCTGTCTCCCATACAACTCTTCTAGTCATCTTCTACTGTGTTGATGCTTAATAGTTTTTCACTACAGTACAATTCTGCTGGAAAGTGACTTGATGCAATTTTTCTTTTATTTTGATTAGTATTCAGGTGTGATGGAAGATGTCAGTTGTGTCCATCCATTAGTCTGGAACATGAGTATGGAATTTGCATTGTTCTGTTAAGTAAGGAATAAAATATATATTTCACAGACAGTCTTTGCTTTGGCAGTTAATAAAGCAAGTAATATCAAGAACAAGTTTGATTTGTACATTTATATCTAACAACAATTAGGAGGTTTGAACCTTGTTATAGGGCCAGTTTGCTCTTCATTACAGATATCCTTTTTCTTTCTCCTACTGTTTTTTTTAAGTGTATGGTCTCTTTTCTTTACTTTTTACAGTAATAAAAGACCCAAAAGTCATTTGATGTAGAAGATTACAAAGAAAGAGGTACAGTTTATGAGGATATGTGGGAAAAATAACCCTAGACTGGAACAGGTTAAGATTTTAGTGCTCAAGAAAGCATCCTCTTGGGAGTCAATTCCACAAAGTAGTGGTTTATAGGAAGAGCTGTTTAAGTACAATATGTAAGGTAATGTGGGGCTTAGTCATGAGGTTTGGAACTGGTTGAACTAAGGAATGTAGTTCAACAAAACACTTTCCACCGAAATAGTGATAGAGCAGCAAGAAGCTTGTGATGCTTTGTTTATTTATGTTTAATGGCATATCAACACCTTATGGATCATTTAATGCAGAAATTTAATTCTCTTGGGAGCTGAAGTGATTAAGCAAAAAATGTATTGCTGGTAATTTTTTTTCATTACAGTGATGTATTGCTGGTAATATTTTTTCCTTACAAAAATGTATTGCTGGTAATATTTTTTCCTTACAAAAATGTATTGCTGGTAATATTTTTTCCTTACAAAAATGTATTGCTGGTAATATTTTTTCCTTACAAAAATGTATTGCTGGTAATATTTTTTCCTTACAAAAATGTATTGCTGGTAATATTTTTTCCATACAGAAATGTATTGCTGGTAATATTTTTTCCTTACAAAAATGTATTGCTGGTAATATTTTTTCCTTACAAAAATGTATTGCTGGTAATTTTTTTTCCTTACAAAAATGTATTGCTGGTAATATTTTTTCATTACAGTGATGTATTGCTGGTAATATTTTTTCCTTACAAAAATGTATTGCTGGTAATATTTTTTCCTTACAAAAATGTATTGCTGGTAATATTTTTTCCTTACAGAAATGTATTGCTGGTAATATTTTTTCCTTACAAAAATGTATTGCTGGTAATATTTTTTCCTTACAAAAATGTATTGCTGGTAATTTTTTTTCCTTACAAAAATGTATTGCTGGTAATATTTTTTCATTACAGTGATGTATTGCTGGTAATATTTTTTCCTTACAAAAATGTATTGCTGGTAATATTTTTTCCTTACAAAAATGTATTGCTGGTAATATTTTTTCCTTACAGAAATGTATTGCTGGTAATATTTTTTCCTTACAAAAATGTATTGCTGGTAATATTTTTTCCTTACAAAAATGTATTGCTGGTAATATTTTTTCCTTACAAAAATGTATTGCTGGTAATATTTTTTCATTACAGTGATGTATTGCTGGTAATTTTTTTTTTCCTTATAAAAATGTATTGCTGTTAATATTTTTTCATTACAGTGATGTATTGCTGGTAATTTTGTTTTACTTACAGTGATGTATTGCTGGTAATTTTTTTACTATAAATTTTTTTAGACTTTCATAGTGTTTGAGCCCAGTTTTGGAACTATTTGTCCATATCTCTGGGACTGGGTGGATATGAAAACAACAGCAATTAAGAGGTGGTTCCATGCTCCACAAAACCTACACTTTAAAGTATTATAAAATCTCCAATTTGACCTGTCAAAGGTATCCTGTAATAAATTACTGAATTAAATTAATTTTGATTATATAAAGTACAACTTCTGCATCTCCTCCTTTTATGTGCCATGTCCCTTCAGGATGTGAACGGTCATGACTCTCCACAACTTCCTATTATTTGTAGCTCTAAGCAATGTTTGTCTCTTATTATTCCTCCCAGTTTATGTTATGCAATCCATTTACACAAACTTGTTAAATATGTTACTCATTGTTTCTGCTTTGCCTTCAGTATATCCTGTGGGTGTTAAATTCTTCAAGCCTACTTTCCTCATTATGTGACCCAACCAGAAATTTCAACTGACTTTTTCTGATTTTAAACAAAAGTTGTCCCCGTTTTCCTTAACACTTCATTGTTGCTTACATGCTCTGTTCACAACATTCTCGGCATTTATCTGTAGGAAGATTGATATTGCATAACTAGTTTGATGCCAATTTCCAATAATTCAACAATAAGTTATTTGAAATGCACTTGCTGAACTAAGATGCCAATTGATTTGACATGGTACATTTTTTATACAGCCACATTATTTCATGTAGAACATCCTTCTGAATTTAGTTGGCTATAGATCTCATATATTCTATGGCATTAAGTTTAGGAAAATAAAATTATCTATTTTCCAAGTTTGTTGCTACTATGTTGGCTTACACACTATGTAAAAACCTGTTTAGATTGTATATATTAAACAAAAATTCTCTCCACATACACTATAGTTCAAAGGTTTGAGGTTACCCTTGGCAATTTTTTTAAATTGGCCCCAAAAGTAGTTGTTTTATACTTTAAATAATAGAAAATTATTATACATGGTTAAGAAAAGTGAGACATGATTTTTTTATTAGAAATTTTATTATGACAAAAAGAAAAAAAATCATTTTATGATTAAATTATGCTCTTGTCAAAATATCCTCCTTTAGCCTTGATTACTGCAGCACAAATTCTTGGCATTTACTGCAAAAGTTTCTCAAAGTAGAAGTTTGATAATTGATTCCATTCTTTTTTCAATTACACTAAGAACTCTTTTTACATTTTTTTTCATTCTTTTTCCAAGTTCATACCATGCTAATTCTGGGGGTTGCTTCAAACTTTTGAACTGCTGGTTTAATTTTTTTTCTCTGCTTTTTAGTTTTATTATTTGTTTAATATAATTTTTATATCATTATGTACTTATGCATGTGTGTGTATATATATATATATATATAAAATAAAGCATAATATATTTTAAAAATCCACATTGCAACCAAAAACGTTTGCAGTTTCTCTCTTCTTTTTAATATATATATATATATATATATATATATATATATATATATGAAGAAATATGCTATATTTATGGGATAAAGTGCTCAATATATGAGGACTTTTATATATATATATATATATATATATACATATATATATATATATATATATATATATATACACACACAGTGTAACCCGGATATAAGAGAGTTGTTGGGACTGGATAAGATGTCTCTTATATCCGGGTTTCTCTTATATCCGGGTTTGGTCTATTTTGTTTAGGTAACTGTGGCTCTAATTTTGGACCAGATAAAAGCTCTCTTATATCCGGGTTTCTCTTATATCCGGGTTACACTGTATCTGTTAGGATTATGACTATTTTGTAACCCTATGTTCCTGTGTCATAAATTGGGGAACTTAATTTGTTTAGTTCTTGAAAAAGGTCACCCCCAAAATGATACACAATAAGGGTACAAAATAAAAATATTTCCGAAGCTTAATTTTTCAATTTGCTAATGATGTATTTTGGATAGTACTTACATGTTTTTTATCACACTTAACAATTTATAGCTATAGTATAACATGCAATCTTACAAATAAACAAAACTTGCAGAAGCTTTATTTTTGAATTTTCTAATTATGTAATTGGATAGTACTTAAGTATTTTTAATGCACGATGTTCTAGAAGGCTCTGGAAAGTCATAGTACTACTATACTTATATACAATTTTAGAAATTTCATGTTGGAGGGGTGGGGGTGATATATTTTTACAAATAAACTTAATTAAACAATTCTTTATTATTTTTTAACAAAATTTCATGAAATTATGATACAGGAAATCAATTATTTTACAAGAAGTAAAAAAATCATAACCCTAATATATGAGGTCTAGCTAAAAATTAATGGGACTGGGTGTGCTATGTGAGCTATGGGCAAAAGAGGGATAAGCGGATTGTGTTATCATCTTAAATGATATCTACGGAGTATATAACTGTAATCTTAGATTTCTACAACCATTGCATTTTTTCATATGCTTTTTTGGGTGGGCAAATCATGGCTGCCTCTGTTCACAACATTCTGAGCATCCGACAGTTCATTGATGAGAAGAACATTGTTGCACTGATATTGTTTCGCATAACTTTTTCCTTTTTAAGGGGATCATCAAAGGGACCCATTTTGAAGGTGTGGAGGCCATAAAGAGGGCCATAATAACAGAGATGTGCATAGAAGCAAGGCAGAGAAGAATGGAAAGGTGCATTAGATTCAAAGGAATTACTTTGAAGGTTAAACGATATAGTATGTAAATATCCACACACAAATTTGAGAACGTCAAACAAAACAGATTACGTGTTATAAAATTAGAATTTTCAACTAATCACTGTTTATTCAAAATTTTCAACCAATCACTGCTGATTCAAAATTCAAAACAGTTCAAGCCTGTATATACTTAAAACCCTGTGATGGTCGAAAGTACTTGAATAAATATGAACATTTTATCCTTAATTTTGATCCCAATTTACTGGATTAGCCAAAAAGTTTGAAGAAAATTTACTTAATAAACTGAATTAACTTTTTGGATAAGCCAATAAATAGGAATATACGAGATTTGTCTGTAAAGTAACAAGACTTGGTTCACTGTGTGAGTTCTGGGCGAAAGAGGGATAAGCGGATTGTGTTATCATCTAACATGATATCTTGGGAGTATATAACTGTAATCTTAGCTTTCTGCCATAGCATTTTTTTGACATGCTTTTGTGGCAAGATAAATCATGGCTGCTTTATCATGACAATACAAATGCTCAAAACAATTTCTGATTCCTTGGAAAAGTCTACTTCATCTCTATATTAATAATGTCTCTGCCTGAACTATTTATTTTATGCTTATATGTTTCCTGTTTAGGATTCGGTTTCCAGTTCCTTCTTTGAAAGTCTTCTCATTCTCTTTCACTCCCAGTAACCCCTTGCATCTTTGTGACATTATCACCTTGCATGGGGTGAAATGATTTAAAAAATTAAGATGAAAATCAATTGCAAATTTAAACTACAGTCAGTGATTGATAGTCTCAGTACAAGCAAATACTTAATCCGACTTCATTACTTGAGCAATACTTGACTCAATAGATTTATATTGCTAGTATATGTATCCTTAATATCCTTTTTAGAGATAATTATATTATCTATAGAGTCTTAGATTTTGTGGCCAGAGTTACAGAAGAAGAAATAACTGCAACCTTTTACCAAATTCTTTGTAACATTACTCAAAGAATAATTTGCTGCATCTTTCAAATCTGTGAGTATATTTGTGTATAAAGACTGATTTGTTTTTTTTTATGGCTGATAAACCTTTTTCAGGTTATTTAAAGCCAGCAAATATTTTTTAGATTGTGAGAATTATTTTTGAAGATAACAATGATTCTACTGATAAAAGTCCTACCCAAGTAACCCATAGTTGGAGGGAGAAGATTCATGCTATTCCCAAAGGTATTTGCACATAAGGGAATATAACAAACTCAACTGAAATTAGAACTCGGCTCTCCAATTTTAAGCCGTTATCTATTACACCACCCGCACATCTAAACTTACAGCACCTGGTATTCCTAAGTGGTCACCTATCTAGGCTCAAAAGTTCATCATATGAGAACTGGTGTTTCAACGTGATATGGCTGTAAGCTTGTGTGTAAAGAAGAATGTTAACTGCAAAGTTTAGTTAAAAAAACTGGCTGTTTCGATTACTGCACCAGTGGGAATATACATTAGAAACCTCAACTATTCACCATTAGTGACTATTTAAAGATGGATTTACTGTCTAAATAAGGCATATGAGAAAAATGTCTTTGGCAGAGACCGTTAACAATCAGTTTCATATTTGCTTAAATTAAACAAGTTGTTCGCATTAACAGTAAATGGAAAAAATTAGAGGCTAGTTGACCTTTTCCTATGTGCTGTGTCACTTCAGGATGTTGACAATCTTGGCTCTCCACAATTTCCTGTCATGTGTAGCTCTTAAGAAATTCTGACTTTTTGTAATCTCTCTTAAACCTTGTTCTGCCATCTATTTGCTTATGCATTGTTTACTTCTGTCTCTCTAAGCTTACGGCCACATCACATTGAAACACTGGTTCCTGTACAATCACTGAAGTTAAGCAACATTGAGCCTGGTCTATACCTAGATGGGTGATCACTTAGGAATACCAAGTGCTGTAAGTCTGGATGTGCAGGTGGTATAATATCTGATGGCTCAGAATTTTTAATCAGAGATCCAAATTCCAATTCCACTTGGGTTTGTTATATTCATTTACATGCAAATACCCTTGGGAAAGGTATAAATCCATGTCGTCTCTCTCCCCCAGCTATAGGTTAATTAGTAAGTGTTGTATCACAAAACTATTACTATTTCAAAAAATAAAATTGTATACAAAATATTTAGATTTTGGCATTAAATAACTTGTAAAATGGTTGATATGCTGCTAAACAAAACCAAACAAACCAATCTGTCTCTCTAGCCTTCAATCTTCCTTGTATCAAATTTTGTCAAGCCCTCTTTCCTCATTTTATACCTTAGAAATTTCATCTATCCTTTCCTGATGTTAAGTATAAGTGTCAGTTTTGTTTGCATTTTCTCTAAAACTTTGTTGTTACTCACATGTTTGGCCCATGATATTCTCAGCATCCTTCTGTAGAACCACATTTCTGTTACTTCAAATCACAAAGAGAACTGATATTACATAATATTCCAGTACTCTTTTCTTTGTTTCTAACGAAATTTTTCTATTTCTCAATGCTTTGTGTAGTTTTTACAAGGCATCTTTCACTGTCCCAATGTTCATTCAAATTTCAATGTTGTACTTTCCAACTTCTGTTAAAACACTTCCCAGATATTTAAATTCTTGTATATTTTTGATTTTGGTATCTCCAATTTGTAATTTGGTCTGTTCCTTTTGCTAACAAAAAAAAAAAAAAAAATAATAAAACTGTTTAGAATTGCATTTTTTTTTCCAAGTGACTTGTTACTGACATGTTTCGTTAAAAAAAAAAATCCAAATTCTTTAACAATTTTGTCATTAACTCTACAGCAATTTCCTGCTAATTTGACTGTTTTTCGATGATATCTGATACTGGACGACAATTCTCATATAATTGCTCACTGGTTAGACGATCACTTCAAGTGAATTCAAAGCTGCTTTTTTCATGTGAGCATAGGCTCCATCCAATCTTCGATCCAGCTTTGAGGTAACGGTTCATACTAAGCAGGCAATACAATAGAAGACAGATAACAGTTGCTTGGATGTGCAGGTGGTGTAATGGATAATGGCTGGAAATTGTTAATCAGAGAGCCAAGTTTCAATTCCCATTGGGTTCATTATATTCACTTACATGCAAATACCCTTGGAAAAGATATGAATCCACCTCTTCTCCCACCAGCTATGGGATAATTAATAGGACTTGCATCACTAACACCATTATTGTAAAATAAAAATTGTATATAAAATATTTAAATTTCAGCATTAACTTTTCTTTTTTTTTTCTTTTTTAAAGCTTATCACCCTAAGCAAGGCTGGAAGCCACTAGCATGCAAGGGGTTACCGAAGGTTTGGAGGAAGAGCAGATAGAAGTGGTAAAGGAGAGGATGTGGAGAAAGATAGTGGATTGATCAAGGCAAGGGGGTTACAGAAAATTTGGAGCGAGAGCAGATAGGAATGAAAGGTGAAAGGATGTGGAGAAGGGAAGTGGATAGATCAAGGCAACTGGAGATGTCGATTGACGTTACACTTAAATAGTTGGAGATTGTATTTGTAATATAAGGGGATTTGTCAGGAATAAGGAAGGGAGTTCCACAGGCGAGATGTGCGAGACATGAAGCTATTGGAGTAGAAGAGACGTCTACATCTAACAGTTTCAACGGTGAAGGGGTGGGAACGGGATGCCAGCCTCGTAGAACGTTTAAATTCATGAGGCCTGACCCGTATAGGTTGATATGCTGCTATACGAAAACATCCAACCAATAAAAGAACACTAACAATTTTGTCTTTAACTCTCCAGTAATGTCCTGTGAATCTGGCTCTATGCTTTTTGATCATGTCTGATACTGAATGAAGGTTCCTATACAATCACTCATTGGTTACACAATCACTCCATTTCACATTGCCTGGACATCTAGATTTCCACCCTAGATTTTACTCCTTATAAGTTATTTCATGCTGAAATTTAATTTTGTTTGGAGCATTAGTAATTTCTTTTGCAAAAATGTATTGCTGGTAATATTTTTTATTATTATAAAAATGCATTGCTGGTATTTTTATACTTTCATAGTGTTTTGACTCCAATTTAGACGTTAACTATTTGCACATAGCTGGGTGCCTAACAGGTACTATCAATGCAGGTCAGGGTGGACCTGGGAACAACAGCAATTAAGAAGTGGTTCCACACTCCTCAAAACCTCTCGATCAGAGAGAGACCTTGTTGCCAGATGTAGTTTATTGTCCTATCCAGGATGCCCACACTAGAGATAACTTATCGATGACACCCAAGGCTTTATTTACATTGCTTTTTCAGCTAGAGATTTTACTACCGAGTTACGTAAATTCTTCTACACAGGTAAGTGGTGTGACCGATACTATTCTGATTATTCCATTTTGATTTAAGTTTATGTATTCTGTTTTGTTTGTTTATATGCTATAAAATAACAACTCAATCAAATCCACAAATTTTCTAGTATTTTATATGAATTGTAAGCATTTTGCTAAACTGTTGTAATTATGTATACTATTACCGAGAAAGATTTTATTGTTTTTATTTAATATTTTTGTTCTTTTTGTCTGGTAAGCTTCATCCTGGTGAGCCTTGGGAAGAGGATAGCAGGAATAGTTAGTTACTGGAGCAGTTTTTCCTGTGTCTTTAGAGATGGTTTGTATGTAGGAGTTCCACTTGAAGTCTGGGTTGAGTTTCAGGCCCAATAGTCGTTCAAGGGAACATCAATTCATTGTTACTGGTGGTAGTTCAGGGTCTGATTGGCAATGATGGAATGAAATTAGTTAGTTTTTCTAGGAATTGAATGTGCTATATTCCATGCTAATAGGAATATATTCTTGACAAACACGGTGGATAAATTAAGCAAAGGTTTATTGTAAAAACCAGTACAACAATAATAAAGGTAACAGTTATGCACAAGGTCATCGCAAGTCGATCCAGTGGTGAGGGATACTATTGGAAGGTCAGTAGTTCTCACATAAGTCTGAGTTGTATTCAACAGATACCAGCTAGTATATTTAGCTACCCCTCCACAAGGGTTACATGTGGCACAAGGCTGGGTTTAATGTGGGATCTCCGAGCCTGTAGGCTCGGCGCAAAATATTCCCTATTTGAACACGCATAAATGGGTTCAGGGTCAGTCCACCTCCCTGAATGAGACTCTGCCCCTTGGCGAAGCCTCATCCGGGTTCCTCTCTGCACAGAGGCAGAGAGTTTGACTGTGTAGCTGGAACAGGTCGCAGCTAGTTTCTGTAGTCCATTGACTTACAGATACTTATAGGCAGTTACTACCTATAGTATAGTCCCTCATGGGGGTGACAGATTATTCCATTACATCAGAATGAAACTAGCCAGTTTTTTTTTACCCCACTGAGATTTAGAGCAAAATTGGAGGAGAGATCAGCTGCTAATCTTTGATTATCTAGAGCTTTGGAGGTGAACACATATACCATTGTATCATCAGTATAGATAATCACAAAATGATTGTAGTATACTCTAAGGCAGGTCATTTTTGTAAAGTAAAAAGAAGGTTGATCTGAGAAGCAACCCCTGGAGGATGCCTGCGTTAATTGTTAGGATTCCTTCAGGGACCTACCCATTAGGAAAGACTTTATTATTGAGAAAACTCTTTGAGTAATTCCTTAGCTAGAGAGCTTGAGCAGCAATTCTTTGTGTCCCACCTTGTCAAAGGCCTTTGAAATATGTAATGCTATGGTCTTTGTGATGGATGAGATATAGATAAACACCTACCTTTCCAGCTTTGAGATCATAACCAAGAACCCAATCCTCTTGAGTTGGATGCATAAGGATCCGGCTGGGCACAAAACTGATTGGCACTTGTGTCATTTGTTCAGCTTCGTTGTATGTCAGGAATAACTGCTTGTTTTTCACATCGGTAAAAATCAACTGAAAAAGATTCATAAAAGGAATTAGCTTCAGAAAGACATTTTCAAACAGGTGCCAATAAATTTGACTGGCTACATTTTTATACTGCCATAATATTTAAAGTAGAAGAGTCTTCTGAATTTTGTTGGCTATAGATCTTTTCTTTGTCTTTTATTTTCACCCCAAGCAAGGTGAGGATGCCACTAGTATGTAGGGAATTACAGGGAGTGAAACAGATGAAGACTGAAAATAGGGAGAATTGAAGAAAAGACAAAATTGAACAGGGTTCAAGAAGACAAAATATGGCAATTGATGTTGCATTTAAATTTTTGAATGTAGTTATCAGGGAAGCAAGAAATTGGAATGCAGTTCCACAGGTGATGCAAGAAAAGAAACTTTTAGAATAGAAGTGGCAGTTGCATCTAGATAGTTCAACAGTAAAATGTTGTGACCTATTTGCCAATCTAGTAGCAGACTTAAATTCATGTAGTCGCAGCACCATGGAGAGAAAGCTCATCAGAACAGCTGCCAAGATAGAAGGAAGCCATGTCATATTGGTGAGAAAATGACAAGTTGAGATGCCTGGTGATTACATTACAGATTCTTCTTTGAATTTTCTTAAGAATCTTGAAATGTAGAGCAGGAGCACCAGACCAGATATAGCAATGGTATTCACAGAAGAATGGTAGATTTATAAATGTGCAAGATCTAACTTATTGATTAAGGAGTATAGGATGAAAATAATGAAATATAATAAAAACAAATGTGAATAGAAATAAAAAGTATAAATGATTAATGATAAAATGTTGTGAGCAGAAATGCTGAATTATGTGTTGCATTCTTATTCTTCTCAGAACATGAGTGATCATGGCTCTTCACAATTTCCCATCCTTTGGAGCTATTACTAAAGTTTGTCTTCACACTATCTCTCCTAATCCCTGTTCTGCCAACATTGGACCAAGCTCGTTAGGTAGATTATACACTGCTTCCCCTGTTCCTTTTGTCTTTAACTAGCAGCATGGCCCGGCGTTGCCCGGGCTTGATTCAAAAATTGTACGACAGTAATCGCTATCACTTGACTTAAAATATTTTCCCCCTTTCTTGCCTTTAAAGAAGTGCCCTTTGCCGTGCTGATGTTGCTACATGCCTTACTTCTTGCCTGTCTCACACTGGGAATTTTTTCTAAGCTCTATACTAAACATTAAATCTGTTACGAAAAAAGAAGTAAACAAAATGAACACAAAACGATCAGCTTTAAAAAAGGACTCGTAACTGGAAAAACCAAATGAAAAAATAATGTTAACAACAAATACTTTTTCACACCCAACACAATTCTGCAGAATCAGAATCAACGTTGAGTTTAAGCAAACGAATGAGCCAATTGGAGTAAAGTGCCATGCAGATTTAAATTTTTCCCCACTTGTGATGAATGCAGCTATCAATTTTTTTTGCGTGCTAGCATGTTAGTTAACATTCGTGTCAGTCAGCTGTTGGCTCTCACGCTGGCCAATAGAATCTTCCTGCCTATTCGTGGCAGCCAGCTATAGGCTCTCACTCTGGCCAGTAGAAAATGGCTGCAAACTACATGAAAACTGCCGTAGAAGCATGTAAAAAATCGATTATTTCCACTATTGATGGGAGTTGGGAAATGCAAAGTCAGTCTTGGCCTTTTTACTAATTTGGAGCATGTGCATATAAATTTTGGTGCAAATCTGTCGAAAATTACGGCCGTGCATTCGTTACACACACACCCTACCTTTTATAGATAGAGATATGTCCTCTGTGTATCAAATTTTTTAAGCACTCTTTCCTCATTACATGCCGTACAAATTTAAATTAGCCCTTTCTTATGTTAAGTATAAGAGTCCCTTTGGTTTCCATTTTCTCTAAAACTTTGTCATTGTTCACATATTCAGTCCATAATATTTGGTAGAACCAAATTTCTGTTACTTCAAGTTTTTTCTTCATCTTTGAGGAGATTGTCCAGTATTCTCTGCCATAGAAGGGGACAGCTATTACATAATATTTCAGTACTCTTTTCTTTGTTTCTAATGAAATTTTCATGTTTTTTAATGTTTTGCTTAGCTTTTGGAAATCAACTTTACTGAGCCTATTTTGGTTATCAATTTGTATTAGGTTGTTTGAGTGCAAACATTTCAAAGTGAAAATAAAAATTACCTGAAAAACATGGATGTTTAACATCACAATAATTTATTCTTTATTTCACTACATCGTGAACATTGAGTCAGTTTATATTCATACATATTCTGAGTGGGTATGTAGTGAGTGTGAAATAAGAATAATTCCTTTTACCAACTCTAAAGAAAAAGACAGGAATTTGCAAGCTTATCTGAAATTTTCTATGGACCAATGAAAACCTTGCCTTCACAGAGATTGACTGGTGAACTGAGAAGACAGAAATAGATTTGTGAGCCTGTGAAATTGTTTTTGAACTGATGAAAACCTTGTCTTCACAGGTGAAAGAAAAGAAAGTAGTGAGCTTATGTAAAATTCTTTTTGATATAAAAGGAGGAAAACATTTAAATTAATAAGAAAAGAGTGTCTGAAGTCATGTGAAAGGTTTTGTTTCTGTTCACCATGTCCAGTGTGGAAGTTTTAGCTAGTGTCAAATTACTTGCCAATTAAATTATCAGCTTTTTAACAAAGCATGCAGCACTTCAAAGAATTTTCTCTCAATAATCCAGGAAAGCTAATTATTTCAAACTCTCTCTCTCTCTCTTCATCTACTTTTCAATGTAACTCTTATCTTTATTATAAACATTTTTAATATTATTTTGTGGCAGATCATTTAATCTGTTGTATGAACATTTCCTCTTCATGACAATTTGTTAAAACTATGGATTTCAAAAATTTCTGATATATTTTCCTGAAACGGACTACTGACACAACTTCAAGCATGTAACTTTTTAAATAAATTCCTTATCTTGTTTTGTTAAATTTACCTGTGTGTTTCCTCATCATTACAATTCTTCATTAACTTTCTTGGCATGGGTAAATTCATTTTCACCCCCAAAGCCCCATGCCACTATAGGTATTTTAAGCAAATGTCTATCAGGAGAAAACTGTTAATTTTGATTTGTTAGCCTCATAAATAACTAAGTTGTTTACAAATTGGAAAAAAACTAATCTCCAAATTTTCATTAAAAATTAAAAATTATTTGAAAAACTTTTTTTTAACAATATTTCTATCCACTGAAAGAAGAAAAACTGAGATTAAAAACTAGACGACAATGATTATTTTAGTCTTGTAAAATCTGCAATAAGTATTGTCAAGATTCCTTGTAATCAATACAACCAGTTGTAGAACATAGAATAAAAGATAAAATGTCCTATTGAAGATACTAAATGGTTTTGCTTACAAAAGCTCCACCTGGAAGGGAACATATTCTTATATCATTTGTCATGAGTTCACACTTAGTACCTGACCATTTAAACTTATAATCATAGAAATACAAACATTCCTTTAATCTTGACAACCAATATGGATAGCTTTTGATGTAGTGTAATGGTTAACAAATTCGACTTGCTCAATCAATTATGGCTGAATAGTGAGTTTGGTTCTCACTGGGAGCTCTATACTTTCAGCCTTGTACCACATCTAGGCTGCGATTAGTAAATTGCTAACATGGACAGTTTTATTTGTAGTGGAGATGTTATATACATATATGCAGAAATTATATATATGACATGCATAAATAAGCCAAGCTCTGGTAGATTTTTAAAAATATTGACACTATATATAGAATATACTGCACTATTAAAACAGAAATCTAGCTGCACGCAGTATAGCTAACTTCTGTCAGCTGAAATAGAAGATTAATAACCTTATAAACAGCAACATGTTTTAATATTTAAAATAGCAGATGTGAATTAGCAGTCGGGAGACGCAGGTGAAAAAGTAAAATGCACTTTTATTTAGTTTTAAAATTTTATTCAGCAGTTTCCTGTAAACTTACACATGAATTTTGATGAATTATATATTCCTGTATTTTCTGATAATTTGTTAAGATAAATTAATTTATGAAAGATTATTACGAGCGATAACCAGCGTAAAAATCAGCATGGCAGATATTATGAACGAGGTTAAGCAATGTTTTCTACTCTTTCTGAAATAATGGTAAAAAGATAAACTACAATCTTACCTATTAAACTAAATATTTACTTGTCTATATTTCTGAGATGAGGTATTGTGACTATTTACACTATTTACATTGTTCAAACTGTTGTCCTCATCTTTGTTGTCATATTCATGATGTTTCAGCTGTTGTACACTCTGGCCTTCTTTGAAATTCCAATCACCAGAAGAAGACCGGAACATATAATGGCCACAACATTGTGAATATGACAAAAAAATGAGGACAACAGTCTGAACAATGCAAATAGTGTAAAAGTTTACTTATTGGCCAAAAACAGTTGTTTTCTTTGTTGCCATAGGATGGCATTAGGAGTGTTTAGTTTTAACTAACTTCGACCAAAATGATTTCTTTTGACTTTATTGTGACAGTTTTCATGCCAGCATGTATGTTTTTTAAAATTGGTAAATTTCTGTTTATTGATTCTAATGCTGAAGACAGAATAAAAAAAATTTTAAAAATGAATATAATTATGCCTAAAGAAAAGTAAGATTTCAGTTGAAATGCACAAAATATTGTACAGGTTATGCAGAAAGTACTGTAAATGAAGGAATATATCAAAAGTGTTTTTCACTTTTGTGTTGGCAATTTCTTGCCGAACAATATTCCGTGGTCAGGTTAATTAACTGAAATTAATAATAATCAAAACAAAGCTATTGCTCGAGAATGCAATATAATATGACACAGGAGAGAGCAAACTCACTCAAAATATCCCAGTTATGTGCTAAAAATAATTTCCAATAACTTAGTTAGGCATTTGGATGTATGGCATCCCTCCAAGTGAAAATAACTTACTGGACACATATTTCCATATGAATTTTTTTTTTTTGAAACATGTAACAGGTGATGCAAAGTGGATACTTTACAATAATATGGAATGTAAGAAATTTCAGGGCCAGTGAAATTACTTACCACTAACTATACCAAAGGCTGATCATAATCAAAGAAGATGAGGCTATATATATATATATATAATGAGATTGTAAAAGATTCCTCTACTATAAGCTTCTTCCAAAGACTGAAACAAGTAGTGCTCACAATGTGATCACTTGAAGGCAGAAATCAATGATGAATGTCTCGAATTGATTAAGAGAAAGGATGCAATATTCCATTAGGATAACATTTGACCATGTTTCTTTCAAAAAAAGAAAAAAAAAGACACTCATCTGTCACATTTAGTAAATATTGCAAATTCAGTTTATTGGCCTTTTGAGAAAATTCATTTCAGGAAAAATTATAAATTCTTTGGAAAGATTCAAAAGGCACTGCAAGCTGTTCTTTGCTGAGAAAGATAAAAAAAATTCTGGAAGGATGGAACTATGAAGTTGCCTAAAAGATGGCAGAAGGTAGTGGACCAAAACAATGTGTTGTTCAATTAAAATAATGTTGAGAATTAAAACAAATAAAATTTATTTCACTAAATAAACTGAACAAACATTTTGGCCAACACAATACATGGCTGTTTTAGCTGAATTTACAAATAATCATGCAGCATTTTTAACCTCTCCACTCATAAAACATCATTTCACCCCAAGCAAGGAAATCAAACCATTAAGACTCGTTGCGCCTTCTTGGGATAATGTTTTTAAGTGGAAAGACTATATTGAATTCATTGCTAGGTCAGCTGCTAAGAAAGTTGGTTCATTGTGTCGTACAAGACAATTTTTCTCTCCAGAATCTATCTTACATATCTACAAGTCTACCGTTCATCCATGCTTAGAATATTTCTGCCATATATGGTCTGGTGCCTCTGCTATTTGCCTTGAGCTTCTTGATAAAATACAAAGAAGAATCAGGAATATTATTGGTCCTGATCTGGCAACTCAGCTTCAGTCACTTTCTCATCACCATAAGGTTGCCTCTCCTTGCCTTTTCTATAAAAACTTTCATGGTAATTGTTCAGAGGAGCTCTGGTACTTAGACTTTTTGAATTTAAGTGCAGTACTAGACTGGCATTGAGATCTCATCTATTTACAGTTGAGCTGGCGAGACATAGCCGTAAACTCTATGCTAATAGTTTCTTTTCTCACACTTCTCACTTGTGGAACTCCCTTCCGGTTCTAGGTTTTCCAGCCAACTTTAATCTACAAAAATTTCAATGCAACATTAATCCCTATCCTACTACTTACTCTTTCCACTTCCCACTCATTATTAATGTTCCTGTTCTTAAGTCTTCCACACCCTGTAACCCTTTGTCTTACTGGCTTTATTGCTTTGCATGGGGTGATACTGATTAAAAAAAAAAAGACACAAAGGATTACTGAATGTTAGAGAATGAGAAAAATAAAACACTATTGAGGAGAGAGGACAATAAAGGAAAAAGAATTAAGAAGACAGAAGATAACGATTGGCCTCATTTAAATTTTTGAAATTCAATGTTGACTGGGAAGCAAGAACCTGGAACAGTTCCACAATTGAGAAGTGCGAGAGAAGAAACTGTTAGCATAGAACTTATGGTTACATCTAGCCGTTTCAACTGTAAAATGATGAGACCTAGCTGACAATCTGGTTAGTCAGCTAAGTGCCATATGTGATAGACACTTGGGCAATCAAGCAAATCTTTCACTCCATGACTAACGAGGCAGAAGATTTTCCTGCAGTAGGTTGCCATTTCTTTCTGTTTGCCAACCAAGGCTACTATGTTTCATAAAGTCTAGGTACCATACAGGAAAGTAATATTTATTTTTAAAAGTATAAATATGTGGCACAAGGCCAAAAAAGGGTATGAGGGAAGGCTGGTTGGTCTTATATCTACTTAGTTAGCAACAATTACAGACCCAAATATACCACAGTTTTCCTTACACCAAAACAACACATTCTTACTTACAATTCTTAATACAGCCCCCATAATACCTCAAAGTCTCTATGTAGTTTTAAGTAGTTCCCATATGTACAATTTATCTGGTGAGGGGATAAAAATAACAACATTTATGCATGAAACCCTAATGAAATAGCGAATACTTCATCAGAACAATTATCATGAAAGTATTTATAGAAAAGTCATGAGGAAACTACATTAAAGCACTGAGAATAAGACTGAAGCCGAGATGCCAGGTCAGGACATTGCATATTTTTCTTTGGATTTTATCAAGAATATATAAATATATAGCATGATTATAAGATACCATCATTTTCTGCCAGTTACTATGATTAAAAGAAACCCTTGCTGACATTTTGTTTTGTGATGGATATTGTATAATCATTTGTTTAAAAGATGTTACCGACAATTTTTTTTCTTTTGCTTTTAACTTTAAGAATTTTAAACATAGCATTTACTCAAAATAGGATCAAGAATCCTTGCTGAATTTGTTAATATTCTTGTTTTCTGTTTGGTTAAATAGCAAATAAAAAATTAAAAAGCGATAAAGAGAATAAAGGAGGTATCTTTGTTAACACATGCATTTTATACATCATCGTATTATGAAAAGAAGTAATATTTTTATCAAAGAGCTTGTCTTCCAGATATGTAAAACATCTTTGGATATTATTCCTTATCAAGTACAACACACATTCACTTCATCTGTTAACATGGCTATTTGGGGCTTTATATATTTTTCTTTTCACAAAATGATATTTTTTCTGGTTTGAAAAATATTCAAGCTGGAAATGTTCAGCAAAACCTGAATTCCTTTAACATACAAAACAATATATTCACTCCTTAATAGATGAATTATCAATGGAATAATGTGGACTGAGTTGCCATGGTCAAATGCAAAATAAGTAACAGAACTGTCCAACAAACGGCATTGACAAAGTTTGCAATAAGTAATAGCAAGAAAAAGAAAAGAACAGACAAAAAAATAATATAATGCAAGCAAACAATAAAATACATGGTAAAGCAACAGTAATATAGCAAAAAGTTCACAAAATAAGAATTAGGGTTGACACACAAAAGCAAGTTCGGACAAGTGAACATAACCTTCTGACTTCAAGATAAGAAAGATCGGGACTGAGTCAGATGAAACCAAGAACTGGCCTATTTTATTGGCTATCGAGGAAAAAAATACCAGCATGCATTTGGGTGCTTCCATCTTTACAATGGGGTGGGGCAAGTGTTTTGCTATCATTCCTATGTGGATTAAAACCAACAATGAAATAGAGGTAGATTTGCCTAATACTGTAAATTGCTGTAAAATCAAAACATTACTCTGCACGCCTGAGTTATGTTCAGGTCAAGAACTTCATATGGATACCAGGCATGGCACCAAACCTGTTCAGAAATATCTAAACTGTGAGCTGTATACAACCGCTTTCTACGATCAATGGTTATGGCTTTGAGTGAAACCTGTGGATCTTGGCAAAGATTATTCTTTGAAGCTTGTGGACTCGTGCTAGAGAATCACAAAAAACTGTACTAGATAAAATAAAATGTATCACTTGAGGACTTTCAATAACAGCAACAAATAAAATGGATATCACATGTAACTGAAAGAGAAAATAATGACATAATCAAGATGTTGACATTCCACACTACTTCAAATAAAAGTTAAGGAAAGAAACCACTATCTATAATGGAAAGAGTGATAATGGCTACTGGACTTGAGAAACTTGTTTTTCTGAAAAATTATTTTAAGAGAAAAATTTTGACTGGTTTCTTGATTGATTAATGCCAAATGTTTACTTATAAGGAAATGGCTAATATTGTCATTAGAAGGATAAACAAATTATTGCAGTTAAGCCATAGATACTCTTAATCAAAGAAAAATTTTGTTCCATTATCTATATATTAACAAATTGGAAAAATGAAAATGCAAATACTGTGACTGCTTCTAATAAGCAAATAACAAAATAAAAAAGTAGTTATTATCAAAAGTAAGGTTAAGAAATTTATTATATTTTTCTGGTTAATTTACCACATTTTGAGATTAACAGAAATTTTGTACTTGGAGGTGGTTTTAATTTTTAAGAAAATCAAATCATGACACAGAAAAAGTAGAGAGAATTATATCAACAAAACCTTCTAAAATATTTTTTATCATAGCTCAATAAAATAGTATCAGAGATCCTAAATCTGGAATAATTCAATATTAATATTTAAACCTCTACTCCAGACAGGAGAGATGCCTCAGCATCTTTCATCTTTGCTGTTAAAGAAACATTCTGGGTCCTACTGAGTGGCCAATGCCGTAGTTCTCACCCATGCTCAGTTATCTAACTTATACGCTCTTTTCCAATAATGCTGGCTCTGCTGGCTTGGACATGTACACCATATGTTGGATGGGAGGATTCCGAAGGTTCTTCTGTACAGGTAACTGGCCAACAGTGAAAAGGCACAAAGGTGACAACATCTTTGCTTCAAGGACATTTCCACAAGGGACACGAGTGCAATGGACATTGATGTTGAGAGGTCAGCAGACATCGCCAACAATAACTCAGACTCAAGGGCTGGAGCAAGGAGAGGAGAAATGAAGGCTTGCTGCTGGGGAGAAAACAACAAGACAACATTAGGGGAGAGCATCTTCACATGCATTCATTGCAATCAAAACTGTCACTCTCGTGTGTGTCTGCACTGCCATCTACAGCTGAGGTATAATTCTTTGGGTGCAGATCCAAGGCCTCCCAAGACTGATGGATGGCACATAGTAATATCTAAATGTAATTAATTCTAAAATTTCAGAAATATTAATTCACTAGCTGGAACCTGGAGAATTTCACCAGTTCATTCATTCTTTCTCTCTTTGTATTATATATGATTTCTTTTTCTGTGTGCTATGTCTATTCATAGATCATGGCTCTCCACAATTTCTAAAGAACATCAGAATACTGAAACAATTTAAAATGACCAGCATTGAAGTCATCATCATAAAAAATCAACTTTGATGGAGTGGACATCTGGTGTGAATGGATGACATCCGCCTACCAAAGCCAATCTTTTGCTCCGAATTCAAAGAACGAAATCAGAAAAGAGGAAATCAAAAGAAGAGAATTCAATGATGTTCAAAAACAAAACATGAAGAAAAGTAACATCAACATCTTGAAATCTAGTGAAATGGACAGGACTCTCTGGGGATCCATTGTCAGAGATGGAACAACAGTCTTTGAATCCAAACAATCAGGCAAACTAGAGGCAAAAAGAGGATGCTGAAAACATCTATATCACCCAAGATGAGAAAATATCTGTTTATATCTCTGTGATGAGGTATTATGATCATTTACATTATTCAGACTGCTATCTTCATTGCCATATTTACAACATTTTGGCCGTTGTACAATCTGGCCTTCTTCAGGTGACTGGAATTTTGAACCAAACCTTTTATTTTGTCAGCGGGCGGGGGGTGGGTAGATTGTTCTAGTTCCACGTGCCATGCCTCTTCCAGATGTCTTAGTTATTACCCTTTAACTCAACCCTCCAAAGTTTCTGGTTCACCACTGCTGTAGCATGGTATTGAACTCACAACTCTTTGGGTCTAGTCACTGGATCTAACCAATCCCTTTATCCACTGGGCCATGTGTCCTTGAGTAATCACCTGAAGAAGGCTGGAGTGTACAATGGCTGAAACATTGTGAATATGGCAATGAAGACAAGTATAACAGTCCGAATAATGTAAATGAGAACAATAGTTTGAAATAATACAAGTATAATGACAATTACTCATCTCTGAAATAAAATACTAAAAGCCGAGACGTCTTTTCTTTTTCTATCTGTATTTCTCTTCCTTTTCATTTTTAAAATGGAAATGAACAACTGAATATAATTTACGTTGTTATTAATAGAGAATTCAATTATTAACATAGAACATTTCAAGAGGTAGAATTAATAAGAGTTCATGCACCTTCAAACGTAATATTTTTACATGCTAACCTGAGCTTTACTCTAAGGTCAATGGCAAGAGGTGTCTAAGGCTAGTAAGTTTCCAACTAAAATCTCTCCTTGGAATTTCCTGTGTTTTTTTAAATCAAATCAGATATACTTGTGAAGAAATTTTCCATTATTCATTAACAATCATTTTTATCATTTCACTCAAAGCAAGGGAATAATGCCACTATGACACAATGAGTTACTTGGAGTAGAAGAGAATGAGAAGACCTTTATGAGGAGAATGGACAATAAAAGAACAGGATCCAGGAATATAGAAAAGAGTGATTGATGTTACATTCACATTTTTGAAAACTGTAGGCAGTGTGAAAGAAATAAATTGAAAGAAAGTTTAACAGGTTCTGTTTCTAATGGTTCCACCCCAATTATATAAGTTCTAAGGATATATAAAAATTAACTGAATATTTAATTTCTAATCTATACTATACTATAAAATAGAATATAAATTCATATATTCTTGTGTCACACAGCCCAAATTCCTATTCTCATTAATGAGATATTCCGTTGTTATAGTAACAGAATCCATTACTTGGCATTAATAGACGAACATGTCTCATGTCATTATAAGAAACTATATCATTATCAAGTACTGGAAATCAGCCTTTTTTTACTCAGTTTTTTTTGTTTCATGTTGGCTTTGGATATTTTTTACTTTAAGTGGATTAAATTTTATTGAATCAATTGCTAGAAACATTTGTTCACTGTATCATGCTCATCAGTTTTTCTTGCCAGAATCTGTCTTGCCTGTTTATAAGTCTACCATCTGTCCACACATTGAATATTGCTGCCACATCTAGCAGTGTGATCCTGCTATGTATCTAGTAATTATTGTTAAAACCCAAAGAAGAATCTGAAATGTTATTAGTCTTGATCTGGCATATCAGCTTCAATCACTTTCCCACGACCATATGTAATGTAGCTTCCCAGTACATTTCCTATAGATATTTTCATGGCAATTGTTCTGATTAGCATTCCTTTTTGGTATTTATTGTATACAGTCATACACTAATTTTGCCTGGTTAACTGATGTTTCTACAACAATTTAGGATTGCAGGGGGCTTTTATTACTAACAGTATTTTGTTTACTTTTATAAATAGGATAAATATGCAATGGAGTTAGTTTTTAAAAAGTTATGGTTTTATAACACCCTCCCCACAGATAAATTGTACATTTGGAGACTAGTTATGACTTTATAGAGATATTGTGGTATTATGGTGACTGTAGTAGGAGGTACGGTGGAGTAATGGATAGTGGCTCGGATTGAGTTTGAATTCCAGTTGAATCTATTACATTCACTTATGTGCTAATAACCTTAGGAAAGGTGAGAATCCTCTTCTTCTCCCTCCAGCTCTGGGTAAATAGCAGGACAGACCAGGTTCTGTAGCCTTGGATGACAACTGGTCAACTGCAGAAAGTAATGGCAACCTACTGTGGGAAAAAATCTTCCTCGTCAGTCATGTATTGAAAGATACATGATCGCCTAAGTGTGTACCATGCATGGCATTAAGATAAGGTTTAAAATGAATTTTTATAAATGAAAAATCTTTCTTGAAGTTTTCATTTTAGGCTTAACTGAAAGCTAAAGGATTAAATTTACTATTTCCAGTAAGTAAAATACTCTGGTGTATTTCAAACAGGAATTATGTTGATTGGAATCGATTTTTTTTTTCTAATAGTTGATTAGCACCCTTCTTTAGTCATATTTTATCACAATGTATTAAAACAAATCTTCCAAAAATAAAAAATACTTTTCTGAAACTTTATTTTGGGAATATTTGATGATTTCAAGTATAATTAATCTGATTTGAAACAAATATTATTTAAGTTTAAAATAAAACAGAAATGTATTTTTAAAACAAACAGTAGCTGTGTTTTTAAATAACACCGCTATGTTTTCGGTGATTGACCTATAACTAAGTTATATATAGTTTATTTGAAGACCAGTCTTCCCCCTCCCCCTTATGGTCTTGTGTTGCATTTCTTATATTTCAAGAATAAATATTGCTTTCCTCTTTAGTACCTTTGCTTCATGAATTTAAGTGCAGGACTAAATTGGCAGCTAGGTCTCATCATTTTACTGCTGAAATTGCTAGATGTAATCATAATCTCTATACTAATAGTTTGTTCTATTGTATGTCTCACCTGTGGAAATCTCTTCTGGCTTCTTGTTTTTCTTTTTTGCCTTCCATCAGCATGGCTGATGCTAACCTCCAGGAGAGCACTTCACAGCACAATCACCATCTAACATTTTCAATGACATGAAGTGGAATGATTATATTGAATCAATTGCTAGGTCTGCTGCTAGGAAAGTGAGTTCACTGTGTCTTTCTCACCAGAATCTATTTTAGCCATTTAAAAGTGCACCATTCTTCCATGCACTGAATGTTGTTACTTTATCTTGTCTGGTAGTCTAGAGATTCTTGACAAAGAAGAATCTGCAATTGTTACTGGACCTGACCTGGCATCTTGGCTTCAGTTATTACCCACTGTTGTAATGTTGTAATGTAGCTTCTCTGTGCCTTTTCTATAAATAGTTTCCTGGCAATTATTCTGATGAGCTTTCCTCTTTGGTATGTCGACCTCACAAATTTAAACCTTTTTGACCTTGTGTCACATTTCTTATATTTCAATAATAAATACTGCAATGTCATGGATTTAAGTGCAGTACTGAATTGGAAACTAGGTCTCATCATTTTACTGTTGAAATTGTGAGGTTTAATCATAGGCTCCATGTTAATGGTTTCTTCTATAGTACTTATCACCTGTGGAACTCTCTTCTGGCTTCTTGCTTCCCAGTCTACTTGGATATTCAAAAATTTAAATGTTATCTTCTGTCTTCTTAATTCCTGTTCTTTTATTGTTCTCTCTGTATCTGTCCATATTTCTGAGATGAGGTATTACGTACACTATTTACATTGTTCGGACTATCATCCTCATCATTGTTGCCATATTTATCACAACATTTTGGCTGTTGTACACTCCAGCCTTCTTCAGGTGGTTGGAATGTCAAACTGAACCCTTTATTCCACTCGCTGGGGTAGACTGTTCTAGTTCCACATGCCAAGGACACATGGCACAGTGGATAAAGGTGTTAGTTAGATCCAGTGACAGGACCCAAAGAGTGTGAGTTCAATACCTGGTTAAGGCGGTGGAGAACTTGGAGAGGGGAATTAACAGGAGATAACTGATAACTGACATCCATTAGACATGGCACATGGAACTAGAACAGTCTACCCCAGCGAGCGAAATAAAGGGTTCAGTTCGACATTCGAACCATCTGAAGAAGGCTGGAGCGTACGAGGGCTGAAACACTGTGATAAATATGGCGGCAAAGATGAGGGTGATAGTCCGAACCATGTAACAATGTAAATATTGTTCTCTCTCTTTAACAAATTTTTCTCATATTTGCTTAAACTCAGTAACCCCTTGTGTCTTCATGACTTTATGGCCTTGCTCTCATGGAGATGATTTTCAGCAACCTTTGCTACTCATCAGTACAACAGAATCCTTGTGCAGAATTTGCCAACACTAGAGAGTAATGCAATACCTAATTAGTTTCAGCAGGCTAATTTGTCTCTAGTTCTGGGTATGGCAACAAACTAGCAGCAAAGACACTGATCAGGAGATTGAAGGTTTTGAGGAGTGTGGAACCACATCTTAATTGCTGTCCACCCTGACCTGAAGTGGTAGGACCTGTTAGGGTCCCTGCTATGGGCAAATAGTGAAACTCCAAACAAAACACTATGAAAATATAAAAATACATATTTATAGTAAAATTATGAGAAATACATTTTATAGAAAAATCACCAACAATGCATTTTATCTGAAGCTGAACGCGTTCAAATTATTTAGTTGAAGCCATAAAATTATGCTCAAAATATTTAGATTTTGGAATTAAATAACCCATAGAGATTAATGTGACACTGAACAAGATCAACCAAACAACCAACATAACATTAATTAATATCCTATAATTTCTTAAAGAACTCAAACTGTATCTGTCTGTATCTCTGAGATGAGGTATTATGATTACTTACATTATTCAAAAATTGTCATATTCATGTTTTGGCAGTTGCAAGCCCCGGCTTGGAATTTCGAGCCTTTATTTCGTCCACTGGGGTAGAGTGTTCTAAAAACATATATATCACCACCTCTAGTAATTATATCCACACAAAAATGTATATGCACAAAAGTTGAGTATCATCTACCATGTATTCATTTGCGAATGCAGAATAACATATATCATATTCTTATTACTTCAAAGCTCCCAAGAAAATTAAATTTTGGCATTAAATGACCCATAAGGTGTTGATATGCCTTAACCAAAATCAATCAAACAATCTGACTTGTCTCCCTTGTTTATCTAAAGAATTATAAAGACTATATCTTTGAAGACATATTTAAATATCTCTAGACTGAAAACAAAAAAAATAAGCTGTAATCCTATTGAAAAACAGTCCTGGTTATAATGATAAACTACATCCGTGTCCTGGGTAAGATGATAAACTATGTCCAACAGCAAGGCCTCTGATCAGGAGGTTTTGAGGAGTGTGGAACAACCTCTTAATTGCTGGTGTTCCTAGGTCCACCCTGACCTGGAGTGGTAGCACCTGTTAATGGGTAAATAGTTAACCCCCTAACTGGGGTCAAAACAATATGAAAGTGTAAAAATAGGTTTTAATACCAGAAATATTTTGTAAAAAATTATTACCAGCAATAAATTTTTGAAGAAAAATTATTACCAGCAATACATTTTTGAAAAAAAAAATATTACCAGCAATACATTTTTGAAAAAAAATATTATACCAGCTATACATTTTTGAAAAAAAATATTACCAGCAATACATTTTTGAAAAAAAATATTACCAGCAATACATTTTTGAAAAAAAATATTACCAGCAATACATTTTTGAAAAAAAATATTACCAGCAATACATTTTTGAAAAAAAATATTAGGAGCAATACATTTTTGAAAAAAAATATTACCAGCAATACATTTTTGAAAAAAAATATACCAGCAATACATTTTTTAAAAAAAAATTATTACCAGCAATACATTTTTGAAAAAAAAAAATAAACCAGCTATACATTTTTGAAAAAAATTATTACCAGCAATACATTTTTGAAAAAAAAAATATTACCAGCAATACATTTTTGAAAAAAAAAATTATACCAGCAATACATTTTTGAAAAAAAATATTATACCAGCTATACATTTTTGAAAAAAAATATTGTACCAGCAATACATTTTTGAAAAAAAATATCATACCAGCTATACATTTTTGAAAAAAAATATTACCACCAATAAAAATCTTGTCGGCATTAAATAACCCATTGTGATTGATATGCCGTAAAACAAACCAAACCTATTGGAAAAGAACACAATACTACTTATTTTCAAACATAATCCATCAATTATTATGATTATCTGTTACACACAAACATGACCTGAATGTATTGGTATCCCAGAACTGCAATTAGTAGTGACAATGTTTTATGAAGTATACTGAAAAATTTTCAGCATTATACACTTCCAAAAATCTGACCAAAAGCTGAAATGTTTTGGCTGCTGAGAAACTTTTAAGCATCTTTTTATGCAACAAGACATCCAACCCAGATAACACTGATCTTGCAATAAATTTGTACCATGGCCTTCTATAGTAGATTGCATTTTCTCTGGTCAAGATCAAATATTGATTATTTTTAAGCTTTACACTTTCTAAACATGTACTTCTCTAAAACATGTGAGCTGTGGAAATCCTTCGCTTCTCTGGTTGTAGTTTTTTTTTTTTAATCTTTTCACCTCAAGTGATAAAAGCCATGAAGTTGCAAGGAGTTACTGAAAGTGAAAGAAACGGAGAAAAGAATAAAAGAACAAGAATGAAGGCAACAGAAGAGGATGGCCGATATTGCATTTAAATTTTTGAAGATCATAGTTGACAAGAAAGCAGGAAGCCGGAAGAGAATTCCATGAGTGAAAAGTGCGGGTAAAGAAACTTTTAGCAAAAACTTATGACGACATCTAGCAATTTCAACATCAAACTTATCAGACTTAGCTGCCAATATAGGAGTAGATAGATTCATCTATCATTCAGTTCCCGCTCTTTCAGGGTCCTCTGAACAGGAGTAGAGGTTTATCCCTGGTTTCCTGTTTAGGATTTGGTTTCTGGTAACTTTTTAATTCTACTTCAACTCTATACTCTGCATAAACTCTGAAATTTATGCGCCATTTTGTTGTTTTAAATGTTGAAATGTCTGTGTTAATTATTCTTTTATTTATTTGATTTTGAATTTTGTACTTATTTTTTTACTTTTTTGTTGTTTTTGTATATCATATTCTGTGTATATTGTTCTCTCCATTGCTAGTAATTATCAAACTATTTATTAATTAATGGCTGAAACATTCTAAAGGTACTGATGTTGCTGGTATATAGACATTAAATTTTTCCAGCGCCCAACCCCTCACTCAAATCATGACCTTCCCTACTCGTTTCCCTAGCCAAACCAAGCAACAGGCTTTTTTACTGGATCTATTTCTTACCTCCTCTCTTCATTTTTGTTGAGTTTTAAAGTTGCCTCACTATGCCTTTTTTATAAATACTTTCATGGTAATTGTTCAGATGAGCTCTTTGCTATGGTACTTAGGCTGTATGAGTTTAAGCACAATACTAGACTGGAAGCAAGATCTCAGCATCTTACTGTCAAGCTAGCTAGATGTAGTTGTAACTTCTGTGCTGAAAGATTCTTTTCTCGCACCACTCATCTGTGGAACTCCCTTCCAGCTCCATGCTTTCCAGCCAACTTTAGTCTGCAAAAGTTTAAATGCAATGTCAATTGCTATCTACTGTCCTTCTGAATACTCTTTTATCTTTCTACTCAATACTAAGGTTTCTGTTCCTAATTCCTTCACACCCTGTAACCTCTTGCATGCTAGTGGCTGTGCTGCCTTACATGGGCTGATACCAATTAAAATGAAAAGATAATGAGTTTCCAGTTTCTTCCAGTAGCCTCAGTGTCTTAGTGGCATTATCACGTTCCTTGGGGTGAATTGATTAAAAAAGAAGGTACTGCCATTAAATTTAAGAAGTTGAGGTACCAAAGAGTACCTTTTTTGCATAATACAAAAATGTGACACAAAGCCAAAAGTGGGGATAGAGGAAGTCTGGTCTTCAAACTGTCTTAAACATAGCTAGCAACAATTACTGATCCAAACATACCACAGTATTCCTTACACCAAAACAACACATTCTTACTTACCATTCTTACTACAGTCACCATAATACCTCAAAGTCTCTATGAAGTCCTACCTAGTTCCCAGATATACAATTTGTCTCTTTTTATAAAATAACATTAAAAAAAAAGTTTTTAAAAAAGTATTAAAGTTTAACTTTTTTTTCCGATTTTATGTATAATTGTCCTTTTCGTTTTGTTTTTCCTTGAAACTTCCTTCTAGGATCAGGCTCAATGTGATCATACGAGAACTAATGTTTCAATGTAATATGGCCATAAGCATTTCAACACTAAAACCAGATAAAATAATTGTAGATATATCGTAAAACATGGTTAGTAAGCATCACTAATTCAGTAATGGAACAGAAACTTACATTTAATGTTCTGTATTTTATCCTTTAATTCATGCAACCATCGTCTGGCTCATTGCCCAATCAGTAAATAGACAATTGCAATGACTAGGCCTGAAATATATAGTATCCTTAATAATTACTGGTCTCTTTGACTTTCATCAAAGTCTCTTGGCACTTCAGATCACTGTTCAACATTGCAGACACATTGATTGCTACCTATCTTGATAATTGCTACAGTAGAGTACAAATCATGTTTATTGTTTAATGCGAACTCTTTATAAGCCAAAGAATTAAAAACTCTTAAAATGTCAAATGCAGACATGTGCAATCAAAATTCTAGTTTTACCATTCACTTAAACATGCTTAACTTAGCAAACTGGCTGCATTGAAGCAAGAAACTGTCATTTCTAGTTGAAATCTTAAGAATTCAATTTATAGAGTAATATTCTTTATACACACACACACACAGACTAATATATAAAAACATATAAGCAGCATAAGGATTATAGTAACATGAGACAGCTACTAACAAACACTACCAAAATACTAGCAAAATCAAATAGTAAAAACATACTTATAATCCTTGAAACAATACCAATACAACAAAACAAAACCATCATCAATATATAAATAAAAACAATTATGACTTAAGAGTCCACATCCTTAAATGTATATAAATAAAACAAAAAAAATGTCGCACTTCACTTACATCACAACAATCATTAGTTTTATGACTTTAAATCCAAAAATGTACTCCATGAACTTCCCTCACATCAGTTTTTGATGTTAAGATGAAATTCATCAACAAATGTACCCAACAATTTTTTCTACCCAAATACTTTCGATCCCCCCACAAGATCAACCTCATGGGTAAATTATAAAGACAAACTTATTGAAACTGTGACAATCTGTATTTCATTGTGATGGTGATTTTTAAAAATGTGCGTGAACATGCTCTGTTTATTTAAAAATCTTAAATTTATCTGTTGTATATATGGAATATTTTGCAAAACAAACGTCCAAATATAAGGTAGCTAAACAGAAATTGGTAGAAATGCAAAATGGCATTTAATGTTTGTTGAAAGCACTTCAACATGTTTTTGCTACACTTGTTATAAATTTTGTTAACCAACATCGCCTGAGGAGACACATTTGTAGTACTGAAACATAATTGTAACTGTATAGTGATTTTTTAACATGTTTTTGTTTTAAGATCCTAAAATAAATAATATTTTGCTCTATTCTGCAGTAAGCCCTCTTTTAAATTAAATGCTTCAGACAGTGTAACTCAATTTTATATATATATATATATATATATATATATAGTAAAGGTATCAAATCCATTGGTATATAATCCATTAATATAAAATATTAAAACTGATCCACAAAATGAGCTCAATGTATTTATGTTATTGTTTACATATATATATATATATATATATATATATATATATATATATATATATATATATATATATATAATTAAACTATATCTCACTTATAGTGCTGGTGTTAATAAAACTGCTCAATGTAATACAACAGAGCTTATATATATATATATATTGTCATCACAGCTCATCAGTGTGGCTAGACGTCCAGTTGCCTCTGGCTAGAATCGAAAACTGGCTGAATTCATGTCAGTGGGAAATTTTACCCTGAAGCCTTTGGCTCACGCCAGAGAAGAAGGTGAATTTAAGTGTATTTATTTTTAGATAAACACACAGTGACTGAGAGAACGCAATTCGATTTACTGAAGAGTCTTGCATTATTAGACGTAATAGTCACTGTTTACAAACCCACACATCCTCACCTATATATATATATAGGATTAATACAAATAAAATTTACTCCTTAGATGATTGATTATATATATATATATATATATATATATATATATATAATTTGAAGTATGAATAGATTTTATTTTTAATCTGATATTTTTATTACCTCCAATGTTATTATAGTGAATACTCATATTTCAAATAGACGCCCCATTTTTATTTTTACTTTAAACAGTGTGTATTATATTTGTCTGTTGACCATCTTTAATAAAATATTTCAAATTTTAAAGTTTAAATTCCAGTTGCAACCATGAATAATCTCAATGATGCTATCCAGTTGAGCTTCATTTTAAAGTATTCCGTTCAAAGAAAATGGCAAACTACAAATCATTTCCTAAGAATCAATTCGTAATGACAGTTTGGGTCAGTGCAATGTAATCTGAACATTGATTAAGTGTATTAGTTTGTTTTTTTTTTTTGTTTTTTTTCTTTCATTAAATGCTGAAACAGTTTCATTTTTTTTTTACTCTAAAAGTGACACAAATTAAATTAATTCGATTTGATTAATGAAAACAAATTGCCTTGATCCTGGCAACTTATTACAAACAAAAATAAATCTAAAAAAAGAAAAAAAAAATTACTCTCAAGCAAAAGTAGGGTATACACTTGTGAAACAAAATCCACTTTTATCTGAATCCTGTCAAAGCCATTATGGTTTTAACTAAAATGTCAGGTCATCATTTCAAGGGCTCAGTAAAAAGCTGACTTCAGAAAGTAATATTCAAATAAAATGATTGAAGTAAAGTTTGAGGATCATCTTCTTATGAAGGTTAAAATCCCAGGACGCTACAAAGCAATCATGGGATGGAATGATAGTTTATATTAGACTTTGTAAAAATAAAATAAAATTTGTCTTTATTGGATTGCTTATCCCTTGGGATGAAATAGGACTATAATAGAAAGATTAACTGAAGATCTTTCTGATTTTATTATCAATATTGTTATTATAACAGCAACAGAAGTCATCAGTAGATCCAACGATTATCTCTGTTACAACAGATAATTAGAAAGGAGATAAAATCTAAAAAAGGAAAGAAGAGAATAAAGTTAAGATAGGAAGAACGTAGCTGAAGTTGGAAAATGAGAAAAGAAAGTTTCAGCGGAAAGAAGAAAACAAAATGAAAAGAACACAGAAAAAAGGAGAAAAAAACAAGAAAAATAAGAGGGAAAGAGTAAAGATAAACATATAAAAAGAGAAGAGAAAAAAGAGAATAGCAGAAAGAGAGAAGATAGAAGGAGAAGATGCAATAAGTAGGAATGTAGTAAAACATGAAAACAAATAGGGAAAGGGAAATAAACGTCCAAGAGTTGAGACAGAAATACTGATTAAAATAAATAATGAAAGAAAGAACGAACAAAATAATGAATGAAAGAAAAAACAAATGAACAAACAAAAGAAAGAAAGAACAAACAAAAAAAAAGTTTAGTTAAAAGAAATGGCTGAAGAATTTAGAAAGAAATAATGAAGCAAGATTTGAAGTTGGAGAAGAAAATAAAATAATTACTTCATTTCTGGGTGAAAGTCAGATCTAAGAATGCAGCCAAGTTATGTGGCTCAAATCTAGAAATATCAGAGACACTTGGCATCAATTTAAAAAAAAAAAAGAATCTGAAAAGAAATGGTTATTTTCAATCTGGAAAATTTTTTCCAGAAAAATGAATATTTAATCTTTTGGATATTACTGAAGTTTTAAGTATATTAAATATAAGTACTTTTTTTTTCTTTTCCATCTTACCCAGCAATAACGGTTATTTATTTGATTCCAATAATAGTACCAAAACATTGCAGCCAATAGGACAATGCTCTAGCAGTAAACAGTTTTTTCAAATTTATTTTTCAGAATGAGTACAAAAATATTGTTATCCATTCTTAAAGAGTAGGAACCACTAAACAAATTATTATTTATTACTTTCTAAGTTAGTATGAGTCATGTCACCTCGGAAGCATGGTTGAGTAATAGCAACTTGAATTGAGGAATCAGGGAGCTGAGTTTGAATTTCAGTTTTCATTATATTCATTTATGTGCTACTAACCTTAAGAAAGGTATGAATCCATTTCTTCTCCCACCAGATATGGATAAAATAGCAGGATAGATTGGGCTGTATAGTCTTGGTTGCCAACCGATCTAGGAGAAGGATAACTCTGAATTCAAAACATGAGGGCCTTGTGTATCATATTCCATGGTCTTCAGTTGTTAGTTATGAGCTTGGATAGGTGATGGGTGCCAAGCTATCTGAGAGCCCAATTAAAAGGATCATGAGGAATAAAAGTAAAAGTCTGTTTCATCTGCCCTCAGGTCCTCCTGACGATTGAAGCAGTTAAGGGACTGATGATGAAGAATCTACACTATAAGAATGAAAGTGTATGTGTAAAATAATTATCAGCATTTAGAAATGACTGCCCATTTCAAGCAAACATTATGATCAATGCATTGCCAACTTTCTGAAATATAATTTTTCCAGAAAAATTGAGTCTTTTTCAAAAAGCCAAAACACAACTTTCCAATTACAAACTTTAAAAATATACAGTCATTTTTCAAAGGAATCTGTTGCGGTTATTACCATCATCATCCTTTGACCTCCCTATGGTTGGTCGGAATTCCAATGACAATCCTTTTCCACATCATTTGGTCCTGCATTGCTGTCCCCAGATCCCCAATGGTCAACCCTGAGTCCCAAGCTATGGTGTCTAGGAAAGTCAATTTTCATGAGAAGAAACTTTCAGAATAAAGCCATAGGAGTAAAGATGAGATGATTTCCCTGTTCACTCGGTAGCAGTGACTGGCAATAAGTGGTTATTATATTAATTGTGAACAGAGTCAACCACATACTTATATAAATCTTTATGTATTTGTCATGAGGGAAGTACAATATTGCAAACATTTTATTCTTATTCTCATTGGTGCTTAAAATTGGTAAATAACTAGTCCTAAAGTTTATTAGTTATAAACTCCTTTTTCCTTTTTAAATATTTTCTATGAGCAGATATAATTACCGCCTGATTTTTAATTTGTACCTTTGATTTTAATTGCACGTGAAAGTATCGAATATTATATAAATAAGTACCAGGTAAGTCTGAAATTGAAAACACAGGATATTAATTGCTGAAAGAATATTCTGTTATCATGAAATTCATTTTGATTTCACATAATAGGTAAATCAATAAAAAAAGATCCTATATGACATTTTCATCCTACAAAATGACTTATTTAGTCTATAGAAGTCCTTAAGAAGGATAAAATGTGCCACATAGGATTTTTTTTATTTTGTCATTCAATTATCCAGCACACGTCAGATATACAGAGTTTATATATTCTCCTATTTAACTTCGTTGATTGATTTGTTTTTTACAGTCAAAAAACATTTCATGGGTTATTTATAATTAAAGCATATTTTAGATTCTAACAATAATTCTTTATTTTTCCATTTTTGCATTATCAATTTTTTGGAGAATAAAAATGATCTTTCCGATTTTTTGACTGATTTATATTTTACAGATCATCAACCCTTTGTAAGTTATTTAAAGCCATGTGGATTGTAAGAATAATTATTTTCTTTTTGCAAGTGAAAATTTCATTAAGAGATTTTTGAGAATAATAATTATTTTTCCAGATACAAGTCCTCCTATTTAACCCATAGCTAGGGGAAGGAGATGGATTCATACCATTCTCAGGGTATTTGCGTGTAAGTGAATGTAACAAACCCGGCTGGAATTTGAACTCAGGTCTCCAATTTTACATTCTGAGCCACTATCTATTACACTATCGGCACATCCTTACAGAATGCAAAGCAATAAGTCATATTTCAGTCATATTTTTCACCAGCCTGTTATTTCTACTAGAAACTGGGATAAGGAGTTATCATTGGCATTCATTGACCTGGCATCACAACTTCTGTAACTTTCTCAGTGACCTATATCTATTCTATAAATCTTTATCTATCTTTTCTATAAATATTTTCATGCTAATTGGTGCTTCATAAATTTAAGCATACTACTAGATTGGTAATTAGGTCTTATTGTTTTATTGTTGAATTAGCTAAATGTAACCACCTTGTTTTATTCTAATAGCTTCTTTTCTTGCCTGTGGAACTCCCTTCTGATTTCTTGCTTCCCTGCCACCAGTGACATTCATGGGTTTGATGGCATTTGGTGATACCCGGGGCCAACTCCTTGATTATATACGACTAAGTGTCGAATAGGGGATGGGTGTGGGGTGGTGGGCTATATGTCCTAAAACTGAGAAATGTGAGAAAAGAAGACATTTTAAATGCGTAAAAACAGATGAAACATGAAATAAACACTTTGTTCAAATTAAATATAAACTACGTTTTTATTTCACTCTTTGATTGGATGACCTCCCAATATGGATGCCCGGAGATGTTGTACCCTCAGGTCCTTTTCTGCAGGCTGCCTAAAATCTTCAAAAATTTAAATGCAACACCTATCGCCATATCGTGTCTTCCTGAAATCTGTTCTTTTATTGTCCTTTCTTCTCACTTCTCCTCACTAAAGTTTTCTCCTCGTTCACCCCCAGTAATCCTTGCATTCTACTGACATTAATGCCTTTCTTGGGGTAAAATGATTAAAAAAAGAAGAGCTCCCTTCTGATTTCTTGCTTCCCTGCCAACTACAATCTTCAAAAATCTAAATGCAATACCAACTGCCATCTCCTGTTTTTCTGAATCCTGTTCTTTTATTGTCCTTTCACCCCACTAAAGTCTTCTCGTTCTCTTTCACTCCCAGTAACCCCTTGTGTCCTAATGGGATTATTGCCTTGCTTGGGATGAAATGATTAAAAAAAAATTGAAAAGGCTGATGTTCCACACTACCCTAAGATGAAGGAAGGAATCCCCATCAATAGTGCAAACAGCATTAACAGCTACTGGACTTGAAGAACATATTTTTCTAAAATATCTTTTTAAGAGAAAGATTTTATAAATTTCAACCAAAGCAGCACTGGCTTTTCAGTCAATGAATGCCAAATATTTCCTTATAAGGAAACGTCTAACGTTGACATTACTAAACATAATTTGTTACAGGTTTATCTAATACATTTAGCTAGAAGAAAGTAAGAAGATATTTCCCAACCAGTTATCCATTCCATTGTTGTATTATATATAGAAGGGACAGGATACATGTTGCAATATAAATTTCTGACATTAAGTTTAATATTACAGTTGTTCCTCTTCTATATGTGAACTCATTTGTTGTCATATATGAATTATTAAAGTAAACATGAAAATAAATTTTACTGTTTAATTATTACTTATAAAATGATATTTGATATTGCTGAGATGCTAAACAGAATTTATATGTCTGTTAGCTTACGAACAACTATAGTTTTTGCTTAAAGCACAAATTCACAGAATGGTAAAAGTTGTTTTTCTAAAGAAGAAAAGCTAACCACAATCCTGATTTGACTGAAAATCAATCAAATTTCCAATTTTGGACTCAAATTAAACTTAACCTCTGTTTTTGCAACTTTTTGTCCTATTTTTAAATTGGAATCAAGATGACAAATTGCCAGAGAAACCTCTGATTCCAGTGATTATTCTGAAAATAGTATTTTGGTAAAAACCTCAGAAAGTGTATAAAACTTGTCCTTTATATTAAATATGCACATATGCAATAAATTGCAAATATACATATTCTTGTGAGAATGAACTTGAAAAGGAATTTTCAGTAGACAGTGACCACAAAGAAGTTACCTTGTTCTCAACAGTTAAAAAAAACAGAAAGAATTACATAACTGGGTTGATAACAAAGTGTATCCGTTGCACCAGACATGGGTCAAAATCGAATTACAAGTTGGATTTGCACCCAAAATGTAGATTCATTTGTCTCTATACTGGACAATTTCACAGGTTAAACACTTCTGGTAGCAGGATGTATTTAACAGCTCTCTACTTTTCTCTTTTCATGTAGATAATAGCGGTGACTTATTTATCCCAGTTTCCACATCAAATTTTTTTCAATCATTTCATCCCAACAAAGGCAGTAATGCTACTAGTACACAGGGGGTTATAGGAAATGAAATTGAAAGAAAAACTAAGAATAGGGAGGATTGAGGAAAGGACAAATGATGAACAGGTTTGCATTTAAATTTCTGAAGGTTATAGTTATCAGGGAAGCAAGGAAACAGAAGGAAGTTCCACAGTTGGGAAGTGTGAGAAAAGCAACTGTTGGAGAAGTGGTGGTTGCATTTAGTTATTTTATTTGAGTTATTGAATCTTACAAACCAGTTATTCCTCCATTAAGCTGCTAGAGCTAGTTCAGTTAAGAGACCAGCTTCCATGTTCTGCTTACATAGAATTTTTAGGTGTACCCATACACTGTTATATCATCCACAAAGATCTGAGTATGTTCATAGGCAGATCAATAAATTTTTTTTTAATCATTTCACCCCAAGGAATGCCATGAGTACCCAGGTGGTTACGGGGAATAAAAGTGAAAGAGAAGACTGATAATGAGGAGGATTGAGAAAAGGACAAAAGATGAATGGGGTTCAAGAAGACAGAAGATGGTGATTGGCGTTGGATTTTAATTTTTGAAAATTGTTATTATCACAATCAGAATGGAGTTCCACAGGTGGGAAGTGTGAGAAAAGAAACTGTTGAAGTAAAAGTGATGGTTGCATTTAGATATTTCAACTCGGACACCTGGAGGTGGTGTAATGGTTAGCAAGCTTGTCTCACTACAACAATTACAACTGAGTAGTGAGTTCGATCCTCACTGGGTGCCCCCTACTTTCGGCCTTGTGCCACATCTCAGCTACACTTGGAAAATCACTTCGGGCACCTCAAGGCAGTGTAATGGTTAGCAAGTTTTTTCTCACTAGAACATTTATACCTGAGTAGTGAGTTTGATCCTCACTGGGTGCCCCCTACTTTCGGCCTTGTGCCACATCTAAGCTATGCTTGGAAAATCACGAGGTATTTCAACGGTAAAAGGCTGGGATTTAGATGACAATCTCATAGCACACTTAAATTTATGTAGTCAGGGCACCAGGGAAAAAAAGCTTATCAGAGCAGTTGCCATGAAAATATTTGTAGAAAAGATCAAGGGAAGCCACATTATGTCAATGAGAAAGTGACCGAAGTCGAGATGCCTGGTCAGGGTTGATTACATTACAAGTCCTTCTTTAGATTTTGTCAAGAATATCAAGAACATATTCACAGTAGGAGCACCAGACCAAATATGTCAATATTATTCAATACATGGATTAATGGTAGATGTGTTAATGTGCAAGATGGAGTTTGACAAAAAAAATTTCTGGCATGAAAGAGTGACCCAAATTTCCCTGCAGTAGATGCAGCTAGGGATTCAACATAGTCACTGCACATCATGTCAGTGGAAAATGTGAGGCCAAGAAGGCGTAGTGTGTTGCTTTCTTGGCATCTATTGTCAGCCATGATGATGGCAGGCAGAAATGTTCTCTGTGGTGTTTAAATTTTTTTTTTTAAGTTTATCACCCCAAGCAAGGCTGGAAGCCACTAGCACACAAGGGGTTACAGAAGGTTTGGAGGAAGAGCAGATAGGAGTGGTAAAGGAGAGGATGTGGAGAAAGATAGTGGATCGATCAAGGCAAGGGGGTTACAGAAGATTTGGAGCGAGAGCAGATAGGAATGAAAGGTGAAAGGATGTGGAGAAGGGAAGTGGATAGATCAAGGCAACTGGAGATGTCGATTTACGTTACACTTAAATAGTTGGAGATGAAAGCAGTTTTGTTTTGGAGGTATCAAATTTCTTTTTCTTATGGAAGAGTGATTCTAGATTCATGTACATGATCTAGAAACTGGTTAGAGGAAATTCCTCTCTTAGGTTGTCTGCAAATTGGCTTGAGCTAGAAATCCATTCAAGCCTATATATAACACTTTCAACGTTTCATGAATAATTGCCATTTCAATTATACGAGGGTCATTCAATAAATAAGGTGAATTTTTCGGTATAAGGACTTCTAATACAGATAGAAGCTTAGTCTTTTTTATTTTATTTTTTGTTTTACTTCTTTTTTACATGGATTTAATTTCTTTTGCAGATTAAAAAAAACATTGAGAGTTTTGCCGATTAACAAAGATGGCCGACCAAGAAGCATGCTCCAGGATTGAACAGCGGTCAGTTATCAAGTTTTTGGTTGCTGAAGGGTGCAAACTAGTTGAAATTCATAGGAGAATGTCAACTGTATATGGTGCCACATGTTTCAGCCAAAAAAATGTCTACAAGTGGGCTAAATTGTTTAAAGAAGGACGGAGCAGTGTTGAGAATGAAGACAGGCCTGGGAGGCCTACAGAAGTGAGGTCTCCTGAGGTGATCGAATCAGTCAATGACCTCATTCAGTCTGACAGAAGGGTGATAGTGGATGACATTGCAAGGACTTTGAGCTTATCTTTTGGGACAAACACAGGGGTCAGCAGTCAGAAGGAGTCATCTTGCATCATGACAACGCAAGGCCTCACACAGCAGCCCAAACGGTGCAGACCATCAACAAGCTGGGCTGGGAACTGTTCCCTCATCCCCCTTACAGCCCAGACCTTGCCCCTTCAGGCTTTCATCTGTTTGGTCCCTTGAAAGTGTTCACGAGAGGCACGAAGTTTAAAAGTGACGATGAAGTCAAAAGTGTTGTGAGCGACTGGCTGAGACATCAGTCCAAAGATTTTTTTATGCTGAGGGAATATGGAAGCTTGTGCACAGATGGGAAAAGTGTGTGACAGTGCTGGGAGACTACGTTGAAAAATAAACAAAAAAGTAAGTTTCTATCTGTATTAGAAGTCCTTATACCGAAAAATTCACCTTATTTATTGAATGACCCTTGTAGTTATCTGAAAAGTAAAAGAGCATAGTAAATAGCCCTCCCTCTTTTCTCTTTTCATGTAAACAAGTGGCAGTTTCCACATCAATATATTTTTTTTATGGGAGAGAGATTCTGGGTTTATATACATGATTCTGAATCTTGTTAGGTGACTCATCTCCTAGTGAAGACATCTGAAACTTGGCTTGAGCTGCGAATTCACAGAATATGACTACCACTCATTTCAATATAGAATTTGATCATATGGTTCAGCAACTCAGTGAACATGAAATTAAGTTACCTGATGTTGTATTGGCTTACAGATCTCTGAAGAGTGTCAATCTTGGAGAAAACAATGAAAAATTAATAATGGCTACTGTTAGACACATAGCACTTAATTACTTTCTCTTTTAATTAAAGTAGCATTATTTGAAATTGGAATTATGGTCAGAAATTATGGTGAGCAACCTGTGCATTGAGTGTGTTGTCTTCTAAAAGATCTATATTGAAATATTTAAATAAATGGATACATATGGATAAAATAAAAGATTATATGAACTTAAAAGGGAACAATACATTGACTTCTGGCCATAATTTTAATTAAAAAAAATATGCTACTTTAATTAAAAGAGAAAGAAACTTACTAAGAGAAAAGTGTGTAGAAAATATTTTAACCACTACATCATCCAAAGTAAATATGCATCCAGGTTCTCATAACATTTCACATTTCTTGGCAGATCTTCTATTACCACAATGTGGGATACTTAATAACAAAAGTGATAAAAATATAAACAAAAAAAGAAGGAAACTAAATGAATTAGTCAGACTAAATAACCAAACACTTATTTTACAAAAAAAAAAAAAAAAAAAAAAATTATTTATAAATTTAAAATTTCAGTGTCTGTTCTCTTTTATGTACTTGTCTAGTTGCATCGATGTAAATATCACTTTAATTTGATGAAATCCTAAAGGATAAAATGTCTCATACAAAACTTTTTCCCACTTTGTCATTAATTTTTCTAACATTGTTCTGGTATATATATATATACAAAAAGTTATATATCATTTTTTCCCATACATATGTATGGTGAGTATCAAATTTTCCAAGCCCTCTTTCCTCATTATGTGCCCAAGAAATTTCAGCTATCTCTTTCTGATGATTAAGTATAGGTGTCCTTTTCTTTAAATTTTCTATACAACTTTTTTGTTGCTCACATATTTGGTCTATGGAATTCTCAGCATCCTTCTGCAAAACCACATTTCTGTTGCTTCATGTCTCTTCTTCATCTGTGAGAAGATTTTCCAGCATTCATTGCCATATAGGAAGACTAATACTACATAATAGTTCAGCACTCTTTTCTTAGTTTCTAATGAAATTTTCCTGTTTCTTAATACTTTGCTTAACTTTTGGAAAGTATTAGTATATATAAAAAAGTGCAGAGAATTTGGAAAGAGTTGGATGAGTCTAATGGTGATTATGAAGAACTTCCAAATTTTTTGGTGAGATCCAGTCCATGACTGAAAATGTTTCATCCAAATCAACCAGGTCCATAGCCAGGGACAGAGGAGTGTATGAGTTTCTTATCAGGCAAGTAGAATGAAGACATTCGGTGTTCCTCATGCAAGATGGTAAAGGGTCAATTTTTATCCCAAGCCATGAAGGACAAGAAAAATGAAGCGACGAAGCTCTTGAATGAACTCAAATATCCCTTCCAAATGATCATGTCTTTTTTGATTCATAATTGGTTTCGTTTGGTTTGTCTAATGGCATATCAACTCCTTATGGGTCATTTAATGCCAAAATTGAATTTTCTTGGGAGCTTTGGTAATTTATTTTTTTAAATTTCTATTTCAAAAATGTTTATTGCTGCTAATTTTTTTTTCTATAAAAAGGTATTGCTGGTATTATTACTATAAAAATATGTAAATACTTACAGGTGCTACACCCCAGGTCAGGGTGGACCTGGGAACAACAACAATTAAGAGGTGGCTTCATGTTACTCAAAACCTCCTGATCAGAGGCCTTTGCTGCCAGATTTATACCCAGGATGATTCGATTCAAAACTGAGTAGGCAGAAGATTTTCTCATAGTATGTTACCATTTCTTTCTGTAATAGACTGGTTGCCAACCAAGGCTATCAGACATGGTCTGCCCTGCAATTCAAACCATAGCTGGGGGTGGGGAGTAGAGACGAATTCATACCTTTCCCAAGGTTATTTGCATGTAAGCTATTGTAATGAACCTGACAGGAATTCAAACTCAGGCCTCTGATTCACATTCCAAGCTGTTAACCATTACACTGCACATCCCATGTGATAACTACACAACCAATAAAAAGAAAACAAGATAGAATTAAATAACGCAACATAACTGACTCATTTCACTCGCAAAATTTCTAATGAGGCTGAATAAATGGCAAAATATGTCAAATTTATAAACATGCTTATTAGTTAATCATAAGTTTAACTATAAAGAGGCCATTAATTAAGAACTGGAGTCTTTATAGTTATTCGTTCAAAGACAAAACCAGTAAGTAAACAAAGAAAGTATTTAGCAAGTATCGTGATCTTAACAGATTTTTGTCACATGCTGCTTTGTGCAACATCATACCTCATGTATCAAAATTAATGCCTGAGAAATGTTACCCAGAGGATGTGACACAAATATATTTATGTTTCCACTTGTTTACTTCTGTCATGAGATTTGTATTTTATTTCACAGGTAAACTTTTTCACTAGAAAGGCTGTTCTACATTGATGTTTTCTTTTTCCCCATCTGTATTCATTACAGTACAATTTCGATGTATCTTCTGGGGAGATACACAAATATTTGAGCAGATGGTAATAGGAATGATAATATTAACCATTTCTTTATGAGGAAACATTTGCAATTCATTGACCAAGCAGTTAGTGGTGCTTTCAGTTTAAATTTATAAAATCTTTCTTTTAAAACAATTTTTTAGGAAAACAATTCCAGTAGCTGTTAATGATCTTTCCAGTACTGAGTATCTTTCCTTGCCTTTTGTTTGAGGTGCTGTGGAACTTTTGATTATATCAATTTCTCTCTTTGAGTTATATGTACCCATTTTAGTTTTTGCTGCTATTGAAAGTTCTCAAGTGATATGTTTTTTTTTTTATATAGTTCTTTCTTTGAGATTCTGTAGCACCAGTCCATGAGGATCAATGAATGAGGATCCTTGCTGAGGCCTACTTGCTTCACTTGTTCAAACCATCAGTCTGAGAATGTGGTTATGTGGTTGTATATAGTTGATATCTTTGAATGGATCAGGTGCCATGCTTGGCATCTATAAGAAAATTTTGATCCAACGAGACTATTAAAGAACATGATCCTAGTTTTTAGGCTAATGTTTTGGTTTTGTAGCAGGTTGCAGTGTTCGGTGAAACTACTTCTAGCACAGCCTATTCTATTTACAATTTCCTATACTAAACTTGTTACAACTGATCCATATGACTAGGTCTTTGAAGTGTTTAGTATTTACTAATTTCACATTCTGAACTTTTTGTGAAGAATTCAGGGAATGTGAAATCGCTGTTTTTATTTTAATTCAAGATCATAGTTTCTGTTATGGAAATCTAGTCTTAATTCTTGGAATACTTAGCAGAGAATGCTGTTTTTTTTTTGTTCGAGATTATTCTTGTCCCAACTCTGAATGCCTATGTTATCAGTATAGTTCCACCTCATCCTTTGTAGATTGTCCTTAAGAGGGGAAGCAGGCATTTTATTAGTATATTTATCTGGGATGCAGTATGGAATGTTTGACTGATCAGTGCCCATCTCTTCCTATCTGTGCTTGTATATGTGCAAATAGTGATTCAGAAGTGATGCTTCCATTGTATGAATTCTGATTTTTAATATTTAATAATAAACTTAAGCAAAATTTTGTTTTTGTAACAACTTGCAGTGTTTGGTGAAACTACTCCTAGCACAACCTATTCTCTGTCCAATTTCCTTATTTTCTCTACTAAATTTGTTATGAATGATTCATATGCCAAGGTATTTGAAGTGTGTAGTATTGAAGAGGACAAGTTTTTAAATCTACACTGCACTTGTATTTGTAAGTATTTATCTTTCTAAGATGATAGAATTCCCATAATTACTGTAATTTACTTGGCTCTCTTGGCTAAGTTTAAAGGATTTGCCTGAATGGCCTTTTGACAGAAACTTGAAACTAATGATTTTAACAACACACTTGTTTCTTTTGTTTTGTCATTTCATCTCAAGTAAGGTGATAAAACCAAGAGGATACTGAGGTTGAAAGTAGCCGAGAAAAACATTATTAAGGAGAGAGGGCGAGAAAAGGACAGGATTAAAAAAGACAGAGGATGACGACTGATGTTGCATTTGAATCTTTGAAGATTGTATTTGGCAGGAAAGAAAGAAGTCGAAGGATATTTTCTTCAAGTAAGAAGTGTGAGGGTAGAAACTGTAAGTATAGAACTTATGGTTCCATCTAGCACTTTCCAAAGTAAAATGATGAGACCATGCTGCCAATCTAGAACTATGCTTAAAATCATGAAATCGAGCGACCAAAGAGGAAAGCTCATCAGAAAAATTGCCATGAAAATATTTATAGAAAAGGCACAGGGAAGCTATATTACAATGGTGGGAAAGTAACTTAAAATGAGAACCAATAAGAATTGCAGATTCTTCTTTGCATTTTATCAAGAATCTAGATAACACCAAACAAGATGTGACAACAATATAGAATGCATGGTACACTCTTCAAAGTACAAAATACAATCTGGTGAGAAATATTGTTTAAACACAGTGAACCAGCTTTCCTAGCAATAATCCTAGCAACTGATTCAATATAATTGTTCCAATTCATGTCAGTGGAAAATGTTAGACTGAGAAGGTGCAATGAGTTACTCTACTGGAGGTTAGCATCAGCCATACTGATGGAAGGAAAAATAGGCCCTTATAGACAATTAAAAGAGAACAGTTTTGTTTTAGAGGTATTAAAATTTGCACATCTTTTCCTGCCTCAGTTAACAGCTTATTGAAAATTATTTTCAAAATCAGATGCCAATATGGCTTAAAAACAGGGACTACAGAAGAGGATTTCTAGCAAGCTGGAAAGCAAGCAGCAAGACATTTATTGTAGAGCTTAGTAAGAACAGGAGCCATTTCATGAACACATTTCTTAATTCTTGTTTCTTTATTGTTCTCTCTAATTAATAGTAGTGTTTCCTCGTATTCTCATATTCCCTTAATGGCTTTATTACCTTGCTTGGGGTGAAATGATTAAAAAAGAAATGTATAAAAAGATTTGACAATTTAGCAGTACTTGTAGATTCACATAAGTGCATGGAAAGAAATAGGCAAGATTTCTGCTTCTTTTATCACTAACTACCTACGTCCTGATGATAAACTACATCTGGCAGCAAGGCTTCTGATCAGGAGGTTTTGAGGAGTGTGGAACCGCCTCTTAATTGCTGACCTGGGGTTGTAGCACCTGTTACAGTCCCAACTATGGGGAAATAGGTAACACTAGTCAAAACACTATGAGAGAATAAAAAAAATTTATTGTAAAAATACCAGCAATACATTTTAATAGTAAAAATATTACCAACAATAAATTTTTGTAAAAAAACTTACCAGTAATTCTTTTTTGTAAATTTTGGTATTAAATGACCTATAAGGAGTTGATATGCTGCTAAACAAACAAACCTCAAACTAACTACTGACTTTTAGTTTTAGTTATTGATGTAATGAAATAACCAGTCACCCCCATGAATGATTACACTATAGGTAGTAAGTACCTATAAAGTCAACCGTCTATGAGAGACTTCAAGAAGAGTGAGAGCAAGAAGATGCAAGCACATCCGACCTTTCAATTAGTGGCACTCACTACTAGATTGACCTGTGTGTATAACTGTACCATATTTCATATTGTACTGGTTGTGTACAATAAACCTTTCTTCTATTATCCACCTGGTGTTAAGTATTTATTCCCTTAGCACGGAATATAACAGTCATTTTCTGTACTAGGTAATATACCTGAAGGTATTAAAAAAAACAAATACACTTGATCACTGTTTGAATTTCTGGGATGTGGATTTATCATTATTTAAATTATTTACAAGTGGTTATTGTTCTTGTCTTTGTTGTTATATTTAATTCTAACAAGATTAATTCTCTTAGGTGTTTTAAAACCAACTCTTCAAGGATTGAGATTTTTAAAAGTGAATCTGTTGTTTCTTTTTGAACTTCTGGGATGAGGAGGTATTATTTACATGCAGACTACTGTCCTCATCCTTGGTGCTATTATCGCAACATTTCAGCTGTTGTGTCCTCTGGGATTTATCAGGTGCATGTCAATCTGTAGGTTACCGGCGTCAACATACAGTGGGCTATGATAAGTTTTTAGTCACCCTTAATTACAGCAATTTTGGCTTGTGTAATAACGAATCTTCTTCTTTTTCAGACAATACTGTGTTAGTATCAAGCAACTCTAATCTATGAATGATAGTTGACTTATATTTTGCAATGAAAGTTTGCAGAAGTAAGGAAATTGGTGAATTTCAACGAGGGCAAATAATAAGATGGCATCAGTATGGCAAGTCAAATAGAGAAATTGCTAGGTTTTTCCAGGTTAATCATCAAACAGTTAATAATATTGTCAAGGAATTTAATGAAGAAGGCCATTGACATGTGAAACAATGTTCAGGAAGACCAAGCATCATGTTTGAGTGAACAAAAAAGGCGCTGAAGAGGGAAGTCATCAGAAACATCATCAGAGTGTCAAAGATGTTGCCAACAGCATGGAAATGTCACCATATGGAGTGAGAAAGACTCTGAAAGAGTTAGGCTATCAAAGAAGAGTTGCAAGAAAGAAACACTTGATTTCAGAGGATAACAGGAACATGCATATGGAGTGGGTGAAAGAATTCAAGAGCAAAGATTATGAATTTTGGCAGTCTGTAATTTGATCAGATGAAAGTAAATTTTGTCAATATTCAAATTCGAGAAAGGTTTATGTTTGGAAAAATCAGAATGAGATTTGGAACACTGAATGTCTGCAGGTGACTGTGAAACATGGAGGGATTAGAGTAATGGTGTCAGGAGCTGTCTTGTTTGGAGGGAAATCTGAGCTGATTCTTGTTGACGAGCAGTTGAATGGTCCAAAATACTGTCAAATATTAGAGAAGGGAATACTCCCACTATTTGAAACCAATCAAAATTGACAAGAATGTCTACCTTTTTCAAGAAAATGGAGTGCCATGTCATACAAGCAAAGTAGCAAAGGCCTAGAAGGAATTGCAAGGAATCAAGTCACTGCCATGGGTAGCTTGAAGTCCTGATATTAATCCAATAGAGAAAGTTTGGGAGCACCTTCACTGAAAACTTCTAGAGCATGCAACCAAAATCACATCAGTGGCAACCCTTAAAGAAACATTGCTAAAGGTGTAGCAATATATGGATTGGAACGATTGTTTATAACTTGATCAAATCCATGAAAAATCAATAAAAAATAAAGAAAGCTTTTTTGATAGAATATAACTATAATTCCTAATTGATATCTGTATCTGTTTGTATCCTTAAAGAAGGTTACAAACAGATAAAGGTGGTACTCGAGTGAAAGGAACAGCAACACAGGCATAAATGAAAGAAAAAGAGGTTCATTGTAAAAGAGAATACACTACTGAAAGATAGGGAATCGGTTAGCAGGCTAGTAATTTCTGAAGCAAGGATGTTTATCTTACCTCCCTGTGAGACAGAATGTGGCACAAGACCGTTTTTAAAGCAGGGCAAAACCAAGCCCATAGGCTCAGGCAAAAATTCCCAGAAAACCCCATATACATGGGGTCGAATAGCTGTCTACTACACCAGATGAAACTCTGCCTTTTGGCATAGCCTCATCTGGGTTCCTATCTGAATGAAGACAGAGAGTTCAGCCAGCACAGTTGGAGATGAATCTCCAAATAATTGCCGAAGCAAGATTATTTACCATAACTCTCTGCGAGGCAGGATGTGGCACAAGGCCGTTTTTTAATGCAGGGCAAAACCGAGCCCATAGGCTTGGGCAAAAATTCTCTGTAGATCCTGTATACAGGTTCAGGTAGCTGTCTACCACCCCAGACAAAACACTGCCCTTCAGCATAGCCTCCTCTGGGTTCCTCTCTGCTTGAAGGCAGAGAGTTTGACTAGCACAGCTGAAGACAAATCTCCAACTAATTCCTGTAGCAAGGTTATTTACCTTACCACCCCATGAGGCAGGATGTGGCACATGGCCTTTTTTAATGCGGGATAAAACCGAGCTTGTGGACTAGAGTAAAAATTCCCCATAGAATCCGGAAAAATGGGGTCGGGTAGCTGTCTACCACCCCAGATGAGACTCTGCCCTTCAGCATAGCCTCCTCTTGGTTCCTCTCTGCCTTCGGGCAGAGAGTTTGACCAGCACATCTGGACACAAATCTCCAACTAATTGCTGAAGCAAGGTTATTTACCTCACCACCCCGCGAGGCAGGATGTGGCACAAGGCCTTTTTTAATGTGGGGTAATCCGAGCCCATGGGCTCAGGCAAAAATTCCCCATAGACCCCATAAAAAATGGGGTCAGGTAGCTGTCTACCTCCCCAGACGAGACTCTACCCTTCGGCACAGCCTCATCTGGGTTCCTCTCCACAGAGAGTTTGACTAGCTTAGCTGGAGACAAATCTCCAACTAATTGCCACACCAAGTCTGCCAGATATATCCTGTGCTTACTATATATATATATCTACTGATATAGTCAAACCACATATATGATGAGGAGTGTGGGTCATTCCATTACAACAATATCATATTATTATTCAGTTTGCTCTTCTGTTAGTAAGTTAGTTATCCTGCGAATTATGGTCTGCCATTACCTTAGATAAATAATGGACCATTCTATTCTGATTGCAAAGAAAGACAGAAAAAAATATCAGAGATGCTGAGTGTAAAAGAAAGCATATAGAATAATAACAAAGAGAGGAAATAATGGTAGGGGAGTTAATAACACATTCACATCCTTAAAGTCTGTTTTAATGAAATGGAAAACCTTGTTAATTTTTAATCTTTTTATTTGTACCCTCTCATGTCTTTAAATAATGACCTATATTCAATACTTAGGATTGTTAATGCTTAATTTTGTGAAGTTGTTAGGTTCAAATATTTCGTGACGTAATAGGGGAATTTCCACAGGCATTTTATTGTTTTGGAACTTGCAAGAAACTTATTCAATCAAGTTGGGAATTATGATGCATTACAAAGCACAATCAGGAAAACTGTGAAATTTTCATGGGTCGTATTAGTATTTATAAATAATAAGCCATAGAATATTTTAAGTATTTACTTTGAGCTAATCTAACATGTAAATGTGATTGCAATGCTTATCAAATCTAATATTAAAATGTGCGTGTTTTTCTGTGACTTATACGTCCACAAATCCTAGGAAGCTATCGACATAATGCTTCTCTTTCGATATTCCTAACCAGAAAAAGGATTAATGTACATATTGGTTTAGCAAGATAAGGCATTCTTTTAAATATTTTTCTTTTTCTTTGATAAGCCACATTGAGATGCAAATAACTTCTTCTTTACCTAAGTGCCATTTTCTTTCAGGATATAGGCGATCATGTCTCTCCACAACTTCCTATCTCTTGTGGCTCTTGGCAGTGTTCCACCATTTGCCAAACCTCCCATGCCCTGTTCTGCTATTCATTCACTCGGATTCATTAGGTAAGTTGTCCACTGCCTTCACCTGTCTCTCTTGGATTTGATATGCTCTGTGAAAGATGTTTTCCAAGCCCTCCTTCATCATTATGTGTCCAAGAAATTTCAGCTCTGTCTGTTATTTTTTGTTAGCATTTTCTTCTATGTTGCTTACTTTTTCTGTCTATAGAATTCTCAGTACCATTTTGTAGACCCACATTTCTGCTGCTTCCAGTTTTCTCTTCATCTGTTGGGAGATTGTCCAACATTCACTGCCGTACAAGAAGATTGATACCACATAGCAATACAACACTCTAATCTTTGTTCCTGACACAAAAAACAAATTCATTCTGAAATGAATATTCATCTTTAAAAGTGCAATGTTTTCTTTGTTCAATGAAAGCATTATTTTTGTCCATAAAACTATTTGGAATCAAAATTACAATATTCTTGGAGGTTCTGGTGATGTAAAAGATTGTTATTATGGGAATGAATCAGAATTAAAATCATTCACTCATTACACAAAAAAATATGAGAAAAAAAAAAAAGAGGACATTGTTCTTAAAAGGAAAAGATATAAAGAACCTAAAGCATGAACTTTGCATCTCCATCTATTATGAAATGTATCAATGCGATTATTGCCAAAATACAGAAGAACAGGAAACAATGTACTATAGAAAACGGTAAATTAAAAACAGGTTCTTTATACACACATTTTAATATTTTCACCATAACTGACACTGAACAAGCTTAAAAACACTGAAAAAAAACCCCCAAAAAACAACAGATAATTCATTGTTTCCTTTAGGATTTGATCAAGAATATTATCCAGGGCCAAAGTATTATCACTGGTCCATAGAAATTGAGAAAAATGCTCCTGCTATATATTTAGAGATTCTTGATAAAACCCAGTGAAGAATGTGCAATGTCTTGATCTGGCATCTCGGCTTCAGTCACTTTCCTAACACTGTAATGTGGCTACTCACTGCCTTTTTTGATAAATATTTTCATGCTAACTGTTCTAATGACCTTTCCTCTATGACATCTAGACTTTATGAATTTAAATGCAGTACTAGATTGGTGGCAAGGCCTCATCATTTTACAGTTGAAATGATGAGAGATGTAATCATATGTTCTATGATAACAGTTTCTTCTATCACACTTCTCACTTGTGGAACTCTCTTCTGGCTTCTTGCCTTCCAGTCAACTTTGATCCTCAAAAATTTAATTGCAATGTTAATCACTATCTTCTTTTATTGTCCTCCTTCCTTAATAGTAGTTTTTCTCATATTCTCTAACAATCAGTAACCCCTTGTGTCCTAATGGCTTTATTGTCTTGCTTGGGGTGAAATGATTTAAAAAAAAAAAATGAATGAAAGATTTTAAATCCTTATAACTCTAATATGTTTATGAATTTGTTGCTACTGCTGCTATGACTTCAGTCACTTTCCCACAACTGTGATATTTTTATCAAGAATCTATTTATAATTGTTAAAACTACAATGGATCCATTAATAATTTTACGTAATTTCACTCATTAGAACAATTGCAATTAAAATATTTATAAAAAAGACAGAGAAATATTTTAATAGCAATTGTTCTAATGAGTGAGCCCTCTACCTTGGTGCCTGGACTGCGTGAATTTAAATGTACTACTAGATTGGCTAGTAGGTCTCATCGTTTTATTTCTGAAACAGCTAGGTGTAACTGTAAGTCCTATTCTAAATGTTTCTTTTCGCACATTCTCAAGTGTGGAATCTCTATTCTGATTTCTTGCTTACCTGTCACTTACAATCTTCAAAGATTTAAATCCAATGTCAACTGTTATTTTCTGTCTTCTTAATTTCTGTTCTTTTATTGTCCTTTCTTCTCACTAAAGTCTTCTCGTTCTCTTTTACTCCCAGTAATCCCTTGTGTCATAGTGGTATTAACGCCTTGCTGGGGGTGAAAAAAAATGCTTTTATGAAATGTAAAGGAAATGTGACAAACATGGATAAATACGCCATCTCTCTATTAGGAGCTTATGTAAAATTATTAATGGATCCATTGTAGTTTTAACAATTATAAATAGATTCTTGATAAAAATTAAATCAAATTTTGGTATTTTAATTAAAGATGGAATATTCTTTGAAAATATTATACAGGGCGCGATGGATAAATTGTCGCCAGTTTATATTTTGAATTTTGCACATGTATTTTATTTGTTTTTGATTTTGTCAACTGAACATTATAGTAGAGTCAGTTGGGTACCATCTGCGAGGAAAAGAGCAATTCAATTCATTCTGCCAGAAATTTAGAAACAATATGCTGTACTGCTTGGCATTCATGCCAGAAGCTCCAATATGAACATTTCAATACAGAGAATTCGAAAAGAGTTGGATGAGTCTAATGTGGATTACAAAGGTATGGCAAAAACTCACTCTAATCATTATGATAATAAAAGAACTCCTGAATTTGTTGGTGAGAGAATCAGATTCAACATGGAAGCATATATCGAGAGGTAGTATTGTCCTGGGTCAAGAGGGTGGCTGCTGGAAGCTCCTATGTCTGGCAACAGGACTCTGCACCATATTACACAAGCAGGAGAACTCAGTCATGGCTGTCAGACAAATTCTGTGACCAGGGGGGGTGCAGTTGAGCAAGAGCCCAACAAAACTCCTTGTAATACCTAAGATGAACTGAAGGCAAGGATTATGGCAGCATTCACCAACTTAAACAAGGAGAATGTTCAGAAGAGTTTTCAGGAGATTCCGAAGTTGTCTGGAGGCTGCGAATGAAGCCAATGGCGATTTTATTGAATAAAATTACTCTTTAGTATTTCAAGATATTTTTGTGTCATTTTGGTAAATATATAACTGTTAAAATGAGATGTGATTGGTTAGAAGTTAATTTCCAGTCTTAAATTCAAAGAAAACAATAGTGAAAATTTTTTCTTTCTTTAATTAATCTTAAATTATGGTTTACTACCATTTTTTTTTAATCATTTCACCTCAAGGCAATAAAGCCACTAAGAAAAAGAAAACATTACTATGGAGAGAGAAGAATAAAAGAACAGTAATTGAGAAAACAGAAGATAACAAGGGGTGTGAAAGATTTAGAAAGCAGAAACATTACTAAGGTTTGGTTTGTTTTATGGCATATCAACACCTCAATGGGTTATTTAATGCTGACAAGATTTTTATTGCTTGAAATTTTTTTTCCAAAAGTGTATTGCTGATAATAATTTTTCTTCAAAAATTTATTGCTGGTAATAATTTTTTTTACAAAGTATTTCTGGTATTAAAATCTATTTTTACACTTTCATAATGTTTTGACCTCAGTTTGGGGGTTAACTATTTACCCAGAGCAGGGACCCTAACATGTGCTACCACCCAAGGCCAGGGTGGACCTGGGAACACCAGCAATTAAGAGGTGGTTCCATGCTCCTCAAAACCTCCTGATCAGAGCCCTTGCTGTTGAGCATAGTTAATCGTCTTAACCAGGATGTGGATGTAGTTTATCGTCATACCCAGGACGGCATTACTAAGGAGTGAGAGCAATAGAGGCGTAATCAGGAAAATATTAGATAACAATTAACATTGCATTTAAATTTTTGAAGATCAAAATTGTCTCGAAAGATGAAGCTGGGAGAGAGTTCCCCAAGTGAGAAGTGTGAGAAAAGATTACATCTCACCATTTCAACTGTAAAATGATGCCAATATAGTACTGCACTTAAATTCATAAAGTCTAGATACCAAAGAGTAAAGCTAAATGAAGTACTATTGTTATATCTGGGAGGAAGCTGCCCAGTCCTCACTTTCCAGTCTTGAGAGACTTCAGAAGTGTCTCTGAGTCCTTGCAAGTGACAAATTATTTTCCACCCTCCAACCTATCTCTCACAGGTGGGATATGGTGAGCCTCACACTGCTCTATTGATACTTCCATAGAAAGTGCTCAGATGAACTACATTCCTTCGTTTCGCCAGGTCTGACTTCACTTCTAGGACCCGCCATGTCACTTACATTGTAGAAAACCACCCACGTTTCCTCTAAATGCAATCAGTCAGAAGTAAGTTCCACTCGTACAGCTTCTTTCCACAAACTATTGCTCTGTGGAAAAGACTCTCCAGAGAACGTTTGCCGAGTCACAGCAATCTTAACCTGTTCAAGTCTAGAGTTAACCATTATCTTCCCTTCGTATCCACATAAACTACCCCTTAATGTAATCCTCTACTTTGAGTGGCTCCTGAGCTTTGTACAAGGTGAGCATTAGTGTAAAAAAAAAAAAAAATCAGAACAATGACCATGATAATATTTATGGAAAAGTAACTGGGAAACTATTTTATGGTCATGGGAAAATGACTGAAGCTGAGATGCCAGGTCAGGACTAATGTCATTGCAGATTTATCTTTGTATATTATTAAGAATATCCAAATACATAATATTGTATAACTTCTTTTCCATGTTCTCTGATGTTTTAAATGCTGACATTTTTGAGTTAAATGTAAGATGGAATTTAAGATTTTAATAATTAGATAATAATAATTACTTTCCATTTTCAAAATGCATTAATTCTTTCCCCATAATTTCAGACATAACTAAAATGAGCGAGGTGCTATTTTCTTTAATTCATCTTTTACTTTCTCATAGAATAGTAACAAAATTCTGAGGGTTAAATGAATAAAATTTTATTGACTATGTGCACAGCCTAACCAGCAGTTTTTTATTCTATGCCACAACCAGAACCGACTTTACTACAATAAATAAAACCACTATTACCATTAATGAAACTATTAAGAAACAATGCTATATATTATCAGTCCTCTTATATGGCAGTGAATGCCGGGCAATCTTCTCACAGATGAAGAAGAGACTTGAGACAACAGAAATGTGGTTCGACAGAAGTGTGCTGATAATACGATTGACTGAAAATGTGAGCAATGGCATAGTTTTAAGGAAAATGGAAACAAAAAGGACACTTATACTTAACATCAGGAAGAAATAGTTGAAATTCCTAGGTTGTACAATGAGGAAAGAGGGCTTGGAAAATTTGATATTCACATGACAGATTGAAGGCAAGAGAGATAGAGGACAACAACACATAACAGAGTGAGCCTGTGTAAATTGATGGCAGAATCAGGTTTAGGAAAGAAAACAAAAAGACAAAATTTATTAAGAGCTACAAAAGACAGGAAATGGTGGAGATCTATGATCGCCAAAGTCCTAAAGGGACATATTTAACATCAGAAAGAAATTATTGAAATTACTAGGGCACATAATGAGGAAAGAGGGACTGGAAAATTTAATACTCACAGAACCTATTGAAGACAAAAATGAGGGAGAAAAGCAGTGAATGGCTGGCAGAATAGAGAAGATAGCAAAAGAAAACACTGTTAAGAGCTACAAAGGACAGGAAATTGTGGAGAGCCATGAAAGAAAAAAGAGAGGAGGCTATGTAATTATTATTGCTTTGTACTTAACAGGCAAACATTTGTTTTAATCAGTCATTCAATTAACATCCATATGCCAGCAGTCTCCAAATTTTTTTTGCCTGACGGGCCAGTGTCATGCAAGACAATTTTTACATGAATGGAAATGGTGGTCTGTGTCTGTCACATGCATAACAAAACACCATAAAGAAGACCATGATAGTCAATAAAATGGGAAAAATGCCTTTATTCTTTCTGTGCAGCCTGTTACCAAATGTTCCACGGCCCGGGGGTTGGGTTCTGGTGCCATATGTAATACACACTTGGGTGATCATGTCTATTCCGATCCATAACTGACTAGGCAGAAGATTTTCCAGCAGCTGGTTGCTGTTTCTTTCTTTTGTAGACTGGTTGCCAACCAAGGATATGGAACCCAGTCTGTCCTGCTATTTTACCTATAGCTGGAGGAAAAGAGATGGATTCATACCTTTCCCCCAAAGGTATTTGCACGTAATTGAATGTAATGAATGCAACTGGAATTCGAACTCTGTTCTCTGATTTCTCATTCCAAACCTCTGTCCCTGACACCACACCACACATCCTCTGCTTTAATATATTTTCTTACATATCATATCTTACATATCATATATCATATTTAATACTTTCTTACATATCATTTTTTGTATTCTTACTAGATTTTCCTTAAAGAAAGTTTGTTTTAATACAATTTAGGAACTGCAACATGTGATCAGAAGGGCCTGACATGCTCAGCCGCGTCCACCACCCACACTTCTCTGTGACTCATGCACATGACTCTTCAAGAGTAGGCTGGGCCTCCACAGCCATCTCCATCACCGCCACCGGGGTGAGAAAGCGGATAAGGAGAAAGGATGCAATTTGGATGGATGGATGGATGTTGGATTTAACGGCATGACAACTCCTATTTGGGTCATTTTATGCCGAAGCCTTATTAATTTATGAATTTAAGTTGGTTATTTTGTATAAAAGGTTGAAGTATAGTTGGTAATATTGTTTTTCAAAAAAGTATAGTTGGTAATATTGTTTTTCAAAAAAGTATAGTTGGTAATATTGTTTTTCAAAAAAGTAATAATATTTTTTCATTTTCATTCTGGTCTTTTGTGATCTTTATAAAAAAGCAATTATTTTGTTGATAATATTTATCAAATATGCGGATGTAGTTTGTCGTCATACCCAGGACGCGGATGTAGTTTGTCGTCATGCCCAGGACACGGATGTAGTTTGTCGTCATACCCAGGACGCGGATGTAGTTTGTCGTCATACCCAGGACGCGGATGTAGTTTGTCGTCATGCCCAGGATGCGGATGTAGTTTGTCGTCATGCCCAGGACGCGGAAGTAGTTTGTCGTCATGCCCCGGACGTGGATGTAGTTTGTCGTCATGCCCAGGACGCGGAAGTAGTTTGTCGTCATGCCCAGGACGCGGATGTAGTTTGTCGTCATACCCAGGACGCGGATGTAGTTTGTCGTCATGCCCAGGACGTGGAAGTAGTTTGTCGTCATGCCCAGGACACGGATGTAGTTTGTCGTCATACCCAGGACGCGGATGTAGTTTGTCGTCATGCCCAGGACGCGGAAGTAGTTTGTCGTCATGCCCAGGACGCGGATGTAGTTTGTCGTCATACCCAGGACGCGGATGTAGTTTGTCGTCATGCCCAGGACGCGGAAGTAGTTTGTCGTCATGCCCAGGACGCGGATGTAGTTTGTCGTCATACCCAGGACGCGGATGTAGTTTGTCGTCATGCCCAGGACGTGGAAGTAGTTTGTCGTCATGCCCAGGACACGGATGTAGTTTGTCGTCATACCCAGGACGCGGATGTAGTTTGTCGTCATGCCCAGGACGCGGAAGTAGTTTGTCGTCATGCCCAGGACGCGGATGTAGTTTGTCGTCATACCCAGGACGCGGATGTAGTTTGTCGTCATGCCCAGGACGCGGATGTAGTTTGTCGTCATACCCAGGACGCGGATGTAGTTTGTCGTCATGCCCAGGACGTGGAAGTAGTTTGTCGTCATGCCCAGGACACGGATGTAGTTTGTCGTCATACCCAGGACGCGGATGTAGTTTGTCGTCATACCCAGGACGCGGATGTAGTTTGTCGTCATACCCAGGACGCGGATGTAGTTTGTCGTCATACCCAGGACGCGGATGTAGTTTGTCGTCATGCCCAGGACGTGGGAAAGATCTGGAAGTTCACTATTTGCCCATAGCTGGGACCCTAACAGGTGCTACCACCCAGGGTCAGGGTGGACCTGGGAACATCAGCAATTAAGAGGTGGTTCCATGCTTCCTCAAAACCTCCTGATCAGAGGCCTTGCTATTGGATGCAGTTTAACGTCGTACCCAGGACGATGCAATTTGGTGTTGACGACAAGTAGAAATACTGAAAATGTCATGTAAGCTATAGATATGTATATAGATAAGAAATAACATATCAATATGTAGATTAAATGGCCTATGATATTTTTGAGGATGGTATGTAATTAATTGTCTGGTACTTAACAGGTAAATGCATTTTGGTGCTAAATGCATTAAATGAGTCGTATGCCCTCACTGATAGATGTGCTGACCTTTTCTCCAGCACAAAAACTTAAAAATGCAGCAGTTGCATAATCCATTACGTGTATCTTTGCCCAACTCCTGTTCAAGGAGTTGTTTTTGATGAAGTACTTTACAGAAAAACTTCATTAGAAACAAAGAAAAGAGTACTGAACTGTTCTGTGATATCCATCCTACTGTATGGCAGTGAATGTTGGACAATTTTCTCAAAGATTGAAGCACAAAAATGTGGCTCTGCAGACAGATGCTGCAGATACCATGGACCGAACATGTGAGCAATGATGAAGTTTTGAAGAAAAAGTTGATATTTCTGGGGCACATAATGAGGAAGGATGGCTTGGAAAATCTGTTACTTACAGGACAGATTGAAGACAAGAGGGATAGTGGAAACCAACACACAGCATACTTGATAAGCTTGAGAAAAAGGATAGTGGAACAGGGTTTAGAAATAAAAAAAAGACAATGTAGTTAGTGCTGCAGTGAACAGGAAGTTGTGGAGAACCTTGATCGCTAACATCCTGAGATAACACAGCACATAAAGAGAGCAACTTAGTCAAAATTTAATGGAAATCTTGCTTCAGGTATTTCTTGCGCTTTCATGCTGAAAACATCAGTTCTTGTTCGATCACCAAAGTTAAGCAGCATTGAGCCCAGTCAGTATTTAGATGAGAGACTGCTTTGGAACTTTGGGTACTGTAAACATACTCCTAATATGTTTTGGCTTTAAATAACCAACAAAAGGGTTGATAAGCCATAAAAACAAATGACAATCATAGTGCCAGGGCCACTCACCTAGATTGATTGTTCTTCTTTTAGGCCGACTGCCAACCAGTCTGCTTTGCTATTAAACCCATAGTGGGGAGGGGGAGAAGAGATAGATTCATACGTTTTCCAAGATATTTGCATGTAAGTGAATGCGACAAACATAACTGGCATTTGAACTTGGCTCTCTGATTTCTCAATCTGATCCACTATCCATTACATCAGCTGCACATCCTATTGTATTTTTTCACTTAGAAATAAATAATTAAATCAGCTTCACTAGAAACTATATTAACATATTCTGGTTTAAAGAAAAAAATGTCTGCCCTTATTTCTAGCCAAAAAAATAATTGCACTCTAAACTATTTTATCAGTTATATTATTCATCCTCATTCTGGCCGATTCCAGCTACAAACTGCTTTGATTAGATAAACCCAAATAGAACGTATTCATCTTTCAAGGTTCCACCGAGTGTAGAATTTTCTGCATCTCCTGAATTTGGATCCCCGAGTCCCTTTTCAATCACTGAAAAGGAAAACAAGAACCCCCCCCCCCAAAAAAAAAAACTGAGTTATATTGTAGGCAACATAGACCAATTAAAAACCAGTTAATGTAATTTTAAAGTTAATCTTGTTGGAACTCCCAGAGTTGCTGCATCACATTTTTGTCAACCCTTAGAAGTAATATTGTTATTAGAATCAGACTTAGTGATTGTGAAAAATAAAGCAACATTAGCTTTCATCTGGATTCTATAAAGACAACTTGTCAAAATCAGACCAACAAATTCCTTACTGAGACTGTAAAAAAACCCAAAAAAAACAAAAAAAACGCTCAAAGTTAAATCAAATAGATCAAGGATCTAGTATGAAGAACACAAAAACAATTAGCTTTGTAAACATTGACATCAATGTTATTTGGTTATCTAAGGCAGACCTAATCAATAGCACACCAAGAAAAAGTATGTGACGCTGTATTGTGTCTCCTTGATCAATATTATTGATAAAATACTATCTAGTAGGAAAGAAAGTATATACAGGGTGCGATTGGTAAATTGTCGCCGTTTTATATTTTTAATTTCATGCATGCACATTGTTTTTCGTTTTGTCGACTGCAGACTATAGTAGGGTTTACTGGGCACCGAACTCCAATATGAATATTTCAGAGTGTTTGGGTGTCAATCTGAGGACAGTGAAGAGGATTCGGAAAGAGTTGCATGAGTCTGATGGTGATTACGAAGGTTTTTGGAGTGATCACTAGTGATGGGGATGTTATACTGCCATTCATCTTCTCACAAGGCCTCAGACTCAACACAGAAGCCTGCATCAAGTGTCTTGAGGAGGTAGTGCTGCCCTGGGTCAAGAGGGTGGCTGCTGGAAGACCCTATGTCTGGCAGCTGGACTCTGCACCATGTCACACAAGCAGGAGAACACAGTCTTAGCTTCTAGGCAATTTCTGCGACCACATCACCCCTTACATCTGGACACCTGACTCCCTATACTGAAACCTCCTTGATTATTATGTGTGGGGCGCAGCTGAGCGAGAGACCGACAAAACTTTAATTTAATTAATCTTTTACTGAGTTTTTCCAGAATTCTAACATTTTTTGTTTTTTAGGAGTGAAAGAATGTGTGTATATATATATATATATATTCAGGAATTCAGGAAGGTATTTGGGTCACTAACACTATCGAGAATATTTAACATCGAAAAACATAATAAAAAAATTAATTATTTTTAATAATATGTGGAAATCTACATGCTATGCCTGACGAAGGTTGCGAGACCGGAAACACGTGTAACAAAATTATGGAAAATAAAGAATAATATTTTTTTTTTAAATCCACATTACAACCAAAAACGTTTGCAGTTTCTCTCTTCTTTTTAATATACACACATTTCTTTCGTTGAAACTACTGTAAGCTCTTCCCTTTATATATATATATATATATATATATATATATATATATATATAAATATAAAAGTGGACATGGAAGTCAGCACTTAGAGGCGACAGTCTGTTTCATGCTAGTGCAATACGATTGCACTAGCATGAAACAGACTGTCGCCTCTAAGTGCTGACTTCCATGTCCACTTTTATATTTACACACGCTCTATCTCCGATATTGAGCACTTTACCCCATAAATATAGCACACTTTAAGACTATATTTCTGCATATATATATATATATACATATATATAAATATATATATATATATATACATACAGTAGTGGCCAAAATGTTCAGAATGGCATTGTTTTCGTCAGAAAAGTAGGTATAAGTTTTTAACAAAGTTGTTTTATATTCTATAATTTTCCCAGACAATAACTATCATATTAATTGTTATTGTCTGAGATTTTGTTGTAATTTGAGAGGATAATACAAAAGTTATGAATGATTTAGTGATTTACTGCAAAACCCATGGTGGCCAAAATGATATATATATATATGTATGTATGTATGTATGTATGTATGTATGTATGTATGTATATAAGGTTGGCCAGAAACTCCTGACTCATTTAGGAAGCAGATAGAAAGACAAAATTTTATGGAGCAACACTCATATGTATTCTTCAAAATAAAGTCCATCATTCTGAAAGATCTTCTGCCAGTGATCAGATAGCACCCAAATCTGTCCCAGATACAAGTCTGCTGGCTTTTAATAAAAAAAAATGTAAACAAGCTTCCTTCACTTTATTAAAAGTGTTGAATTCCTTGGTCATGGAGAAAAGGTGCCATTGAGCAGAATAGGCCAGAGTCACTCAGAGCAGCATCAGGACTGAATGTAGAAGAATCTCATCTCTTTGAACTCCTTAGTCAACCTAACAAGTCCTCGCATTGTCTTGTTGAAACAAAATCGAACCTTGATTGAAGAAAGCAGGATACTCCTTCTAGTTTGTCATGCATGCAGTCTAGCTTCTGGCAATACAGTTTATTATTGATAGCGCGGATGTTTGGAACAAGCTTGAAATGCAGTACTTCTTGGAAATTTCACCAGATGGAGATCAAGATTTTTTGTTTTCTTCCAAAATGAATCAGCACTTTCAAGACAACCTAGTGTGTGTGTGTGTGTGTATAAGTGATACTAATACAAAACAAATCTATGGCTATATCATATTGAAACAGTGTTTCTCATATGATCAATGATGTTAATTGACATCAAGCCTGGTGAGTACTTAGATGGGTGACTGCTTGAGAATACCAGTTGTAAACCTAGCTGTACAAGTGATGCAATGGTGCTTGAGATGAGAAATAGTATGGCCGAGTTTCAATTCAGGTTGGGTTTGTTACATCCACTTGCATGCAAATACTCTTTAGGTGATCATGTCTCTTTTCGATTCATGATTGAATCATGGGTGATCATGAATTGAAAAGATACATGATCACCCAAGTATATCACATCCACCCCTGCAAACATGCATTTGGGCCAAGATGGTACGATAAAGGAATTGGAAATCAGATGGCTGAATATAAATTCCAGACAGGTTCAATATATTTACTTACTTGGGAAAGGTATGAATCCAACTCTTCTTTTTCCCTCTATCTATGGGTTAATTAGTAGAATTTGCATCAGTAAATCATCATTATTTAAAAAAACATTCTTACAATCTAAAACTGTTTTCTGGCTTTAAATAACCCGCAAAAGGTTGATAAAACATACAAAAACAAATAAATCAATCACTTTATGCAACCAGAATTGCTATACAGTATATCATTCTTTAATTTTTAAAGTAACATCAGTGTTGAATAAAAAAACATTAAGTCGTATAAATATTTTTGTTGTGTCAACGAACACTCACTGCCACGTTTGTGGTGTCAATGAATACTCGTTGTCACTTTCAAAATGCTCATTGTAGTAGAGACTTTGTAATCGCATATACAACTATAGTAACACTGTTGAACAATACTGATGTCAGACGCCTTCGAATAACACACTAATATTACACTCGAATAGTAACCACTGAATAGTAATCCATCTAGTGATCAGTATGGAGAAATAGTGAATAGTGAACCATATAGTAATAGAGAATAGAGTAGAAATAATGATCATTTAGACGTCACATTAATTCCTATATATATATATATATATGTAAATAAATGACAATAAGAAAACAGTAATTGCTGACGCGTTTCGTCCTAATGTGCATTAGGACGAAACGCGTCAGCAATTACTGTTTTCTTATTGTCATTTATTTACAAATATTGTCTTCTCTAAAAGTTAAATTTGAGAAATTTTCATATATATATATATATATATATATATATATATATATATATATATATATATATATATATATATATATATATATTTCCTTTTCTATCACATGATCTACTTAATCAAAATGGAATCACTGGTGATTTGTGTTCAAACTCCAGTGTCAGTAGCAATACTTTATTCCTATATAAGAAATATTTAGAAATGAACTAGTCTTTGGTTGAAGATTCATATCTTATGGACATGTTACCCAGAAAATTAAGTACAGATATGGATTCGGGATATATGAGTACTAGGGGGCATGGTGGAGTAATGGATAGCAGCTCAGATTGAGGAATCAAAGAGCCAAGCTCGAATTCCAGTGGAATCTATTGCATTCACTTACATGCTAATACTCTTGGGAAAGGTATAAATCCTCTTCTTCTCCTCCCAGCTATGGGTAAATAGCAGGACAGACTGGGTTCTATAGCCTTGGATGGCAACTGGTCTACTGCAGAAAGAAATGGCAAGTTTATCATTCGCCCATGCTCAGAAGATTGCTGTCACATATGGTTTGATGCTCCTGCTATCTATCTGGAGCTTCTTGATAAAATCCAAAGAAGAGTCAGCAATATTATTGTCCCCAATCTGACATCTCAGTCACTTTCCCACCACCATAAGTTTGACTCCTTTTGTCTTTTCTCTAAATACTTTCACAGTAACTATTTGGATGAGCTCTTTGTTATGGTGCCTAAACTCTCTGAATTTAAGCGCAGTACTAGACTGGTGGTGAGGTCTCATCAATTAACAGTTGAGCTGGTAGATTTAGCCAAAAATTCTATGCTAACAGTTTATTTTCTTGCACTTCTTGCATGTGGAACTCTTTTCCAACTCCATTCTTTCCAGCCAATGTTAACCTGAGAAAATGTAAATGCAATGTCAATTGCTATCTACTGTCTCCCTGATTACCCTTCCTCTGTTCTTGCTCCTTAATAATGTTCCTGTTTCTAACTCTTCCACACCCAGTAACCCATCGTGTCTTGGTAGCTTTACTGCCCTTTTTGAGGTGAACTCGATTAAAAAAAGATATCAGTGTTTTTTGTTTGTATCATACAAACTATGCATTAAATTTTTCTCAATAGAGAAAAAATAAAGTATCACGCTACAAATAATTTCTTTTATAATGATTTAAAATTTGGGAAAGGTCAACAAAAAAAAAAAGAAGATAAGCAAAGAAGAATCTCAAATAGGAGATCAAGAAAGGCTGCTTTAAAGATCATATTGTCCAAGAGGTGTATCAGAGATGGTAATATCAAAAATTGGTAAGATGGTAACTGGGTTTGGTAGGGCAAAGACCTTGGTTTTCTCGATGTTTACTGTAAAGTTAAAGTGATGGCAGACCATTGCAAAGTTAACTCTTATTCACTTTAGAGCAAAGATTTCAGGGTTGCCCTTTTCGAAGATACAATGACCAACACGAAGAAACACTAAAAGTCACTAGACTTGAGCCTAAATCATTTGATACACAAGCCACGGACTGTACTAATTGGTGGGGTTCATTCACCATTGGAAACGAAAAATTTTGAAGCCACTAGAAGAGAAAAGAAAGAAGAGAAAAAAGCTCGACAAAATCAACCTCATCCTCAATCAACATTACCATGCAGTCGATGCTACTGATTCTTCCATACAAGAATTTGTCTCCTTAGTCATCAATGCCATCATCATAAGGGAAGGGATCAGAAAAAGAAGAAATTAAATTTTGGATAAGAGATAAACCTGACGGCAAATACTTAATATATACAAACATTTCCAGTGTCCACTTTTTAAAAGTAAAGACTTCTTTTATATGCCATGGCCCTTGAAAACAAGCAAATATGGCTCAACACAACTTCCTATCTGCTCTTAGCGATGTTTGTTTTTCTGAAATCTCTCCTAATCCCTGTTCTGGCCACCATTTACACAAGATTGTTCTTCTTCTAGTTCCATGTCTCTTCAGTGAAATTAGATTTCCACAACTTCCTCTCCCTTGTAGATATTAGTAATGTTTGTCTTTTTGCTATCTCTCTTAATTTCGGCTTACGCCCACATCCTGTTAAAACACTTGTTCCTGTACGATTACCAAAGTTAAGCAATGTTGACCCTGGTCAGTATCTAGATGGGTGGCTGCTTGGGAATAGCAAGTGCTGTAAACTTGTAGGTGTAATCTAATGGATAATGGCTTAAAATTTTTAATCAGATTTCCTACTCCTGTGGGCTCGTTATATTTACTTACGTGGATTCATACCTTAGGAAAGGTATGAATCCACCTTTTCTCTCCCCAACTATGGGTTAATTAGTAAGATATATCACTAAACTATTATCATATACCAAAAAAATTCTTACAATTGAAAAATATTTGCTGGATTGATAAGCTGTAGAAAATGAATCAGGCAACTTCCCTTTTCTGCCAACCATTTACACAAGCTAGGTCATATGCTGCTTTCCTCTAAAACTCTATGTCTTGTGAGTGTCAAACTTTCTAATCCTGCTTTCCTCATTATGTGCCCTAGGAATTTTATCAGTTGCCTTCTGATTCTAAGTATATATCCTTTTTATTTCCATTTTTCTCTAAAACTTCATCATTGATCACATGTTCAGTCCATGGTATTATTAAGATCCTTCTGTAAAACCACATAGAAAGTTGAAAAATGTTTTTCACAAAAAATAAAAAGTACTGAAAACTTTAGCACACATTGAATATTTTGTAGATGTCTTGATCATGATTATTTCTTGTAAGTGTGTACAAAAGTTACCAACTTAATTTATTCTTTTACTAAAAAACAACAGTTTTCTACTGCATATTCTCTAGTTTTCAAAGACGAGGGAACTAGGAACATTTGACACACCTAATATTATTTATCATAATAAAATTCTCTGTTGTTGACAACTGCAAACCAGGTATGTTATTTCTTTTTTTTTTGTGATGTGATAATTGTGTCTTCCATTTTTTTACATTGTTCAACAGATTTGCCCTTAATGTTCTAGACAAAAATGAAATAAAAATAACCTTTCTTTCTTGTCGGCATTCAGAAACGTTCAAATCTTTCACACCTGGTGATATAGCTTTCTTATAAAAGAACCAATTTTTCAACATTTTTTTTTGGCTCTGAAACATCTGTTCTCCTTTATCACTTAAAAAAAATATCAGGAGTAGCGGTGAAAACAGCCAACTGCATTTAGCATCTCATGCTATGACAAAGGCTGATAGTAAAAATTTTGAAAGCAAGTCACGCAAATCAAGTGGACATGAGGAAAGCACTAACACCAAAGAAAAGTAAGGACTTTTATATGTAAATAAATTCATTTGTGTATATACCTACCTACACATAACAAATTCCTATTTACACTAAAAAAAAGTCTGAATCTATCTCTGAGCTAAAATACTGTTTATAGATTTGAAACAGGATCCATTTAGAATAAATTAAGGATTCATACAAAGAAACGGGTACTATTATGTAATATTAGTCCTCCTATATAGGAGTGAATGCTGGACAATCTTCATCAGATGAAGAAATGACTTAAAGCAATAGAAATGTGGCTCTACAGAGGGATGCTGAGAATAATGTGTGAGCAACGACTAAGTTTTATAGAAAATGCAAACAAAAAAGACTTTTATACTTAACACCAGAAAGAGATAGCTGAAATTTAAAGTGCATGTAATGAAGAAAGGGGGCTTGGAAATTTGACACTCAAAGGACATATTGAAGGAGGATAGAAGAAAACAGCGCATAAACTACTTAATGAACTTGTGTAAAAGGATGGCTGAATAGGTTTTAGGAGAGATCGCAAAAAGACAAAATTTATGAAGAGTTGCAAAGAACAGAAAATTGTGGAGAACCGTGATTGCCAATGTGATGAAGAGACATGGCAAATAGAAGAAGAAGAATGAGCTTGCGTAATTGGGTGGCAGATCATTTAGGAGAGATAGCAAAAAGACAAAATTTTCTAAGAGCTATAAAAGACAAGAAATTATGGAGAACCATGAATTAAGGATTCATGCAAAGAAAAGTGTACAAACTATTATGTTATATCGGTCCTAATATATGGCAGTGAATGCTGAACAATCTCATCACAGATGAAAAAAAAGACTTAAAACAACAAAAATGTGGCTCTACAGAAGGATGCTGAGAATAAGGTGTGAGCAACAACAAAGTTTTATAGAAATTGCAAACAAAGAAGACTTTTATACTTAACACCAAAAAGAGACAGCTGAAATTTATAGTGCATGTAATGAAGAAAGAGGGCTTGAAAATTTAACACTCAAAAGACATATTGAAGAAGAATAGAGGTAAACAGCACATAACCAGATTAATGAGCTTGTGTAAAAGAATGGCTGAAAAGGTTTTAGGAGAGATCTAAGACAAGAAATAATGGAGAACCAGGATCCTGAAGCGACATGGCACATTAAAGAAGAGTGAAAGGAAATTCTATGTTAATAATTCATACATTGATCAGAGTATGAAATTAATATTTAGTTTAAAAAGTGATTCTCAGCTTTCTATAGTAATTTCTAAAGGATCACATTCATGGCAAAATATGTCTTCATTTTTGTCTTTCAAATTATCACTAGCAGTATCATAAAATAGTATTAATACAATATTAAAATGTTAATAATATATAGACAAAAAATAATATAACTGAAATTATACAGCTCAATATCTTACATTTAATTATTTTTATACATACATTCACTGTATAACAAAAATTATAACTGATATGGATTTTTAAGGTGTTTTCTTAATTTATCATTATATATTGCTCTGTAACATACATTGAGCTCTCATTGGATTAATGTCCTCCTTGGAATAATCCCTACCCATGATAAATTAGTATTTTATATATATATATATATATATATATATATATATATATATATATATATATAGATAGATAGATAGATAGAGAGAAATTTATGACTGAATATTACTTTTTTTTTCAGTCGGTATCTGTTTATTTACTTCATGAGATAAGGGTAGCGGCTTGTTTGACTGAAATTCAGTTCATTGCTGGTAAGTAATACCTCCTCCAGGGCACTGATCTTGGCAATGGTATATGGAGGCTGTGTATTGGCCTGATCATATGGAACGGGATACAGGGCATTACATTTGGTGCCAGCTTGGCTGCAGGAGTTGTCAGAAGGTTATTGTTGACAGCCCACTACTTGCTCTGGTCTTTC
>OZ038497.1:30115284-30205284 GCA_964036315.1 Acanthosepion esculentum | reverse complement strand
AGGTAAACAAAAACAGAAAGTAAAAATAAGACATGTGATCTTCAGGTTAGTTGTACAAAAACAAATGCAGAAAAATACTTATAATTCCATATTATACAGACAATGGAAAGAAAGCATTCTTTATTGTATTTCCTCAAATTATTTCAATACTGACAAAACACATCAATAATATTGTTCAATATAATGTTGGTTAGGTGATATTATTTATCATGTAAGAGGTCATCTGAACAGACAGCTGCAGCTTCACATGTCAGATTAGCTGTTAGTCTGCAATGATAAATGGACATCTTCAACATAAAAGCAGCATAAAGACATACATAAAGCCCAATTCCTTGAACAGGATTATACTCCAGTCAGTCACAGGTCGTTAGTCAATTAAAGAATTACTTCCATTAAGTTCTATATCCAGATTTGGTTAAAAGAGTCCCACAGAACTACTATAGCTGACTGTCACCAAACTACTATTTTCCTGATTAAGAAAACCACTGATAGTATCTTATTATAATCATGCTTGTCCCTCTCTTAGTATGACATTTACACCTTGCCAACACCTCATAAATAATGGACTATTCTGCTTTGATTGTGTGGAAAAATGGAAATGACAAATTGGAGATGCTACTTGGATCAATGACAATATAAGAGAAAGAAGGAAAGAAAGAAAGGAAGATACAACTGTTTAATATCTCCTGTCAATACCTTCCAAATAGTGGACTATTCTGTTTTAACAGTGTGGAAAGATGGAAAAGACAAATCAGTGATGCTACTTGGTTTCAATGAGAAACAGAAAGAAAGATTGCTTTGAAGTAATAAAAATATGAAATAAGTTATTTTGCTTTCACAGTTGAATACATGGTAGATGATACTCAGATTTTGGGCAAATACACGTTTGTGTAGACATAATTACAAGAAGTGGTGATCTGTGCATTTTATGTCGTAGCTTTGTTGAAGTTATATTTCGGAATACAGTTTGATTTCTTTAAGAAATTGTAGAATATTATATGGATTAATGTCATGAAAGAGTTCTTTCATGTTGGTTGCTTTGTTGGTTGATTTTGTTTTGTGGCATATCAACATCCCTATGGGTTATTTAATGTCGAAATCTAATTATTTTGAACATAGTTTTATGGCTTCAACAACAGATAAAATATATGTTGGTCATTTTGCTATAAATGTTATTGTTGGTAATTCTACTATAAATATGTATCATTGGTAATACTTTTTTAATATAAAAATGTATTGCTGGTATTTTTACTATAGAAATGTTTTAATATATTTATTGTTTATACGTTATTTTTATAGTTATAAATATTTAAGTAAATGCTCCGTTTACAATAAACAGTATTAACAACATTTACTGGCTTGAATGTCTGAGAAATCTCATAGAAAATATGTGTCCTCCCACAGGAATTGAACTTGTATCCTAAATGGAACTGTCATATAGCCTGACCTTGCTAACCAGATGCTTCCTCTGTAGCTAAATGGTATAACACATCAGGCTATATGACGGTTCCATGTAGGATACAGGTTCAATTCCTGTTGGAGGACGCATATTTTCTATGAAAGTTTCTCGGACATTCAGGCCAGTAAATGTGTTAATACTGTTTATTATAGACAGAGCATTTACTTAAATATTTGTATCTATAAAAATAACGTATAAACAATAACTATATTAAAATAATTATCGGACTTAGTCCATTTCATAATACTACAAAAATGTATTCTTATACTTTCATAGTGTTTAGGAGTTCACAAACAGGTACTAACACTCTGGGTCAGAGAGAATCTAGGAACAGCAGCAATTATGAGGTGGTCCCACATTTCTCAAAACTTTCAAACTCCCAATCAGAGGCCTTGTTCTCAGGTGTAGTTTATCATCATACCCAGGACTAAGAAAGAAAGAAGTGCTCTGCAAAATATCTCCCAAATAATGGGCTGTTCTGTTTCAGACTGTTGTCCTCATCTTTGTTATCATATTCACAATTGTTCTTCATTAACAACAGTCTTTGGATTGGGGAGAGTCCTGGTCTGCCCTTATGACAATGAAGATGAGGACAACAGTCCAAATATTATAAATAAGCAAAGCATTCAACCTTATCTGATGTAGACGCCAGGACTTCAAACTGATTGAATAGAGAATAGATTAAGGATTTGCTGTTGTTCAGCACACTCTTGCAGAGCCGCCAATAATCTCTAGAACCAAACTTCTGACAGGCTATACATTGTTTCATTCTGTCAGCAAATAATAACTTCACTTCTTTGAGAACACGCTTGCACTCATTATGAACAGAGGCAAAGAAACATCTGTTGCAATCAGTCATATCGTTCTGTACAGCCAGAAGTGATTCCTGTGGGCTATAGTGGCTGAGCATGCAGGTGAAAACCAAGGAGATGAATGTGGTTTCACTTGGTATTTCCATGCTGGAATGAAAGATTTGATATTGGCTTTCACCCAGGAGGAGACCTGAGAGGTACAGTTTTGAACAGGATGGTTAAAAGCTTCATTCAAAGGGATGTCAAGAAGTAAGTCATAGAACAAAACCCATTCAGCTTGTTGATAACAGAAAAATATTCTGTTGGTAGGTTCTTGGCTGGTGGGAGAGCAGGACATGATGTTTATAGACACTACTGCATTGTTATATATACAGTTGAAATTGACTTTAGAGAGAACCAGAAACCCAATCCTAAACAGGAAACAAGTGATAAATCTCTACTTCTGTTCAAAAGACCTGGCAGGAGTGTGAAAAGGATAATAGTTGAATCTATTGACTTCTATTGAGAAGAAAAAAAATAATTAGTAAACAAAATTTCAGGGTTCAGGTTTGAGTATTTGAAGTAGACTTTAGAAGAAACTGGAAATTCAATTCTAAACAGGAAAAAAGGGATAAACCTCTACTCATGTTCAAAACACTGTAAACGAGTGTGAACTGGGCAATAGGCAAACCTCTCTACTTCTATGGAGGAGAAAAAAATATGAATAGATAATTAGTAAATAAAATTTTGGAATTCAAGCAGAGACATTAGAAATATAGAGTTGAGGTAAACTCTAGAAAGAACTGCAAATCCAATCCTAAACAGGGGGTATTGAAAAAGAGAATAATCTTTTGAAACTTAAAGTTAAGAGAGTAATCAGTTAATGTTTCTGAATATTATCTTTATGGAAATATTTCAACTAGCAGTTGCCAGTCTTGGTTACTCCTTAATTTGAGTAAAAACACTGCAAAGAAGCTGGAAATGCTTAAGAATTCAAATCAAGGAAAACAAACCAAGTTGATGACATTTACAAGCAAGTTGAGGCATAAAAAAATTCTTAAGCATTTCAAGCTTTTTGCACTGTTTTTACTCAAATTAAGGAGTGACCAAAACCAGCAACTGATAGTCGAAATATTTCCATAAAAATAAATCATTTGTTGGAACTACAAGTTTTTTCTTTTAATTATGCAACTACCAATGGTGACAAGCATCCTAACTTTTCTGAATATCTGATATTAAAAACAAATTGTAAGTACTTTTATTGTGTACAGATGTGTGTGCAAGTATTTGTAAAACAGAAAAAAACATCACTTCCATCAGGCTATTTGCAAAATATTTAAACACACGGAGAAAGACCAAGAAAAAACCAAGAGTAATTTTATGGATAAATTATCATTTACAATGATATTCATATAATAAAATGTTCTTTGTTGATTTTACTGAGATCAAGTGTCTCTATAGAGTGTGCACCAAGTAATTAAGAACAAATTATAAAGAAAACAAAGATATTTACTGAAAGAATACCAAAATAAATAAATGCTAATGTTTCAGTGTGGATGGATATTGTAGAGTCACAGCTCAGACCAGACACCAGGTTTGTTCTCAGGGTGCAGCTTCTTTCAATCAAATGGCTTAATGCCAGGAAAATAATTGTTTGGCCAAATTGTTACCCATGAAATAAAAACCACAATATGAGATTGTATCAGTCAGCAAATTTTATTTCGTTACAACCTTCTCATAAGGGCTGGCTGTAGACTAGTGAGAAAGAGTGATGTCTGCCGTTTACCTCCCTTTCCATATCACGGGTAAATGGTCCTCTGTCTTAGGCTGCTAGGGACCACCATCTTATAGAGACCAGCTTTCTTTGCCCTATCAGCTTTTGTCTAAAAATGTTGTTCATCAACTTCACTTCACTCATGTGACTTTCTTTGTCAAGATGATGACTGTCAAAATGTTTTCTGTAACATCATGTTGATGTCCTTAACAAGATATCAACTGACAACTGATATCGCTATAATATAATGAGACACATTTCTCCTCATGGAATGAACTGAAAATCTCAAAGCTTATTTTATCAGTGGTTAATTCATGACATATGTACTCTATAATTCACATACTTTCTTTGTTTAGCAGCATTTCAACTCCTCATAGGTCATTTAGTGCTGACATTTAATTTTCTTGGGAGCATTATTAATTTTGTTTACAAAAATGTATTGCTGGTAATTTTTTTTTCAAACTGCATAGCTGGATATATATATATATATATATATATATATATGCTAAAAATGTATTGCTGGTAATTTTTTTTTCAAACTGCATAGCTGGATATATATATATATATATATATATATATATATATATGCTAAAAATGTATTGCTGGTAATTTTTTTTTCAAACTGCATAGCTGGATATATATATATATATATATATATATATGCTAAAAATGTATTGCTGGTAATTTTTTTTTCAAACTGCATAGCTGGATATATATATATATATATATATATATATATATATATATATATATATATATATGCTAAAAATGTATTGCTGGTAATTTTTTTTTCAAACTGCATAGCTGGATATATATATATATATATATATATATATATATATATATATATGCTAAAAATGTATTGCTGGTAATTTTTTTTTCAAACTGCATAGCTGGATATATATATATATATATATATATATATATATATATATGCTAAAAATGTATTGCTGGTAATTTTTTTACTATGTAAATGTATTGCTTGTATTTTTATACTTTCATAGTGTTTTGACCCCAGTTTGGGAGTTAACTATTTGACCATATTTGGCATCCAAACAGGTGCTGCCATCCCAGCTCAAAGTGGACCTGGGAACAACAACAATTAAGAGGTGGTTCCATGGTTCTCAAAAACTCCCAATCAGAAGCCTTGCTGCGGGATGTAATTTATTATCATACCCAGGATACTTATAATTCACATAGAGTTCCATAAAGACAGAGTTAAATTGCATTCCTGGTAAAGAATGAGGCGCCTGAAGAGAAAGCATATTTAAAAGTGATTGATGCAAACTGGCACAAGAACTAAAGTAAAGAGAATTCCCAAATTGGGAAATCTATAAAACATTTTATTCAACAGTGCATTTAAAAGAGAAATATTCCAGAAGCAGCATGAATAATAATGACAGGGAAAATCAAGTTGTAGAGTCAATCAGGATAATGGAAAAATTGGCAGATCAGGATAATGGCGATTCAGAGAGATCAGAATCTATTCATCAACTCTAAATGTGCACGTGTCATACACTGATTCTCATAAGATCACCGAAGCCAAGCAATGTTGAGTGTGGTCAGCACCTAGATGGGTGACGACTGCTTGGGAATACCAGGTCCTGTAAGCTTGGATGTACAGGTGATGTAATAGATAATGGCTCGGAATTGAAAATCAGAGAGGAGAGTTCAAATTCAAATAAGGTTCATTATATTTACTTATGTGCAATACCCTTGGAAAAGGTGTGAATCCACCTCTTCTCTCTCTAGCTATGGGTTAATTAGTAGTATTGTATCAGTATAAATTCTTATTATCTTCAAACATTCTCACAATCTAAATATATTTTCCGGCTTTAAATAACCTGCAAAGGGTTGATAAGCTGTAAATATCAATTCACTCAATCAATCAAGCAATAAAAACAGAATACACAGCCATCACACCATCTCACCAATTTTATATGAGTAAGTAATCAAAACATGGCAGCCAACAGCAGTTTTATATCTATGCTCATTTAAGAGACTTAAAATCTAGGATTTTAAAATATGAAAAAAAAATAAACAAAAAAAGATTTTTGTCTGAATTTCTAGGACAAGGAGTTATCATTATTTACACTATCCATATTCAGACTATTGTCCTCATCTTTGTTGTTTTATTACAACATTTTGGCCATTGTGACCTCCGGCCTTCCTCAGGTCTGATCTGAGTAGTGGGAGTAAAGGGAATTCTGAACTGAACTCTTTATTTAATCTAGGATGAGTAGACTACAGCAATCAAAACATGGCAGCCAACAGCAGCAGTGGCAATCAAATCAGCAGTGAATGTCAAGCTTGAAGCTCTAAGTTTACTCCAGCAATTGTCCTATGGGACAGTGGCCTAGAGGGTAAAGGCATTGGTTTGAGAATTTAGTGACATAGTGGTTTGAGCAGTGTGTACTTGCACTCAGTGGAAATGGGTAAGCAATAACTGAACAGTTTTTTTTTTTTTTATGTGCCATGTCCTTTCAGGATATAGGCAATCATGGCTCTCCACCTCCCTCTATCCCTTGGAGCTCTCAACAAGTTACTTCCTTCTGCTTCCTCCCCAAGTCCGCCTAGCATGTCACGCATTGTTTCCTTCATCTCTCTTTCCCTCTATTCAACCCGTGAGTATCAGATTCTCCATGCCCTCCTTCCCCGTTATGTGTCCCAGAAACTTCAGCTACCTCTTCCTGATATTAGGTATAAGCCTCCTTCCTTGTTTGAAATCTCTCCAAGACCTCATCGTCGCTCACACGGTCGGTCCTTGATAACCTTAGCATCCTTCTGTAGTACTGCATCGTTTTCGTCTCAAGTTTCTTCTTCATTTTTGAGGAAATCATCCAATATTCACTGCTGTAAAGAAGGACAGATATCACATATCAGTTCAGTATTCTTTGTTTTGTTACCAAAGAAATCCTCCTGTCTGGCAGTACTCTGTGCAGATTTTGAAATGTGTCCTTGGCCATCCGAATATGCCTGTGGATCTCAGTGTCACACTTACCGTCCTCTGTCAAGACGCTTTCCAAATATTTAAACTTCTGCATCTGCTTGATTCTTGTTTTCCCAACCTTCAGATCGCATTTCAGGCTCATCCCCTTACTGACAACCATGCACTCCATCTTCTTGTAGTTTATACTTAGTCCTTTCTTCTCACTCTCCGTTGCTAACTTCTGTAGGAGATTTTGTAGTTTCTTTTCTGTGTCTGCTATCAGTACTGTGTCATCTGCATATCTTATGTTATTAAGATTGTGGCTGCCAATGCTAAAATAAAATAAGAACTAGACAATATCCCTAGACGTGAGCAGTAGAATGAGAACCGTCTACCCTCCATAGATTAAATAAAGAGCTCAATTCAGAATTCCCTGTAAGTTACCCAGATCAATATACACCTGAGGAAGGCCAGAGAGAATGATGACTGAAACATTGTGATAACAACAACAAAGATGAGGACAATAGTCTAAATATAAATAGTGTAAATAATGATAACTCCTCATCCCAGAAATTCAACAGGACAAGCATTGTTTATCAGGAAAATGGCAAAAATAAAATGGTGGCCATTAATATAGCAAACTGATTAAGATATGCAAATACATCACCATCTATTTACTTAAGGGATTCAAAATTATATGTAAAAGATTTCACCAGCACTTTCTTTGATGCTTGTAGGTATTTGATACCTATAATTTTTGTTTAGTACTCATTTATTATTATTTATATTTTGGTATTTCTATCTTACTGGTTTGATGCCACTTCTATACATCTTATAGATTTTTGACAAAATCTAAAGAAGGATCTGCAATGTTATCAGTCTTGATCTGGAATCTCAACTTCAATGCCAGGTTAGGACTGATAACATTTCCCACCACCATAACCCTGTGACTTTTCCATAAATATTTTTATGGCAATTGTTCTCATGAGCTTTCATCCCTGATACCTTGACTACATAAATTTTTGTCTATGACTACATCTGAAACTAATTCTCACCATTTTACTGTTGAATGTTTCTTCACTCAGACTTCTTGTCTGTTGAACTCTCTTCCAGTTTTTGGCTTCTTTTCCCCCAACAATCTTCCAAAATTTAAATGCAATGTCAATTGCCATCTTCTGATACTTAAATCCTGTTCTTTTATTGTATTTTCTCTTCTCTAACTTTCTTTCAATTTTCTTTCACTCTCAGTAATGCCTTGCATCTTAGTGGTATTATTGCCTTGCTTTTGGTGAAAAGATTTAAAAAAATTGTTTCTATATTCTAAATAATCATCAGAAATTTACTTGCATACTATATCAGACATTGCTATGCAAGTCCTTGCTTTCATAATAAAAATACTTTGAACCAACTAATATTTGGTAAAGTTTTCAGTATATATTTAGAGGATGAATATAATCTGTGAATTTTAGCTGATAATATCTGGTGACATGAGATTTTTATCACACAACTCAAGGGTTGTAAGTCATGTTATAAATCAATATATATAATTGCAGAGCTAGTGCATACTACTCCCAAATCCCTGTTGATATCTGTAGGATGAACAAAACAAGTGATCTGTTTCTGACAGGTAATCAATCTATTAATTTTTTGCTGGTATTTCTTTAAAAGAATATTGAACTGTTATGTAATGTTAATCCTCCTATATGACAGTAAATGGTAGATAATCTCCTCAGAGATGAAGAGACTTTAAGCAACAGAAATAATGTTCTACAGAAGGATGCTGAGAATACCATGGACAGGACATATGAGCAACAAAGAAAATGCAAACAAAAAAGATGCTTATCCTTAATGTCAGGAAGAGATAGTTGAAATTTCTAGGGCACATAATGAGGAAAAGAGGGCTTGGAAATTTTGATACTCACAGGACATATTGAAGGCAAGAGAGACAGAAGAAAACAACATATAATCTACGTAGCAAGCTTGATTAAATGGATGGTGGAGCAAGATTTAGGAGAGATAGCCAAAAGAGAATATTTATTAAGAACTACAAAGGACAAGAAGTTGTGGAGAGCCATAAAGGGACACGGGAGAAGGAGAAGAAGAAGAAGTTTTTGCATTTAATTTTACTTGTTTTTTTATTGTAACTTCTCATATTGCCAATCTATGGCCATTAGTAAACCATATGAATTGGGAATGAAGAAGATACTCTAGTGAAGCTTGAACTTTTATCCTTTTTGACTCAAGTAGCTTTTTTTGAAATCGTTGCCTGATCTGTGTAATGGTTGGCAGAAGATCAAATTAAAACTTTGGAAATTTACCTTCATTTTCTTGAAATCACACTGTGCACTATTTGTTATTGTTTTTACATACACAAATAACATTAATAAGAGTAACATTGAAGTTTAATTTCATGTTAATTGACTTCAGTTACTTTCTCACCAATGTGGTGTAGCTTCCCTCTGTCTTTTCTACAAATTTTTTCATGGCAACTGCTATTCATGTTGAGGTTCTTGACAAAATCCAAAGAAGTATCTGCAATGTAAACAATCCTGACTTGGCATCTCAACTTCAGTCATTTTCTGTCCAATGTGGTATGGCTTCATTCTATCTTTTCTACAAATATTTTCAGGGCAACTGGTCTGATGACCTGGTGCCCCCCCCCACCGATTACATGAATTTAAGTGTGCAACTAGATTGGCATGTAAGTCCCACTCGTTTACTGTTGAAATAGTTAAATGCAACCACCACTTCTACTCCAACAGTTTCTTTTCTTGCACTTCCTGCCTGTGGAACTACCTTCCATTTACTTGCATCCCTGATAACTAGAATCTTCAAAAATTTAAATGTAATGTCAATCACCATGTTCTATCTCCTTGAATCCCGTTCATCTTTTGTCCTTTCCTGTAACCCCCTGCATACTAGTGGCATTCCTGCTTTGCTTGGGGTGAAATGATTAAAAAAAAATTTGGTTGCTTTTTATCGCTACTAGTCTTTCAGTCTACTATTAGTAAATAGTGCTGACTGGTTGTAGACTGATGGATGTGATTAAAAAAAAATAATTTAAGAGGAAAAAAATATTGGTTAAAAATGAATAATTGTCAACAATGTGTAATCTAATGAAAATTAAACATAATATTCTGAGATGCTAATTAATCTTTTTAATTAGGTATTTCTGCGTCTTTTTTGAAAATCTATGAGAAAGTGTAAAAAAATTTTTGTGTGACTTTAGTACTTCATTGGACTAAAATGATATGATTACACGTGTGCATGAAGTAAAAGGGACACTGAAATTTTAAATTTAAAAATCATTTTAAAAAAAATATTTATTTAATATATAGTATCTCTGGTTTCATTTACTTTTTCTTTTTGCTTATATTTTTATCACTTTTGTTATTAAGTACCCTACATTGTGATAATAGATCTGACAAGAAAGATAAAATATTGTAAGAACCTGGATGTAAATTTAATGTATTGATATAGAAGTTAAAGCACTTTCTATGTGTGCAATTCAAGACTGTGATTTGAAATAAATTTGAAGCTTTACAAGAGGTTCTAGGCATTGACTTTCTACAAATATTCAAATTAAAATTTAAACTGAAGCATTTATATGATTCGATCAGTTCATAAAACTTAAGAAAAAATATTTAAATCTCTTCTGTAGTGTTCCTATACCAATAATGTAAATTATTACTGGAAACAATAAAACAGTCTATTTAATAATCACACCTCATATATAGCAGTGAATGATGGACAATCTCCCCATGGATGAGGAGAAAATTAGAAGCAACAGAAATATGGATCTACAGAAGGATACTAAGAATTCCATGGACAGAGCAAGTAAGCAATGATGTCTTGCAACAAAAAGAACAGGAAGAGATAGCTGAAATTCCTTGGGCATAAAAAAAGGAAGGAGGGCTTGGAAAATCTAACCCTCACATATTGAAGGCAAGAGAGATAGAAGGCAGTAAGCAATCTACCTGATGAACTTGTCTGAATGGATGATGGAATGAAGGGCTCTTGCAAAAGGTAAAAAACTGTTAAGGGACACAAGGGATAGGAAGTTTTGGAGAGCCATGATCACCCAGGTCCTGAAGAGACATGGCATATAGAAAAAGAAGGTGTTCCAATTTCTTTGGTGATGCACTCTCATTATTAACTTAAAGCTATTGCATCTACTACTACTAGTGTAAACAAACTATATAACACTAAAAAGTGAATCCAGATAAGATAAAGTGTGTAACTGTAGTGTTAAATTTGGATGTTATTCATTGATTAGCTTTTGTAGTGTAATTGACATGGTACTATTTTCAAGTGATAAGCTCCAAAGAGTAGAGATAAGAGTTCAAATATTGTTAGAAGCTTATTCTTCATTTTTGATATATGATACATACTTAATGACCATCAGATAAAAAGAATAACAGAAGACAAAAGAAAAATCGGTTCTAAATGAATAAGATTTTATTTAATTAAGTAACTGTATGTATGAAGCTAAAATCTATTTCAAATGTTTAGTTTAATTTCTTATTAAGCCATGTCAAAATGCTAATGGCTTTTTCAAGGACTCACGGCCCATTGGATAAAAGCATTGGTTGATCTGAAGAGTTGTAAGTTCAATACCTGGCTACAGCTGAGGTGAACAAAGATTTGGAGAATTGAGTTAAAGGGAAATAACTGATACTGAGATATCCAGAAGAGGCATGGCATATAGAACTAGAACAATTTACCCTGGTGGATGAAATAAAGCATTTGGTTTGAAATTCAAATCACCTGAAGAAGACAGGAGCGTACAATGACCGAAATGTCATGAATATGACAACAAAGATGATGATAACAGTCTGGACATTGTAAATAGTTTAACTAATTAAAATACCTCATGTCAGAAATATATTGAAGATTAGAACAATTTATTTACCTATAAATTTACACTTTATTGTATTAGGACTGGAACTGATATAAAAATAAAAATAGTTGCACACATGTAGTGAACAACTTTAAATGTAAGAACATACAGTGTAACTGAGACAAATTATTAAAAAAAAACAACAATATTAAAAAATCAGTATGTTTCTAAAAAAATGTACACAAGTTGAAATTGGAAGGCTAAAGTTAATAGAGTTTTACAAGCAACTGCATATCCATATCAGTTATTCATGATGGCCATTATGTCCATAATGGCAGCCTTCATTGAGTTCTTAGTTTTGTGGTTCCATGATTGGTTTCCATATCAACGATTCCTCATATCTAATAGTTGAAAGTGTTCAAATCAAAAGAGCTAGGATACCATCTGTTGAGAGTAGGAATTGATAGATTTTATAAAATTCTTAGTTAATCTCTCCAAGGACATGTAGAAAGGAGCAGAGTCCTGTTGGAACATATTTGGTCTACAGTAAATTATAACCTCAATCAAGGGCTTGACTAGCATTTCCAGTATCTAATGGCAATATTATCTGTTTCCTTTCATTTATCATTCATTGACCAAGCAGACAGTGCTGCTTTCAGTTGAAATTTATAAAATCTTTCTCTTAAAACAATTTTTCAGGAAAACAGGTTTCTCATGTCCAGGAGCTGTTAATGATCTTTCCAGTAGTGATGGGGGGTTTCCTTCCTAACCTTTGGTTTGAAGTAGTATGGATGTCAACATCTTGATTATATCATTATGTTTTTCTGCAAGTTACCTGCAATGACCATTTTAGCTGTTGCTACTCCTGGAAGTTCTCAAGTGATTTTGTTTCTTCTATCTGGTACACTTCTTTGTGATTCTGTAGTGTTAGTCCGTAAGGTTCATAGAAGAATGGTCCTACCTAAGTGTTACAGGCATCACTTAACCAAGCTTTTTTTAACGGCAGTTCTTAGAAAGCTGTTGTATACGGCTGACTGTTTAGATATTTCTGAACAGGTTTGGTGTTGTGCATTGTATCTTTATGAAAATCTTGATTTGATGAGGCTGTATAGGAATATCACTCGAGTTTTCAGATTAATGTTTTGGTTTTGTAGCAACTTGCAGTGTTGTTTGAAACTATCTCTAGTGCAGCCTATTCTATGTTCAATTTCCTTATCTTCTATCTAGGCAGTGGTATTGATAATGAGTCTCTGCAGCAGGAAATGAAGTGGTATGATAAGCCGAATTTTGTTTGCATCCTCATAAGTATGTAAGCGACGTCTCTTCCAAGTTCTAGTCAAGGTTCTTCTCATTAGAGACAAGCAAGAAAATTCTGGATTCCATGGGATGCTTGAACTTGAACAGCAAGCTCTTGGATCAGATGTTTCACCTGGGTCGTCAGACATGAACAGCCCCCTGATCATTGCATAGGACTTGAACCAAATGTCCTCATGAACTACCAGTGGCAGGGTGGGTCTAAAGATATTGCTTGCCAGGAGACAAAGAGGGTTTGCCCACAACTACAATGCTGTCATCTAATTTTCATAGTGAGTAAATAAAATTTTATAAATAAGTATATATGAAAAATAAGGTATAGTTAATTTTTTTTGTGGAAAGAGGGATTAGGAAATTTGATACTCACAGGACAGAGTGAAGAAAATAGGGAAGCAATGTGCAACCTACCTAGTGAGCTTGTCTGTTTCTTAGTAATTACAATGTACATGTACATACATATTACTGTCAATAGATACCAAATGTAAATATAGAATTGAATTTTTTATTTATTTCTTTTTAATTTTAAGTAATAATTAAAGTTTTAAAGAAAATGGAAACAAAAAGGAAACTTATACTTAACATCAGGAAGACACAGTTGAAATTTCTAGAGCACATATGAGGAAGGAGGGATTAGAAAATTTGATACTCACAGGACAGATTGAAGGAAAGAGGAAAGCAATGTGTAACCTACCTAGCGAGCTTCAGTAAATGGATGGCGGAATAGGGTTTAGGAGAAATAACAAAAAGACTAAATTTATTAAGAGCTACAAAGGACAGGAAATTGTGGAGAGCCATGATCACCTACATCTTGAGGGGACATGGGTTATAAAGAAGAAGTATTGGTTAATATTTTTAAATAGTTTATTGCACAATTTATATATTAACAGATAGTTCAAAAGCATAACAGAGCACCTGCATGCAGTTTGCAAAATTAAGTGCAATCATTTCTGGTCACTAGAATATTGCCGATCATTGCTTATGCATCTAATTTATCTAACAATTCCTTTTCAAAGGATAGCAACATATATAATTACAAATTCTCCTCAGAGAGTGAATTTCTCTGAATCATAAAATAAATATGCTATGATATTATTCCATTAGAAAAGCTTTTAATTGCGTTTACAAATAAGATATTTTAAAGACACTATTGTTTTAAGAGGAAATTTTTTTCAATGAATAATATATTTTTACAAAAATTGTTTTCATTTTAATTAGAAAAATTTATTAAAATTTAAATCTTTTCAAATTATGTATGAAGCAGCAGTTTTGATATTAAGTAAAAACACCAATATTTTTTAAATAATTTTGAACTCTTATTAGTTTATAAATGTGTCATTTTTCTAAGTACAGGTGACCATACTGATGACCATAGTAAACTTAAAGCCCAAATTTCTAAAATTCAAGAAAACATTAGAAAACATTACAGAGAATATTTTCCTAAATTTTTGAAATTACCGAGTACTTAAAAATTAAGTAAAAAGGCGCTCACATCATTTTCTTCAATTATGTTTTACAGATAAAGTCTCTGTAGAACAACAATAGACCTGTCATCACCTTGTCAAACATGTCAACACAGCTACTGTCGGTTAAAACATTGCTAGTGTTGGGTTAAAAAAATGCATTTCTGTGATATTTTAAAGTAAATGATATTTGTTTCAGATCAGATTAATTATACTTTAAATCTGCTAATATTCCTCAAACAAAATTTCAGTAAAGTATATTTTATTTTTGGAAGATTTATTAATAAAGAAAATTAAATTGGAGTGAAAGATGATTAAAAAAAAGGGTGCTAATCAGCTATTTAACAAAAAAAAAAATAAATAAATGAAAAAAAAGAAATCCTTTCCAGTTAATTTAAATTAATTTTTGAAATACAAAGTATTTTGCTTATTGGAAATATTACATTTTAATTTGTTAGCTTGAAATTAAAATAAAAGCGTCAAGAAATATTTTTCATTTTTAAAAATTCATTTTAAACCTTAAATATTGCAGTTTTTGTGGAGGTCCCTACTAAAACAGTTGTCTGTATTTGTTTCTTTATTGTATTTTTATTTGATATAGGGAGCCTACCCGCCATCAGGCAAACTGACACCTTGGCCAATCTATGATTGTGAACTACCCAACTGACAGTGAACTTCATCACCAGGAGCTGCATAGAAATGACCCTAATCAACTTGCTGGGGTTGTGACTTAGATATCCAGGACTTGTTGAATAAACCCATCTGTTTTTATAACATTTGACTACTTAGAATATTTCTTTCTCATTTGGCCACACATCCTGGTCAGAGCCAAGCGGCTTATTTCAGACCTCTAGGCACGAAAGACGTGTTCACTTCCAAGAAGCTTGTTATTCAAAGTCACTGTGGTTAGTGGATACTGCCACAAGCATAATGTACCTTTTCATTTCCTGTGTCATATTAGATATCATGTTGAGATGTTTGTTAAATAATCTTATTTAGATATGTTATATTCAATAGATTTTCTCTGATTCGAAAGGCTTACAGCCACATCATATTGAAATGCTGGTTCCCTGTATGATCACTGTAGTTAAGCACATTGATCCTGGTCAGTACCTAGATGGGTGACTGCTTGGGAATACCAGGTGCTTTAACTTGGACGTGTGGGTGGTGTAACAGATAATTGTTAATCAGAAAGCAGAGTTCTAATTGGCTTCATTATATTCACATGCACAAATACTCTTAGGAAAGGTATAAATCCACCATTTCTCCCCCCAGCTACAGGTTAATTAATAAGACTCGTATCACTAAAATAATCTCAAAGAAAAGTAAAATTCCATACAAAATATTTAGATTTTGACATTAAATAACCCATAGAGATTGATATGCTGCTACAGAAAAACAACCAATAATCTGATTTGTAAGATTAAATACAGGTAAACCACATAGAGACATGCACTATATATGTTAGGTCTCAACAACTAAGTCCTACTCCATGTCATAATGCATTGGGTAGGTGGAACTTGACAGCCCAGGGGAAGGAAAACCCTAATTTTAAACCTTTGCCTCCAAACATGGAATTGGCTAGAGTAGAGCCCTAAAGGCAGTTGACTGTCAATTGACAACTTTCTGGTGATTCCTGCAGCCAAGCCAGTCCCAAATATAATGCCATGTATTCCTTTGAATCTTGTCTGTAAAACCGAGAGGGAAGGGCCATTTGGTCTGGGCAGTGCACGGATTCCATATGTCATCACCCAGGCCTGCACCCTGGAGAGATCAGTCTTGTCTCACTACCAAAGAGGACACTATCTTTATCCGACAAGATAAATGGATTCCTACTGTACTGTATATGTTGAATTAAATTTAATTGTAAAATTCTAGATTGAATATGATCTTAGAATGTTAACCCACCTTCATCAGATTTATTTCTATAGAGGTTAGACAGCAAGACAACTCACTCACTTTCTAAGATGGAAATAGAATATTCTGAAATATATATTTTAATGGTCCCTAAAAGGACTGGTATATGTGTTGCTACTTAATAATATAATTGTAGTAGCAGCAATAGTGTTACAATTATGAGGATAATTTAAATAAATAAATAAATGACATATTCTACCTGTCCATGTGTCTGAAACCTCTCTAACTTGGCCACACTTGCTTTATATAGACATTATTACACCTTTTTGGAATCAAGATGATCCCAGGATTGAAAATCTGCCCTTGGACATCCAGCATTGGGATTTATGTCCTGATGTGGAGGGAACAGTTAAAAATTCAAATTTTAAAAGAACTGAAAAAAATTAGTGATTTTAAGTCTTTAATTCATATTGAGTTTAAAGTAACACAAGAATTTATGAATTTAAAATTATTGCTTCAAATTCAGTTTAAAATATCTCCAAAACTTTGTGAACTGAGGAAATCAATTTTATTTCTTCAAAATGCCAAGGAATCAGAGTTAGTGAGAGTTTTAATGACATGAGATTCTGAAGTTCCGTAGGGGTTGTGATTTGAAGAACTGAACTCAATTGACGTTCCATGGAGTTTGTGATTTGAAGAACTCAGTTTTTGGCCTGAATTGGAATTGGTTTTTGAAGTTCCATGGAGTGGATTGAGGAAATCAAAGTTATTTATTCAAAATTGTCACTGCTGTTTTCTAAGCTTGACCAGTGGTCCTTTAGCTTTTGGGCCAGAGGCCCAATTAGCCTTCTGCAGAAGCTAGCTTAAAAGTCTACACAGTGTGCCTTTTAAGCTAGTTTTTAATATTCTCTAAATATATAAAAATAAACATTTATTACATATACATACATGTGTTTAGATATAATTCTGTGAGTATACTATCATGTGGTCTCTTAGGGGTAAAGAAAATAAACATGTTCTTCAGTTAGAGCTGGTCTAAGGGGCAACATGGTAAATATCTGCTCCTTACAAAGACTGAAATTCTCCCCTAAGACACCATGTAACTCTCTCTATCATTTCCTTGAGTTTGTTTCATATTGTTGTTTCTGTTTAAAAAGCATTTTCCTTGTTTGTGTATTTCTTCCAAATCTATTTTCTTTGTTTCTCTTTTTGTTGCTAATTTTGGACTTTTGCATTCATTGATACCAGTTGCATATAATTTAAGTATATTTCTGATTTTATAAGTATAAAAGCATTTGGGAAAAAAGCAAAACAACAACTCTAGAAATTGGTTTTCCTTCTGCATGAATGTATATTAAAAGACATAAGTTGCCAATGATTGATGTGGTTCATGGTTTTAATAAAACTCTAGTAACAATTGCTGTATGATTCAATATTTAACAAAAGATAAAAATAGTGCTCAACTGTGATGTGATATCAGTTCTCCTGTTTAGTAGTGAATGCTGGAGAATTTGCTCACAGGTGAATGAGAGATGTAAGACAATAGAGATGTGGTTCTACAGAAGAATGCTGAGAATATCATGGGCAGAGCATGGAAGTAACAAGGACAATTACATATAAAATCAGAAAAAAAAAGTGGTTAAACTTTTTATGACACATAATGAGAAAAAAGGCCTGGAAAATTTGATATTCACATTGAATTACATTTCATTCAACACTGATATTCACATTGAATTACATTTCATTCACATTGATATTCACATTGAATTACATTTCATTCAACATTGATATTCACATTGAATTACATTTCATTCACATTGAATTACATTTCATTCAACATTGATATTCACATTGAATTACATTTCATTCACATTGATATTCACATTGAATTACATTTCATTCAACATTGATATTCACATTGAATTACATTTCATTCAACATATTGATATTCACATTGAATTACATTTCATTCACATTGATATTCACATTGAATTACATTTCATTCAACACTGATATTCACATTGAATTACATTTCATTCAACACTGATATTCACATTGAATTACATTTCATTCAACATTGATATTCACATTGAATTACATTTCATTCACATTGATATTCACATTGAATTACATTTCATTCACATTGAATTACATTTCATTCACATTGATATTCACATTGAAGGCAAGAAAGACAGAAGAAAGCAATGAATAGCCTAACAAGCTTGTCTTAATGGAAAGCAGAGAATGAAAGGGATAGTAAAAAGACAAACATTGCTAAGAGTTAAGAAGGATAGGAAGTTGTAGAGAGCCATTATAACTCACATACTAAAGGAACAATCATATAGAAGATTAAAAATTCTGATTCTTTTGTGATTTGATAGAAATTCTGCTTACTATCGCAGAAAAGATTTACAGCCATATCATGTTGAAACACATGTTCTCATATCATCGCCAAAGTTAAGCAACATTGAGTCTGATCAGTACCTTGATGAGTGACCATTTTGTATGTGCAAGTGGTGTAGTGGATAATCGCTAGGAATTGAAAATTAGAGAACCATGTTCCAATTCTAGTTGAGTTTGTTATATTCATTTACCTGCAAATAGCATTGGGAGAGGTATCACTCCACTTCTTCTCCCCCCATCTATAGGTTAATTAGTAAGACTTGTATCAGTAATATGTACATTATTATCTCACAAAATATTTTTGGCTACAAAAGGTTGGTAAACTGTAAAAAAACAAATCAATCAATCAATCAATAAAATGCTGTAGAAAATCCATACACTGGTATTTGTAGTGGCATAACTCAATTCGTTTCAGGTAATTAAAATCATTCAATTCATAATATAAAACCTATGTATTTTTTTTATTTTATAATATAACTGATGAATGTAATTAATCAATATTTCTAATTGTTATGGGATCTTACCTGTAACGATAATGAACTCTTCCTGACACTATAAAGACTGCGCCTCTCAAGAGAGACGATAGAATGATGTGGAACGAGTCGAGACAATAGTAGTTTACTCTAAACCAGACTGACAGTCATACTAACACCTTCAACTTCTCGTATTATTATTCTGTTGTAATATATCTTTGTTATTCCTACTCTTGTGTTCGTCTTGTTCTTCCTTGGTCCTAACCTTGGACCATAATAGTGGTGCGAGGATATTGGACCATAACACTAATGTTAGTTAAATTAACTAATTGTTATTTAAAAGTATAGAAAAAGCTATAGAGTTTGTTACTGAAAGAAGAAAATCATGCAATTAGGCGAGATTTCTCTATTATTTTCTAACTGACAATATTGTCTGACTTGTGTGTATTCTCTTTCTTGATTGGGTGTATTGCTCACTGAAACAGCTTATCTATTACAAAAAAAATCTCTCCACACTTTAATCCCCAGGTGTAATATAGTCCTACAGCTACACTATAAAATGATAACTAAATTACTCATCTTCTTCTCCTTGTGAAAGGGAGATTAACACAAAAAAAAAGCTTATCATGAAAAGTTTTGACTTTTATGCAAACCAGACCTCTTTCTTCTACATGCAATCAGGACGTTGGTGATCATGACTCTCCACAATATCCTCTTTTATGTAATTCTTAGAAAATTTTGCCTTTTTGCTATCGGTTCTACCATCCATTTACACCAGCTTGCTAAGTATGTTAAGCACTGTTTTCCCTCTTGCCTTCAAGTGTTGTGAGTATCAAATTTTCCAAGCCTTCTTTCTCCCTTATGTTCACTAGAAATTTCAACTATCTCTGATGCTAAATGTGTGTCCTTTTTGTTCTGTTTTCTCTAAAACTTTGTTACTGATCACATGTTCAGTCCATATTATTCTCAGCAACCTTCTGTAGAACCACATCTCTGTTGTGTCTTCATTTTTGAGGAGACTGTCCAGTATTCACTGACATATAGGAGAACTGACATTATGTAACAGTTCCGTATGCGTTTCTTTGTTTATGACAAAATTTGTTAAAAAAAAATTTAATACTTTGCTTAGTTTCTGGAAAACGTATTTCGCTATATTAATGAGTCTTCAGATTTCGGCATCACACTTTCTGTCCTCTGTTAAAATAGTTCCCAGATATTTAAATTTTTCTGCTTTTCATTTTGGTATCTCCAATTTAGTAATTTGCATGTGGGGTTGTTCCTTTTTGTTGACAAAACATACATTCTATCTTTTTGCAGTGAATGTTTAATCCTTTCTTATTGCGCTCTTTTACTACCTTCTCGAGGAGTTCTTGTAGCTTCCTTCCTATATTTGCTGTCAACACTGTGTCATCTGCATGTCTTATGTTAAAATTCTGGCCACCAATAATGAATCCTAGTAGGACTTCTAATTCTCTCAGAATCACCTCTACACTATAAAATAATAATTAACTAAATTCCTCATTCTCAAGTAATCTTAATTGAATGCATCAATCAGAAACAAAATATTTAATATTTCAATTATTTTCAAAAACAAATCACCATCCTGGAGGAATTTAAAACAAAAATAAAGTTTATTTTGTTTTAATATTTTTTGTGCCAAAAATTTGTTGCTATCTATTTTGCTCCTGTGACTTTCTCAGTATGAACCAGAAATGAATTCCATCCTGTGTTGTATACTCTCTCTTGTTCTGGGGTTTGGTCTTGGTTGACGGTCTTAATTAAAACCCTGATGTATATCTACTCTCTCGTCTTTTTCATGGTTACTTCCTATTTTGCTTTGTTGAACAAAGTAATACCATTGTACTTACAGACTGTCCAATATGTCTAGACGACTTTGTCTTTTTACATTCCCTTTTTTTTTTGAGTCTTTAGTCGAAAATCATCTCCAAACTTTTCCACATTGTGTTGCAAGCCTCATTCTGCATCCTCCCTTGCTGGGAGATCCTGGTCACGGCACCAAATAATGTATAATGTTGTATTGGCTCCTCATTCTGGGATCTCTTGGTGACAGAGCCAATTCCATAATAAAGATGTCTTCCTCTCTTTCTTCTCTCATCTTCTCCCAGATGGATAGTGGAATGTTTTTGGGTTCCAGAGAAGAAAGACATAAACAAAGGCAATTTGAATCTTACTAGTTTTATTAAACATGTCGATGTGTACATTTTTAACCAGCCAGTGTGGTTGCTCTATCACCCCCCACTTGGGAGCAAGTTCTGAGACATGAAAAAACCATGTCTACATTGTATGATGTGTAAAACTCAACTCACTGAAATCCTTTTCTATATTTCTCATTACCATGCTAGCTTTAGCCAATGAAAAACAACTTCCTTTGTTTTCCTGTATCTGACCTCAGAGGTCAAAATGATGAAGTCAGAGGAGAAATACAATTCTCTAAAAAATAATAATCTGCTAGACTATTATTTAAGACCTGACTTAGAAATAATATTTGTAGTAACATTTTTTTTTCATATTAGCAACGATAAAGTTTTAGAGAATATGGAAACAAAATGGATGCTTATGCTTAACATCCAAAGGCACATTGTGATAGTGAAAGATACTTTCCAAAAGCTAAGCAAAGTATTAAGAAACAGGACAATTTCATTAGAAACAAAGAAAAGAGTAATGGATTGTTACGCAATATCAGTTTTCCTATATGGCAGTGAATGCTGGGTAGTCTCCTGACAAATGAAGGCAACAGAAATTTGGTTTTACATAAGGATGCTGAGAATACCATAGATTGAACATGTATGCAATGATGAATCTTTAGAGAAAATGGAAACAAAAAGAATACTTATACTTGGAATCAGGAAGAGATAGTTGAAATTATTTGGAGTGCATAATGAGGAAAGAGGGTTAGAAAATTTGATACTGAAAGGATATATTCATGGCAAGAGGATAGAGGAAAACAGTACATAACCTACCTAACAATCTTGCGTAAATGGTTGGTGGAATGGGGTTTAGGAGAAATAGTATAAAGGCTAACTTTATTAAGTGCTACAAAGGACAGGAAATTGCAAAGAGCCATTATTGCTCAGATCCTGAAGGGACAAATCACATAGAAGTTGTTCTAGGGATATCATTTTACTATATCATCTAATATCTCAGAGCCCATTCTAAATGCTAACATTTAAGATATATGCTTATTTTTCATAAAATGTTTTCAACACTAATATAGAAGCTTACAGGTTTTCTTTTTTTCTTTTCTTTTTTTCGATAATTCACCAATGGCTTTAGTAATATTAGCCATTTATTTACATGTAAATATTTGGCATTTATGGAGAGCCATGAAGTTGTTTTAGAGAAATGGAAACAAAAAGGATATAGATGAAATTTCTAGCGCATGTAATAAGGAAAGAGGGCTTAGAAAATTTGACACTCATAAGATATATTGAAGGTTGGAGAGACAGAGGAAAGCAGCAAATAAGCAATCTCACAAGCTTGTGTAAATGGTTGGCAGAACATGGACAAGGAGAGATAGCAAAAAGACAAACTTTACTAAGAGATAGAAAAGGACAGAAAATTTTAGAGAGCCATGAGTGTCCACGTCCTGAAAAGATATGTCACATAGAAGAAAATCAGGAGATATAATTTTACTATTTCTTCTAATATCTCTAAGAGTCTGTTCTAAGTGATAAAATTTAAGATTTATTCTTCAAAAACATGTTCTCCAACATTATCATACAGAACCTTACTAATACAGATTTTCTGTCTTTTAATAATACATTACTGCATTTTAAAAATAAATAGAAAACCTTATAGTAATATTAGCCATTTTCTTATGTGGAACCATTCAGCATTCATTGACTGAATGGCTAGTGCAACTTTCAGTAGATATTTTCTCATAGCTCAAATGATTTGTACAAAATATTCTCAGCATTAAGCAGTATAACCACATCTGTCTTTGACGTCATTTTTTCATCTGTAATATTGTTTTTTTGGGTGGTAGCATATCAACTCCTCATGGGTCATTTAAGCCAAAATTTAATTTCCATGGAGACATTAGTAATTTCTTTGACAAATGAATTGCTGGTAATTCTTTTTGTTACAAAAATGTATTGCTGGTAATATTTTTACTATAAATTTTTTTATACTTTCATAGTTTTTTTTTTTTTTTTTTTTAACTATTTTTGGTTTAGTTTGTTTTACAGCATATCAATCTCAATGGGTTATTTAATGCCGACAAGATTTTTATTGCTGGTAATATTTTTTTTTTTCAAAAATGTATAGTTGGTAATGATATTTTATAAAGTATTTCTGGTATTAAAACCTATTTTTACACTTTCATAGTGTTTTGACCCCAATTTGGAGGTTAACTATTTACCCATGGCTGGGACCCTAACAGTTGCTACCACCCCAGGTCAGGGTGGACCTGGAAACACCAGCAATTAAGAGGTGGTTCCACGCTCCTCAAAACCTTCTGATCAGAGGCTTTGCTGTTGGATGTAGTTTATTATCTTAACCAGGATGCAGATTTAGTTTATTGTCATACCCAGAATAGTGTTTTAAATAGTGTCAACTATTTTCCCATAGATGGGACACTAACAGATGCTACCACCACAGGTCAGGGTGGATCTGGGAACAGCAGCTATTAAGTGGTGGTTTTACGCTCATCTAAACCTCCCAATCAGTGGCCTTGCTGTCGGATGTAGTTTATCATCATATCCAGGACGGCTGTGAGATTGTATAACATTGCTTGCTATATAGATTAGATATTACATAGCAGTTTAGAACTCTTTTCTTTGTGTCTAAGGACATTTTCTTTCTCATAATATTTTACTTAGTTTCTGAAAGACCTTTTTCATTATTCCTTTGTTTTTTGTCTTATTTCTGAGCTTATATAAGAAAGTAATGATATTGATTTCTAAGTTTTTCCTTTTTCTCTTGTTATGAGTGGATGAGCAAGTGGTTAGAATGTTTGCTTTCTGAACATGAGACCTCGGTGTGAATCTCACCATGGTTGAATGGTAAGAGCGGGGTTGACTTTCTGGTGTTATTGACTTGGGGAGGTGAACCCAAAACATGTTTGGAAAATGCCTGAAAAGCATACCCCACTGGTTGACCCAAGTTTTGAAAGCTTCTTTCCACCAACCACTGCTCTATGGAACAAACCCTCAAGAGGATGTTTCCCCTGATCACTACAATCTGAACCTTTTCAAATCATGTAACCGTTATCTTTCCATCCTATCCATATAAACTACCTCTTAACATAACCCTTTACCTCAAGTGGCTCTCGAGCCTTGTATAGAGTGACCCTTACTGTTAAAAAAAAAGAAAAAAAGAAACTGTTCAGAACCTGTCAATGGTTGCGCTCATATGTCGCAAGTCATTGTGACCGAATTGTTTTGGAATATTGGACTTGTTAAAAACAAAAATTGATCGTGCCAGATGACAGCCTCTCTCCTAGAAACTATAACTACGGTTTGCTCAACATAGTTGCAGTATAAACAGGGTAAGTGTCTGTAATAGGGTTTGGTTAGCAGCTCTGGCATGTGTGCTTAGAAATTAGTAGTAGGCAACCATTTCATTTTCTTTTACTCTTTTAAGAAATCAGAACAACATAACTATCAAAAGTTCCAAATGTTTTTGCCAAAATTCCAGAAGATAAATTTTACCAAGAAATTCTCAGTGGGTAGCTGTATCTTATCTGAAGCGACAATTACTGTGAAATATCCTAAGTGAACTCAGGCAGATATTGCAAAAAGCACACAAAGAAAAAACTTATTTTGTGGTTGTCAATCAATTCCCCCCGCCATAAAACTTTTTACTAAATCAATTTTTTTTTTTTTCTACAATGATGTTCAGCCTGTACAAAACTCAAGAGACACTTGAGGTAGAGAGTTATGGAGTAAGTGGCACAACCCCAAGCAAGTTGATAATACCACCAAGACACAAAGGGTTCACTGGAAGTGGAAGAGAAGAAAAAACTTTAGAAGGAACCAGAAACCCAATCCTAAATAGGAAGGGATTTTAACTTCTACTCCTTTTCAAAAGATTAGGGAGAAGTGTGAACAAGATGAGAGGCAGTCCATACTGGCTTGCAGTGTTACTAGTTGAGAAACAGCATATTTCATGCAATTGGATTTAGGCTCCTAAGAGAAGGACTGCAACAGTTATAATAAGAGAAAAGCCTGTCCACTTTAAACCGACTGATAGAAATAAATGAGTAGTTATATGAACAATTAAGCATGAACAATAGTCCCAAAATAAATGTATATATAATAAATATATTTAAAGAGATTCTTTTGATATTTGCTGGAGAAGAGGAAGCAATATAAAATTAATAAAATGCTGAAGATACCATGAAAAGTGAAAATTGTTTTGGAAGAAGACATTAATTTGGCTGTATCAATTGAATTTTTTACGACAGTTATTTTATATCGATGAGAACTTTCACTTTTGATTAGAAGACAAGAGTTAGAATTAGATAAAAAATTTAATTGTGCCAAATTAATCTCTTCTTGTACAACAATTTTCTGTAAGGAATTAAGTAAGATTAAACAAATGCTCATTAATAATGTCTTTCCAAATATAATTATTGATGAACGAATAGTTTTAAGGAAGATGGTTATTAGTAAAAGGAACAGCCCAACAAGCAAATTACAAATTAGAGATACCAAAATCAAGCAAGTACAAAAATTTAAATATCTGAGAATTGTTTTAACAGAGGATGGAAAGTGCAATGCTGAAATCTGAAAGTGCACTGCGATAGCAAAAGATGCCTACCAAAAGCTAAGCATAGTATTATGGAAGAGATCAATTTTGTTAGAAACAAAGAAAAGAGTACTGAATTAATAATAATAATATCAGTCTCCTATATGGCTGTGAATACTGGACAATCACATCATTGATGAAGAAGAGACTTGAAACAGAAAAAATGTGTTTCTACAGAAGGATACTGAGAATACCATGGACCAAACATGTGAGCAACAACAAATTTTTAGAGAAAATGGAAGCAAAAAAAGACACTTAGCATCAGAAAGAGATAGTTGAATACATAATGAGGAAAGAGGGCTTGGAAAATATTCACAGGATAAATTGAATGCATGACTTATGTTGGTTGATTTTGTTTAGTGGCATATCAACCTCTATGGGTCATTTAATGCTGGAATCTGAAAATTTGGAACACAATTTTATGGCTTCAGCTAAATATATTTTGAACGTAATTGTATGCATTCAACTACAGATAAAATGTGTTGTTGGTAATTCTACTATAAACATGTAATGCTGGTAATTTTTTTATATATAAAAATGTATTGTTAGTATTTTTTACATTCATGTTTTTTTTTGGGGGGGGGGGTCACTATTTGCCCAATAACTAGGACCATAACAGGTGCTACCACCCTGGGTCAGAGTGGACCTGGGAACAACAGTAATTAAGAGATGGTTCCACACAGATCCTTTTGAATAACATAATAATCATCAGCTAAACAAACTGTAAACAAAGATTACAAATTTTTGAAGCTATCACTATAAAATCAAAGCCTCCAATAATCATCAGAAAGTCACTAAATCTGAAATCTAATTTAAAAGAATGCATTACTTGTGTACCATGAAAACACACTATTTGATGAGTTTCTTTTACTAGAGTTGAATTGACTAAGAAAAATAAAGAAAATTCTGATGTATGGTGAAATTTTGGGAAATGGGTCAGGTTGATAACTTTTTGGTATCATCTTGTATTTATATAACCGTTTGAACTTTTGGTTCCATTGTTGTCTATCTATTTTTATTCTTTGTAATTTAAAGAAAGAAAGAAACAAAGAACAGCAACCCAATACAAAATAAAGAACAACATTTTAATAATACAAATAAATGCTACAGGTGGCCAACCTATTTTGCTATATCAAGAAGTGAGGGCTAAACCTGACGTTTTATTGACTGATAACTGAGAGACTTGTTTCTTCTTCTTTATGAGCCTGTCCCCTCAGGCTATAGGCAATCATGGCTACCTACAAACTCCTGTTTTTGTAGCTTTTAATAAATTCTGTCTTTTTACTATTTTTTCCAGACATTGTTCTGACAGCTATTTACTGAAGCTCACTAAGTATGCTATACACTGTTTTCCTCTGTCTCTCTTCTTGCCTTTTAATCTCTCCTGTGAGTATTAGATTTTCCAAGCTCTTTTTCCTCATTATGCTCAAGAAATTTCAGCTATCTCTTCCTGATGTTAAGTATAAATTTACTATTTTCTTGCATTTTCTTTAAAAGCTTGTTGTTGCTCACATATTCAGCACATGGTATTCTCATCATGTTTCTGTAGAACCACATTTCTGTTGCTTCAAGTCTCTTCATCTTTGAGGAGATTTTGCAGTATTCCTTGCCATATAGAAGACTGATATTAGGTAACAATTCAGTACTCTTTTCTTTGTTTCTAACAATGTTTTTTCTGTTTTTTAATACACCGCTAAGCTTTTGGAATGCCACTTTGGCTATCCTAATTCTCCTTTGAATTTCAGTGTCATACTTTCCATCCTCTGTTAATACACTTTCCATATATTTAAATTTTTGAATTTATTTGATTTGTAATTTGCATTTTCGGCTGTACCTTCTGTAAGAGTTTTTCAGTCACTTTCTCACCACTGTAAGGTTACCTCCCTGTGCTTTTTCTATAAATACTTTCATGGTAATTGTTTGAATGAATTCTTCACTATGGTACCTAGAATTTTTTTTAACTTAAGTCCAGTACTAGACTGGCGTCATGATCTCAACAATTTACTCTTGAGCTGGCTAGATGTTGTTGTAAATTCTATGTTAAGAGTTTCTTTTCTTGCACATCCCATTTGTGGTACTCCCTTCTGGCTCCATGCTTCCCAGCCAACTTTAATCTGCAAAAATTTAATTGCAATGTCAATTGCTATCTACTCTTCTCCTGATGACCTTTTCTTCTTCCCACTCATTATTAAGGTTTCTGTTCCTAAATCTTCCACACCCAGTAACCCCTTGTGTCTTAGTGGTTTTACTGCCTTGCATGGGGTGAAACAGATTTTAAAAAATTCCATTCCATGTCTGTTATCAACAGTGTCATCTGCATATTTTATGCTGTTAAGATTGTGGCCACCAATAATGAATCCTGGTAGAACTTCTAGTTCTCTCAGAATTGCCTTGCTGTATAGATTGAATAAGTCCTTTGAGAAGACACATCCTTGTCTTATACCCCTTTCTATTTTTGTATATATGCTGAACTCATTTTCTATCCACACGCAAGTAGTTTGCTGTCAGTATAGGTTCTGGATTATTCTAATATCCTTCTCAAGGCAGAAAGAAGAGGTTTCTTCTCGCTATAAAATGTGACTCTCACACTCTCTACCCACTTAGTCTTTAAGCGATTTGAAGTTCAACAATAAGCTGGAATCTTTTGACCAAAACAGACTGTTCAGAAAACTGACTCATTTACTGTCATTTAATTGCATTTGCATCTATCCAAGCATCAGATTTGATCAAAAGCTAATAGCCCAATGATTTGGCTCTGTCATCAGATGAAAAGCTCTTTGATAATCTATGAAGATTGATGACAATTTTTCTCATCAGAATCCATCTAGCACATTTATAAATCTAACATTCATCCATACATTAAATATTGTTGATATATCTGATCTGGTGCCCCCTGCTATATATCTTGAGATTCTTAAGAAAATTCAAAGTGTCTACAATGTAATCAAACCTGATCAGGCAGCACTACTTCAGTCACTTTCTCACTATCTTCCCTCTATCTTTTCTACAAATATTTTCATGGAAACTGCTCTGATGAGGTTTCTTCTTTTCTGCCTTGACTGCATGAATTTAAGCATGCGACTAGATTGCCGACAAGATCTCACCATTTTACTGCTGAACTAATTAGATGCAAATGTATATTCTATTCTAATAATTTCTTTTCTTGCACTTCCCACCAGTGGAATTCCTTTCTGATTTCTTGCTTCTCTGCCACTTACAATCTTCGATTTAAATGCAATGCCAATCACCATCTTCTGTCTTTGTGAATCTTGTTCTTTTATTGTCCTTTCTCTTCACTGAAGTCATTTAATTCTCTTTGACAATACCTTGTGTCCCAGTGGCATTATCATTTTACATGGGGTGAAATGATTAAAAAAAAAAAAAATAACATGTACTATTTTAAAGTTTACTTGCTATATATAATTAGAATTAAACTAATTTGGCTTAAATAATTGAATAAAACAAAAATTAATTCCTTTTTTTTGTCTCTTTTTGAAGAGGTGGAAATTTTCATATCAATAAAAAAATTTTACTACAAAATTTCAAGAAGAAAATTATTTTAGGATGAAGCAGGCGCCATAACTCACATATGCGAAAATTAAATAAATTTTGTTAATAGACTTATGGTGATAACCACTGATATTAAAAGAAATTTGGAAGAATTTAATTACTTTGTAGAATTTGTTCCTGATAGATTGGGAATCACTCTAGAAGCAGTCATCCAAAGACATATTGAACAAGGTTTTATGATTGTTAGTGTTTTGGTAACAAAGAAAAGGATACTGAGCTGTTACATGACATCTGTCCTTCTTTACAGCAGCGAATGTTGGATGGTCTCCTCAAAGATGAAGAAGAGACTCAAGGCAATGGAGATGTGGCTCTACAGAAGAAGGCTGAGGATATCATGGATCGAGCATGTGAGTAATGATGAAGTCTTAGAGAGGAAGCAAAGAAGGAGCACTCATATACTTAACATCAGGAAGAGGCAGCTGAAGTTTCTGGGACACATAATGAGGAAGGAGGGCCTGGAGAATCTGATACTCACGGGTCGAATAGAGGGAAAGAGAGACAAGGGAAAACAATGTGTGACATACCTGGCAGACTTAAGCAGGTGGATGACAGAATGTGGTCTGGGGGAAGAAGCAGAGGGAAGGAACTTGTTGAGAGCTGCAAGGGATAGAAGGAAGTGGAGAGCCATGATCGCCCACGTCCTGAAAGGACATGGCACATAGAAAGAAAGAGTGATAGTTGGTCTGCTTATATAGGGTTAAATGATCTGGAGTACAATCAGAATTTTGTTAATTTACATGAATCTCTACTTCATACTGAAAACTCATTCAACAGAGAATAGCTGGCTTCATCCGCAGCGAAAAAGGAGAAAAAGGAATCCACATTAATGAGAATATGTATCTGAATATATATTTCGAGAGAAATCAAAAAAAAATATTTGAAAATATATATTAAAAACCATAAACAATATACATAAATTTTTAGGCCTTGGTTCTAGACTTTAAGATACTTTACTTTTAGGATACCTTTTCATGAACAATACAGTGTAACCCGGATATAAGATAAACCCGGATATAAGAGAGATTTTCTCTGGTCCTAAATTAGAGCAATACTTACCTAAACAAAATAGACCAAACCCGGATATAAGATACTTATTCTCCGGTCCTGACAACACTCTTATAACCGGGTTACACTGTATAAATATTTTAAAAAATATCTGCATATATATAAATCTGTCCCATGGTATTTTATTATGAACATTAATAATCAGTGACTACTCATTTCTGACTACACCTGTTATTTATACTGTAACTATGCTGAGCAGACCTTAGTTACAGTTTCTGGCAGAGAGCATATAATCTGACATAATCAACATTTTTAAACAGGACTAGTACACCTAAAACTTTGGTCACAATGACAAGCATAACCCTTGATGGCTTTTGAACAGTTCCATCTACCCAATTTCACTCACAACTTTTGGGTCAGCCTGTAGCAATATTTTCAGCCACTTTTCAAAGGTGTTTCACATTAGCTTTGACTGCTGTACCACCAGAAAGTCACTTCCCTGACCAATCAACCATGGGGGAGACATAATCAGTATAATTAAAATAGAATTATTTAAAAACATTATTAAACTCTTAATTAAATTGTTTATATGCTTCAAGAAAAAAAGAGAGACGACATCTTCGACAGTAAGTGCAGATCTGCTCTTCACCTGATATCAGTGGTTGACATGTAAACACACTAGTGCACCGAGAATGGACACATGTGAGAAAAAGTTTATTACAGGTAAATATATAAACACTCACCCAAGAGGGAAAAGGAAGGTAGTCTCTCACATCCTGGTTAGATGTTGAATCTATGTTTGAAGAAAACCCCACTGCCGCACACATGATAGCAATTGATGAAGTTCAGGATCGAATAAAATATAATGCTACATAGGAAAGATTTGTTTACATCAGTAATGTACAATGATAATGTTATACATATGTACAACAGGGATCTTCCACTGATTATAGCAAAACAATGAAAGTAATGACAAGAAAAGCATGTAAATGCTGATAGAACCATATCTCCCTCTTTATTAAGATTTAGAATCTTTATAGTAGGTATTCAGTTTTATGCAAATTATCAAAATCCATGTGTATCTTAACCCTCTCTGTTTTTAAAAGATTTCACTCGTTAAATCCCAGGAGTTCTGACCAAATTGTTAAAAATCTGAATATGTGGTTTTAGTGTAATTAAATTGACATATCTCGAAAGCAGCTGAAAAGCAAGTTGATTTTAGATGAATGCAAATTGATTTCTCTTTCAGATGATACAAAATTTAACCTCCTTGGGAATATTCCCAGTTGAGTCTAGAAACGTGAATATGACAATAAAGATGAGGACAAAAGTCTGAATAGTGTAAATAGTTACAATATATCAATAAGAACGGTCGGAATCCTAGCCATATCTTAAATCTTTTTTTTTTTTTGCAATGTCGAGGTGCGTAGCACAACGCTATCAGGGAGGCGGCCTGAATCTTTTGGAAGCAGGTCGGGGTTGCTGTTTGAGCCGATATGATGCAAAACCCGAAATCGGCAATGAAGACAGTGCATCACTGAAGACCTTCCTTGATGCATCTGAAATGTATTACTCTACTATCATCTCAGAAAATTTTTTATTTTTTTTAATCATTTCACCCCAAGAAAGTTGGGAATGACACTAGTACACAGAGGGTTACAGGGAATGAAAGTGAGAGAAAAGTCTGGGTATAGGAAGGATTAAGGAAAAGAAAAAAGATGAATGGAATGTTGTATATAAATTTTTGAAGATTGTAATTATCAGGGAAGCAAGTAAAGAGAAGTGAGTTCCACAGGCAGGAAGTGTGAGAAAAGAAACTGTTGGAGTAGAAGTAGCAGTTGCATTGAACTATTTCAGTAGTAAAAAGTTGGGACCTAGATTCCAATCTAGTAGCATGCTTAAATTCATGGAGTTGGGGCACCAGGGAAAAAGGGTCATCAGGGCAGTAACCATGAAAATATTTGTAGAAAAGAAGGAGGGAAACCATGCCATGTTAGTGAGAAAGTGACTGAAGTTGAGATGCCACGTCAGGATCGATAACATTGCAGATACTTCTATGGATTTTGTCAAGATACTCAAGATGAATAGCAGGACTACCAGACAAGATATGGCAGCAGTATTCAATGCACAGATGAATGGTATATGTTCTAAAAAGATGTAGATTTCTGGTACCTCAAGTTGATAATTTGACAGGTACAAAATATAATGTATTGAAATACAGTGCTGCTTGATTGTGGGTGCATTCAGTTGATCCCTGGATGTAAAAATGTGAAACTCGCGTATTTGGTTGCATCCAGCCTTAAAGGGTTAGATGCTCCAAATTGCTAATGATAAAACATCACAAATACCAACACCATACAGAAATGATATAATTCAAACTGATTATAAAACATGGTGAAGGTAATCAATAAAGAGTTGATTTAATAGCAAAGTTAATCAATATTCAATTAATAATAAAATAATTCTGTGCCTTTGCTTTTCTACAAGATAGCATCATTGTTAACGAGAAACCATCTCCCAAATATGTAAAAATATCATAGATATTCTTAACTCTGTTAATCTGAAAATCAGAAATTATGCATGGCTATAATTAAATTATTCCAAAATGGAGATTATTACTGGATACAAGATGTAAAGCTAGGCTGAACATGAGGATAAAAATAATAATAGCAGGAATAATGGTTTAAAGAATTCTCTGCAGCAGACAATGCTTCATGTCACTTTGTCTCAGTTAAAAACGATATTTTCTTTTGTATCCAGCATGAATTATTCTCATTGCATCAATATATACTGTTTTTCTTTCTCTGATCATTAAACTTCTCAAATAATTCTGCAATTTCAAAATTAAAGTAAACCTTTAAAACTATCAAGAAGTTCAGATTTGATCATCAACTGAATTTATGATATCACAGGCATTGTAAAAGATTGTGTGACTAACATGAGAGAATTGTATACAAAAACCATATAAGATATTTAACGTTGGCACATGTTTTGGGATGTCTATTCCCTTCAGCAGCCAAAGATTTACATTGATTTCATTTTTAAGTTGAAATGCAAAAGTACAATACAGACTTGTAATGATCAGTAATTATAAGTTTTTGGAAAGACAAAATAATTCAGTCATTCAAAATTCATAGATGAAGAAAAGAGTGGGCGTTACACAATGCAAGGTTGTTATAACTCAACAAAATTACTTTTACATCCAAGACTGTCATATAGGATTTAACTTGTTTATTTAAATATTAGCAAACCAGGATTTTTCTTTAATAACCAATTCGTAAGGCATATTTTTCGTTGATGATAGCAATAGAATAGAACAGAAAATGACAGTTTTCTTTCCACTGATCGTTATTTAATAAATGTTTGAAAATTGAGGACTTTTTATGAACAACCAGATGTTCTGTCTATATCTCTGAGATGAGGTATTATATACACTATTTACATTATTCAGACTATTGTCCTCATCTTTGTTGCCATATTTATTACAACACATGGCAAAGTGGATAAAGGTGTTAGTTAAATCCAGTGACAGAACCCAAAGAGTGTGAGTTCAATACCTGGTTAAGGCAGTGGAGAACTTGGAGAGGGGAATTAGCAGGAGATAACTGATAACTGACATCCATTAGACATGGCACGTGGAACTAGAACAGTCTACCCCAGTGAGCAAAATAAAGCGTTCAGTTCAATATTCCAACCACCTGAAGAAGGCCAGAGCATACAACAGCCGAAACGTTGTAATAAATATGGCGACAAAGATGAGGAAAATAGTCTGAATAATGTAAATAGTGAACCAGATGTTCCATTGCATTATTGCCTGTTACAGGTTTGTACTGTACTTCTGTATTTGAACTTAAAGATTAAAGCAATGCAAATTTTGGTGTGGAGGTCAGGCCAGATTTGCTGAATTGGTTGACAATTAAAAAGGTTATCTCTTATTGAACTTTCAAAAATAACACGAATGGTAGTGAAACTCAACCCTTTAGGTACTTTTGCACAAATGTGTTTGATCTTATCGCATTCTAATCACTAGAAGAGTAGATTTCTGGTTTAAAGTGTCATATGTTTTTCTCATCCATCTCTGTGATCAAGTGTCTTCTTTATTGATCTTTGGAAAAAACAAGAAAAACTTTAAATATCAATCCTGTGTTGTGGAGTTTTCTGTTGTCTACAGTTTATATTATAAATTCTAAGGAACAATACTCTGGTCATAAATCAAATTGCTCTCCTGTCAGATATCAAATCTAAATCTCATGTAAAATAAAATGTAGTAATCCTTATTCTCCTTCTTGTATGTGACATGTTATTCATTAGTGAAGATGATTCAAACTTAAAAAGTAATAGGAAGCCAAGTTTTCTATATCTATATAAATAAACGTGAATGTCAGTGTGTCACACTTTTTCAACTTTACTCCTAGAGGCTGTAGCCCAACATATCATACGATGTTCGAATCAGGCTGACCCCATGAGCATGAGTAAAAACCTTCCGGGCCGGATTCAGACCAGCAATCCTGGATTCCAAAGTTTTCATTATTGCGATTTTTTTACTTCATTTTTTGTGACAAATTTTTTTGTAGGACAAATTTTATAACTTGGAAATAAATTTGGAGATAATTGAAATTAATTGTGAAATCCAACAAAAATCACCCATGAAATAAAAATAATTCTTTGTACAGAGAGTAAGGACCTATGTACATCAAATTGTCTTTAAATTAAGTGGTGGCAGAAGAATTATTGTTGAACTTTTAAAAGGTAAGCTTGAATATTAATGCAATACTTAAAGGCAGTGATCAATTATGAGTTCTTCTGTAGCTTATCAAATACAGCAGCAGGATGCCTCATAAAAAGAAATCTCCACCAACAGAGGAGCAGATTGAAATCAAAAGAGCCAAGGCTGCAATGAGGAAAAGAAAGTCCCATGCAAATGAAAACCCAGATTAAATGGCAGCCAGGAGAGCTTCGAATGCTAAGAATATGCAAAGACTTAAGGACTCTCAAACTCTTGAACAAGCCAAAGGCCCAATCAAGAACCCTCTGCAGGTGCTAGCTTAAATGCCACCTGATAGGGCAACTGTTAAGTTAGCTCATGCTAAAATTAGCAACCTTTTAAGTTTTTAAGTTTGTCTTCTATATGCTGTGTCTCTAAAGAACATTGTAGATCGTGGTTCTGCACAGCTTCCTATCCTTTGTAGTTCTTAGTAAGGTTTGTCTTTTTGCAGTCATTCATAGGCCCTGCACTGCCAACCATTTACAGAAGCTTTCACAAAGATGAAAACGAAATTGAAGAAACAGAAATGTGGTTCTACAGTAAAATGTGGCAGACAGCATGGACTGAACATGTCAACATCATCAAGGATTTGGAGAAACATACTTGATGGACTTGAGTGAATGGATGACAAAATAGCGTTTGAGTGAAATAACAAAAAGACAACATTTATTAAGAGCTAAAAGGGACAGGAAGATGTGGTGGGCCATGATCATCTACGTCCTGAAGGGAAACTGTACATAAACAAAGTTAGGTAGGTTATTCGCTGCTTTCCTCTGTTCCTCTTGCCTTCACTATGACCTGTGAGTGTCAAATTCTCCAAGCCCATGTAATTTCAAAAAGAAATCTACTTGGAACTTATCCATACATTATTACCCACCAGCAAAAATCCTTTCTGTCCGGGGTCTTGTAAGAGTTACAACAAAGAATTGTTTATTCTTTGATGGTTGTTCCTTTTACAGTGTAAGGGGTCAGATTGGATGCAATAATGAATAATAATAATGACTCATATCCAAGTATGCCTGACTGCTAGGGTGGCTAGTTAATCCCTGTTGCAGACACTTGCTAAGGCACATTTGTGTTTCTTCATCATCCACAGAGTGAACCTGTGTTTTATACTACAACTACACTGTGTAGACCTTTGTTACAGTTTTGGGTGAGAGTGCATAATCTGGCATGATCAATAGATTGAACAAGACCAACACACTCAAACCCTCGGTCATGATGACTTGTGACTTCATGATACCACAACCATAGATGGAAAATTCTGTCCACCCAACTTTACACACAAGGTTTGGGTCAACATGTGGGATGGTTTTCAAGTATTTCCCAATCTCAGTCCACTATTTCTCTTATTATATCGCATGTTTCATGGAAAGTACTCAGATGATCTACATTCCTTAGTTCCATGAGTTCTAAACTTCATGGCTAGGACCTACCATGCTCTGCCTATTAGAATGAACCACCCTCATTCCTTCCATATTCCATTTGTGAGAAGTAAGTTTCATTCAAGCAGCTTCTTCCCATGAACCATTGCTCTGTGGAACTGACTCCCAAGAGGATGTTTCTCCCAACCAGTACAATCTTAACCTGTCCAAGTCTAGGATTAACTGTTATTTTCACCACCTATCCACATAAACTGTGCCTTTTACTCTGTAACCCTTTACCATGAGTAGTACATGGCTAAACTAAAAACTATATATAATATCATGTTCTTTCTTTTGCAGGTACTTGGATAGGGACATATACCTTCCTATTGCTGCTAATTTACTGCAGACTGAAAAATTATAGTTTTTATTTTTTTTCAAGTGTCACTCAAGGTAGATGGTTACTTAATGAGGTGTGTGATATGAATGTAAAATTAGGACATAAGGAAAGTGAACATTATGAGGTTATGGAGGATAGGTAACAATTGACCTTTGACTGGAAGAGGTTAAAAATTTTCCATTTAGGAAAGCATCCATTTCAGAGTCTAATCCACAAAACATCACTTCTTGGGATAGTTACTCCTTACAACTGGAATATAAAGGGAATGCATGTGGTTTGACTGAGGACAGAGAATGGTAGGTCTTAGCTGTGAAGGTCAAAACTAGTGTAACTCAAGAATGGGGTTTGGTTAAACATTTGTCATAGAAATAATGAGAGTAGCAATAGGCTTGCAATATTGTCTGCAGGAAAAAGATGGCAGAGTGGAAAATACGTCACCCCCCACAAGGCCTATCCCAAGGCTTTGAAATCTGTCAAAGCTGGAAAGTAAGCATTGAATAGCTCAGCACAGATATGGCAGCAATACTTCATTTTTGGTATAATCTGAATCAAGTAAAGATAAAGTATGGCAAAAGGAGTTCAATCTGGAGCGATAGAATGAGCTGAAACAGCTCCAGGCCAGATATAGCAGCAATACTCCATTTTGGGTCTAATCTGACTCTTGTAAAGATAAAGCATGGCAGAAAGAGTCAGGTACTTTCTGCAGCGATAGAATGAGCCAAAACAGCTCCAGGCCAGATATAGCAGTAATACTCCATTTTGGGTCTAATCTGACTCTTGTAAAGATAAAGCATGGCAGAAAGAGTCAGGTACTTTCTGCAGCGATAGAATGAGCCAAAACAGCTCCAGGCCAGATATAGCAGTAATACTCCATTTTGGGTCTAATCTGACTCTTGTAAAGATAAAGCATGGCAGAAAGAGTCAGGTACTTTCTGGAGCGATAGAATGAGCCAAAACAGCTCCAGTCCAGATATAGCAGCAATACTCCATTTTTGATCTAATCTGACTCTTGTAAAGATAAAGCATGGCAGAAAGAGTCAGGTACTTTCTGGAGCGATAGAATGAGCCAAAACAGCTCCAGTCCAGATATAGCAGCAATACTCCATTTTTGATCTAATCTGACTCTTGTAAAGATAAAGCATGGCAGAAAGAGTCAGGTACTTTCTGGAGCGATAGAATGTACCGAAACAGCTCCAGGGCAGATATAGCAGCAATACTCCATGTTTGGTCTAATCTGACTCTTGTAAAGATAAAGCATGGCAGAAGGAGTCAGGTACTTTCTGGAGCGATAGAATGTACCGAAACAGCTCCAGGGCAGATATAGCAGCAATACTCCATGTTTGGTCTAATCTGACTCTTGTAAAGATAAAGCATGGCAGAAGGAGTCAGGTACTTTCTGGAGCGATAGAATGTACCGAAACAGCTCCAGGGCAGATATAGCAGCAATACTCCATGTTTGGTCTAATCTGACTCTTGTAAAGATAAAGCATGGCAGAAGGAGTCAGGTACTTTCTGGAGCGATAGAATGAGCCAAAACAGCTCCAGCCCAGATATAGCAGCAATACTCCATTTTGGGTCTAATCTGACTCTTGTAAAGATAAAGCATGGCAGAAGGAGTCAGGTACTTTCTGGAGTGATAGAATGAGCCAAAACAGCTCCAGGCCAGATATAGCAGCAATACTCCATTTTGGGTCTAATCTGACTATTGTAAAGATAAAGCATGGCAGAAGGAGTCAGGTACTTTCTGGAGCGATAGAATGAGCCAAAACAGCTCCAGGCCAGATATAGCAGCAATACTCCATTTTGGGTCTAATCTGACTCTTGTAAAGATGAAGCATGGCAGAAGGAGTTAGGTACTTTGTGCAGCAGTAGAAGGAACCAACCATTTTCCCATCATATTTAGTAATGGGCTGTATATATGAGTTCCTATTGACTTCTGGAGTGAACTTGAGTACCAATAGATGTTTAGTGCAAGGAGCATTGAGAGATATGCTGATCATAATGACCAGAAAATTTCAAGGTCTGAATGGTGTTGATGAAATAATACAAGCTTATTTATTTTAGGTATTGAAAGTTACAACCGATCTTTTTCCCCCCACTGAACTGCTTTTGTTACATCAGGGGGAAAATTAGTAGCCCGGCTTGCATCATCTTGATTTTTGGTGGATTTTCCATAAATTGTGGCATCATCTGCATAGATATTTACTAATGATCTGAGAATGTCCCTTGGCTAGATCGTTAACAAAAAGCAGAAAGAGAGTAGCACTGAGAAGACAGACTTTGGGGACTCCTGCACTGATCAGAATGAAATGAAACCTGCTGGAAGACAGACACACACATACTGACCCTTTGTAAATCCTATTTTAAAATCCGAAAAAAAGAAATTTTGGCAAAGATTAACATATGCAGCTTCAAAAGATACCGTTCCAGAAGGACAGTTTTTCTCTTAACAACATTCTTCCTGTGTACTTCCTCGGCAATTTTTATTGTTTTAAAAAATTATTTTTAGAATTCTAATACAACCCAAACATATGAAACTGGATTTATACATTCTCTTGAGAATTTATAACAAAAGAATTAAACACTATTTTATTAGATTATTTCCAAGAATAATTTTGGCAAGGGGTTATAGAAGGGTTGAAGGAATAGCAGATAGGAGTGGTAAAGGAGAGGATGTGGAGAAAGAGAAAGACAGTGGGTCGATCAAGGCAAGGGGGTTACAGAAGATTTGGAGCGAGAGCAGATAGGAATGAAAGATGAAAGGATGTGGAGAAGGGAAGTGGATAGATCAAGGCAACTGGAGATGTCGATTGACGCTACACTTAAACCGTTGGAGATTGTATTTGTCAGGGAAACAGTAATAGGGAAGGGAGTTCCATAGGCGAGATATAAAGAAATAACTATGAAAGCCATTTTTTTTAAATTCATAAGTTCCTAAAAACTGTCTGAGAATAAGAGAACAAAAAAAAAAAAATTAAATCAACACAAATATTATTTACACTATTTTACATTGTTAGGAGTGTTGTCCAAATCTTTATTCTCATATTCACAACATTTCAATTGTTGTATGTTTTGGCCTTCTTCAGGTGATATACATAAGAATTTAGAACTGACCTCTTTATTTCATCCACCAGGGCAGATTATTCTAGTTCCACCTGCCATGCCTTTTCTGGATATCTCAGTTTCGGTTATTTCCCTTTTGTAACTCAACTCTCCAAGTTTTTATTTATACCCTGGTATTGAACTCACAACGTTTTGGGTTAAGTTACTGGATTACTTCAACCAATGCTTTTATCCACCGTGTCCCGAGTTGTGACTTCAATAACTGGCTACAGCAGAGGTGAACTAAAATTTGGAGAGTTACAACGGACGAAACATTGTGAATATGACAATAAAGATGAGGACAACATTCCAAGCAATGTAAATAGTGTAGTTACAATATCTCATCTCATAAATATAAGCACATAAATAGTAATTGTATAAATTTTAAACACATATATAGTAACTGTATAAATTTTAAACACATATATAGTAACTGTATAAATTTTAAACACATATATAGTAACTGTATAAATTTTGAAAAAAATGCATCTTGCAGATATTTCTTTCATCTGCTCTTGGCAAATAACTGCACTAAAAATGCAAGCATTTTGAGTTTATACTTTTCATTCATAGTGAATTTAACACATACAGTAAAGACTATTCATTTTTTTTTTTTTTTTTTTTTTAAGCGTATCACCCCAAGCAAGGCTGGAGGCCACTATCACGCATGGGGTTATAGAAGGGTTGGAGGAAGAGCAGATAGGAGTTGTAAAGGAGAGGATGTGGAGAAAGAGAAAGACAGTGGGTCGATCAAGGCAAGGGGGTTACAGAAGATTTGGAGCGAGAGCAGATAGGAATGAAAGATGAAAGGAGGTGGAGAAGGGAAGTGGATAGATCAAGGCAACTGGAGATGTCGATTGACGCTACACTTAAATAGTTGGAGATTGTATTTTTTCAGGGAAACAGTAATAGGGAAGGGAGTTCCATAGGCAAGATGTGCGAGACATGAAGCTATTGAAGTAGAAGAGACGTCTACATCTAACAGTTTCAACGGTGAAGGGGTGGGAACGGGATGCCAGCCTCGTAGGATGTTTAAATCCACGAGGCCTAGGGACAAGCAGAAGCAGCTCCTCGGAGCAATTACCGCAAAAGTATTTGTAAAAAAGGCAGAGCGAGGCAACATCACGTCTGTGAGAGAGCGACTGCAGACGAGATGACAGATCAGGGCCAATCACATTGCATATCCGTCTCTGGATCTTATCAAGAACCCTGAGGCAAACAGCAGGGGCCCCAGACCATATATGGCAGCAATACTCCATGCAAGGGCGAATGGTCAATTTACAAGAATAGTGTTTTATACTTTAGTTGTCAATTCTCAAGAATAAAAAAAATATATAAATCTAGTTTTACATGTCTGAGTTTTAGTAAAAGTCTAAAAATAGTTTTTTTAAAATGATAAAAACTGCCATAATAGCTTAAAGCAATGTCAACAAAAAAACTGTCCTTCTAATAGACTATTTTTTTCTTTTTTGCAGGTACAAATGTTAAACTTTGCAAAAATCTTTCACATATATCTTTTTACATGTTCTCATTTGATATTAGTCACAAGGAAAAAGGTAAACACTTCTGCTTCGAGAATAATTTTGTACATCTTCATTAATTGGAACAAGGTTTGCATTCTCAGTGTACAAACATTTTCTTGTTTTTCAGTAAAAATCTATGCGTAAAATAAATTTCAGTGTGTGGGATGCATGTCCCCTATTTAGCCTCCCATTGGAATCAAGATTTATAAGAACATATTTATGACTGACCATCTTACAAAAGATTTCATGCTGGAGAAAATTAAGTACTTGTCAACTTTAATTATTCCTTAAGTGTGTGGTTTGCATCTTAAGTACCTGTCAACTTAAATTAATTTCTAAGTATGTGGTTTACATTGTCCTAGTACAAAAGGTTCAACATAGAGCTTTCAAAACAGATAGCGTTTGGACCAAAGATTTCTGATGTTTCAATATCCTTTTATCTTTGAAGATGTTAATTTTTATGTTTTTTGCATTAATATTAATCTTTGCTCCAAATTCTGTTAATTTTCTATTTGTGTAAGTATTATTGAAATTGTAAAATGAGGAATTATTAAAAGTTTTGCTATCCAGACCACCATGCTGATCTTGGTTGCTATAATCACAATGTTTCAGCTGTCATATTCTCTGGTCTTCTTTAGGTGTCTTCTTTTTCCCTTTTTTTTTTAAAAATCAGTATCATCCAATGCAAGGTAGTAAAGCCACTATGACACAAGGGTGTGGAAAAATTAGGAACAGAAACATTAATAATTAACAGGAAGAAGAAAGAGAAATCTGGAGGGCAGTAGATAGCAACTGACATTGAATTTAAATTTTTGCAGATTAAAGTTGGCTGAAAAGCATAGTGCCGGAAGGGAGTTCCACAAGTGAGAAGTGTGAGAAAAGAAACTGTTAGTATAGAATTTATGGCTACATCTAGCCAGCTCAACTATAAATTGATGAGATCTTGATGCCAGTCTAGTACTGCACTTAAATTAAAAAAGTTTAGGTACCATAGTGAAGAGCCCATCCAAACAATTACCATGAAAGTATTTATAGAAAAGACATAGAGAGGCAAGCTTATAGTAGTGGGAAAGTGAATGAAGCTGAGCCACCAGATCAGGACCAACAATATTGCTGATTGTTCTTTGGATTTTATCAAGGAACTCAAGATAAATAGCAGGAGCACTAGACCATACGTGGCAGCAATATTCTAAGTGTGGATGAATGGTAGACTTATAGATATGTAAGATAGATTCTGGAAAGAAAAAATGTCGCAACACAGTGAACCAAATTTCTTAACAGCTAACCTAGCAATAGATTCAATATAGTCTGTTCACTCCATGTCAGCTGAGAATGTTTATCTTTATGCTTGGTAACCTTCTTGAATTTTTGAATCAAACACTTTATTCAATCCATAGGGAAGACTATTTGCATTCCACTTTCCAGATAACTCATATCAGTTATTACTCACCAGTTTGATTCACCTTTGAGTTGTTTGTGCATTTCTTCCATTGAATTTTAATATATAGCTTTTTAGCATTACCAAACCCAGTGAATGAACTCACAACAACCAGAAAAACTTATATACTTTAATCAACCAGGCCACGGCAACAATCCAATGTTAACATTCTGAAGCCTTAAACTCAGGTACTTAGACTGTGTGAATGTCCCAACTCAGGTGGTGGAATTCTTTTTAAATGTCCTTTTTTTTCTTAATCAGAAGTTCGTAGATGGTATTTCTCTCTATGCTAGATCTGCTGCGCAAGTTTTTAATGCCAAATATCTATACTGATTTCTTATCCACCTGTCTTTTGCTCTATTACAATGAATACATTTCACAGAGGTTGATGGTCACCATTTTTCCAAAATATATGATCAGCCATGTATGATTTTGATGTCCTGCCAAACACTTCACACACGTACATATTCTACCTATAACAACATTACAAAAACAAAGAACTAATAACCAGTAATGTAAAACTAATGAACTTTATTACAAATATCAATATTTAGAACCAGAAAAAGTACATGATCTATAAATTAAAAAATAAATAAACAGAATAAACAAACTCAAGTTCAGGACATTAAATAATTTGTAACACTAACTCTAAAAAGAAAAGAGAAATATCATTTGCCTCTTCATCCATCTTCTATAATACTCTAGTAGTGTATATATATATATATAGAGAGAGAGAGAGAGAGAGACCCTACAAAAAGAGGAGTAAGAGAGATGATCTGATGATCACTCATGGCATGAAACTGCATGTCACCATACAGTGTTGATTTCTATGTCCACACTGTTATATTTATATATAAATATTAATAAAAGCAATAATGAAAGGAAAACTTATTTTTGCAATGTGTTTCATTCCTTAAGGAATTTATGAAGACAACAGTAGAAATTTATTAAGAAACCCCCATATTTATATACACAGAAAACATTATCATTGAGAAGAAATAATTTTATATGTCCCAATTTAAATTTGAAACATTCTAAAATATATTTGAAAGGTTTTTCTCAATTAATTTCTACATTTGTGTTGATGTTGGAAAAAATTTCACTTAAAATGCTTGTAATTACATGGGCAATGTATCATTTTTGTTTCGGCTTATTATATCTATCCTGATTCAAAATACTGACAATAACTTGATTGAGGATCAAGACACGAGATCCATAATACCTTGTACTACAGCTGTAACAGCAGCAGCAGTATGTCTTAGGTAACTCTCTCCAGACTGGTTTTCCTCCTTTTAGACTGGTTGCAAACAAAGGCTATAGGGTCCAGTCTGTCTGGCTATTTACCTACAGGTGGGAACAGTGGCAGATCTACTATGAAACTAATGAATCTTAAGAAACCAATTTTCCTATACTTCTTCACTCAAGCTAAATATTTCTCTTTGTGAAATTTACTTGAAGGTGGTACGTTTAGTCGCCTTCATGACTTCAGTCAGTGTTCTTAATATTCTACATTTTTTCTCTCAGTTTACATTCAAAAACACCAGTTTTTGCAAGTATTTTTCATGTACATAAATCTACTTTTCCAGTTTTTTAAGCATTTAATTTTTCCCAAATCTCTTTTTTCAAAATTCTTAAAAGCATTTTTACCCTTCTATATATCTTGCCAATATTTTCAATTTCATTTTCAATTGTTCTATGGTTTCTGTCCAAATATTTTAAAATTCCCATCATCACGTTCTCCCCGTTCAATAAATTTACAATATCTTTTCCCTTATTTCAGGTTATATCTTTAACCCATAGCAATCTTGATATTCATAAAATTAAAAGAAATATATATATCTGAAACTATGCAATTACAAGGCCAATGCAAGGGTTTCTCCCCTCCCCTGAATCTATAATACAGGGCTCCCCATTCTACATTTTCTCAATTTTCATAAGGTACTATTCATATAAAATACAAATTTTATTGTAACCTCGTTATGTACAATAATGGATCACGTGCAATATATGTAAACAACTCGAAAACTTGAAAATAAATACAATGTATCTAAATACAGATTAGAGACATGTCATAATAGATCATTCCATCTTAAATACATTGACAATGTTATATCAGGGCCAGTGCAAGGGTCTCATACCCCACCACAAAATCTATGATATGGGACCCCCCAAAACTCTATGACATCTCAATTTTCATAAGGTAGTATTCATATAAAATACAAATTTTATCTTGACAAAATTAGAAGCAATTGCCAGACCAATTCACCAGGTGGCCACCAGGTGGCATTACGTTTAATGATTGCTTAATTTAAGTTTCTAACAGTTTTTATAGAGATATGAGGGATGCATAATTAGTGGGTCAGAGGTTTATTATTGTATTGGTTTTATATGACTTAACAGATAATCCAGCACAGTTCTGGGACCATTGGTGGTGTACCTGTATGTATGTATGTAATATATATATATATGGTGTAAGGTGTAAGGGTTTGTGCCCCTCCCCCAAACCTATGATACATTTCTCCCGCACTACTACATCTCATCAATTTTCATGAAGTAGTATTCATATAAAATACAAATTTTATTGCAACCTAATTATGTACAATAATGGATTATGTGGAATATAGGTGAAAAATGAAATTAGGAAAATTGAAAATAAATACAATGTATCTAAATACAAATTAGAGACAAGTTATAATAATCAACTTTAACATCAACTTAAAATATTTCTTGTTAAAAAGTTGAATAATTTTAACATATTCAACAACATAGATAAAAAGTAGTGAATTTTATATAGTGTTTTTTCAAGACAAATCAATGATTTGGACAAAAAAGAAGACCTCAGAATTATGTCAAAATTCATTAAAATCTTTCATCCTTTAATAGTCACTTGTGCTTAATTTAATTTGTAACGTATATATTCCCTGCATCCCATTAGAATGTCTGAAGCTCAACTTCTCGAGAGCTCCTCTCTGCGGCTGCTTGGTCTCATGCTGTCTGCTGACCTGAGATGGAACAACTACATTGAGTCGATTGCTTCATCCACCGCAAGGAAAGTTGGCTCCCTGTGCCAGGCCAGGAAATTCTTCTCCCCTGAATCCAAATTTACAAATCAATCATCCGCCCTTGCATGGAGTATTGCTGCCATATATGGTCTGGAGACCCTTCTGTTTGCCTCAAGATTCTTGATAAGATCTAGAGACGGGTATGCAATGTAACTGGCCCTGATCTGGCTTCTTGTCTGCAGTCTCTCTCTCACAGACGCGCCGTCGCCTCTCTCGGTCTCTTTTACAGATACTTCCATGGTAATTGCTCCGATGAGCTGCTATCGCTGGTTCCCAGGCTCCATGAATTCAAGCATCCTCTGAGGCTGGCATCCTGTTCCCACCCTTTCACTGTTGAAACTGTTAAATGTAGACGTCTCTTCTACTCCAATAGCTTCATATCTCGCACCTCACACCTATGGAACTCCCTTCCTCATTCCTGTTTCCCAGATGACTATGATCTCCAACTATTCAAGTGTAACGTCAATCAACATCTCCAGTTGCCTTGATCTATCCTCTATCCTTCTCCACATCCTTTCCTCTAACACTCCTATTTGCTCTCGCTCAAAATCCTCTGTAACCCCTTGCGGGCTAGCCTTGCCTGGGATGAAAAGCTTAAAAAAAAAAAAAATATATATATATATATAATTGTTGGTAGAAAAAAGCAAATGTTAAGATAGTAAGAGTCACACAGCACTGCCCGAGGGGCCACGCTTAGACTCCCCACGCTGGTTGGAGGTAGTACACACCAGTCCTGCTTGTTCTTTGTTGATTAAGTAAGAATAAAACAAATTTGGACAAAAACAAAAAGACTTCAGAATGATGTCAAAATCCGCAAATATTTTTCATCCTTTAATAGTCAGTTGTGCTTTGTTTAATTTGTAACGTAAATAAATATAGGTAGAAAGAAGCAAATGTTGATAAGAGAGCGTGGGTGAAAAACCACTGCCTGGGATTCCATATCAGTCTCCTCAATATTATGGGGTTCAGAGCTAGTATGCACTTGGCCATGTAATTATGTCTATTGATTTATAATATGACGAAAATAAATCCTGAGTTGTTTGATAAAAATCTCATGCCACTAGATATTATCAGCTAAAATTCACAGATTATATTCATCCTCTAAATATATACTGAAAACTTTACCTAATATTAGTTGGTTCAAAATATTTTTATTATGAAAGCAAGGACGTGCATACCAATGTCTGATATAGTATGCAAGTAAATTTCTGATGATTATTTTGAATATAGAAACAATTTTTTAAAATCTTTTCACCAAAATCAAGGCAATAATACCACTAAGATGCAAGGCATTACTGAGAGTGAAAGAAAATTGAAAGAAAGTTAGAGAAGAGAAAATACAATAAAAGAACAGGATTTAAGTATCAGAAGATGGCAATTGACATTGCATTTAAATTTTGGAAGATTGTAGGTGGAAAAGAAGCCAAAAACTGGAAGAGAGTTCAACAGACAAGAAGTCTGAGTGAAGAAACATTCAACAGTAAAATGGTGAGAACTAGTTTCAGATGTAGTCATAGAAAAAATTTATGTAGTCAAGGTATCAGGGATGAAAGCTCATTAGAACAATTGCCATAAAAATATTTATGGAAAAGTCACAGGGTTATGGTGGTGGGAAATGTTATCAGTCCTAACCTGGCATTGAAGTTGAGATTCCAGATCAAGACTGATAACATTGCAGATCCTTCTTTAGATTTTGTCAAAATCTCAAGATGTATAGAAGTGGCATCAAACCAGTAAGATAGAAATACCAAAATATAAATAATAATAAATGAGTACTAAACAAAAATTATAGGTATCAAATACCTACAAGCATCAAAGAAAGTGCTGGTGAAATATTTTACATATAATTTTGAATGCCTTAAGTAAATAGATGGTGATGTATTTGTATACCTTAATCAGTTTGCTATATTAATGGCCACCATTTTATTTTTGCCATTTTCCTGATAAACAATTTGTTGAATTTCTGGGATGAGGAGTTATCATTATTTACATTATTTATATTTAGACTATTGTCCTCATCTTTGTTGTTGTTATCACAATGTTTCAGTCATCATTTTCTCTGGCCTTCCTCAGGTGTATATTGATCTGGGTAACTTACAGGGAATTCTGAATTGAGCTCTTTATTTAATCTATGGAGGGTAGAATGTTCTTGTTTCACTGCTCATGTCTATGGATATTTTTTTTTTTAAAGCGTATAACCACAAAGGGTGGAGGCCACTATCACACAAGGGGTTATAGAAGGGTTGGAGGAATAGCAGATAGGAGTGGTAAAGGAGAGGATGTGGAGAAAGAGAAAGACAGTGGGTCGATCAAGGCAAGGGGGTTACAGAAGATTTGGAGCGAGAGCAGACAGGAATGAAAGATGGAAGGATGTGGAGAAGGGAAGTGGATAGATCAAGGCTACACTTAAACCATTGGAGATTGTATTTGTCAGGGAAACAGTAATAGGGAAGGGAGTTCCATAGGCAAGATGTGCGAGACATGAAGCTATTAGAGTAGAAGAGATGTCTACATCTAACAGTTTCAACGGTGTAGGGGTGGGAACGGGGTGCCAGCCTCGTAGGACGTTTAAATTCACGAGGCCTAGGGACAAGCGAAAGCAGCTCCTCGGAGCAATTACCGTGAAAGTAATTGTAAAAAAGGCAGAGCGAGGCAACATCGCGTCTGTGAGAGAGCGACTGCAGACGAGATGACAGATCAGGGCCAATCACGTTGCCTATCCGTCTCTGGATCTTATCAAGAACCCTGAGGCAAACAGCAGGGGCCCCAGACCATATATGGCAGCAATACTCCATGTCTAGTTCTTATTTTTATTTAGTAAAGTTCAGTTATTGCTTAGTGTGAGTATACATTGCCTGACCCAGGGATTGAACTCGCAGTCACTATGTCACCAAATTCACAAACCAACACTTTTATCCCCTAGGCCATTGACAAGGGCAATAGTCTGAATATAAATATTGTAAATAAAGCTTTTCATCTTTTCTTACAGACTGTATGTCTGAAGAGGGCTGTAGAATAGATCAGCCAAAACAATGTGTTGATAACATCAAGAACATAGAGAAGGAAGTTTAACTACCCAAATAAAAACTGAAATATCAATGGCACTCGTCAAAGTTACAGACAATAATTACAAGAAGGATATTTTTCATGCAAAATTTCCTAACATCAAATTTTGAGCAGTTATTAAAAAAATCTTAGAAATGTCTTTGAAGTGTACTTAGTTCTTTATTGCTTTCTCAACCAGTCGACTATAAGTCATCATTTAAGAAAGAAAAAAAAAATTAGAAGCTATGAAAATAGGTTTTGTACATCTTTATGGAAAGGAACATTGGTTAACCATTAAAGAATTGCCTTTCTCTTCTTGCTCAATACAGAATGAAGTCATTTTTTTGCTCAATATAGTTATTGGCAATAAAAACCAACAGATTTATTATAAGAAGCCAAAATGAAGAAAATCATTGTTCAATTGACGACAACCTTTGCCATTTTAGCATAAATGGAGCCAACAAGGGAAAAATACTCTCCTCTTTCTTTGGTGAGATTCAAATAGAATTCTTTATGCATAGAAAAAAAATAAAGCAAACTGCTATAAATTCGCACACAGAGCTACACGTCCAAATAGTCGCAAATCCACACTCACAGCAGTGGGCTTGATTCCTTGTCTCTTGTTTACTGTTACAGGACACAAGAGATAGGAAATTGTGGAGAACCATGATTGCCTATGACCTGATAGGATGGGGGATATAAAAGAAAAATCAGCAGAATTAGTAATTGTCAATAGTCTGGAACTAAAACAGTAAATGTTTTCTATGGAATAAGAAGTAGAAGTGAGATAGGGAAGGCAATATGCCATCTACTTGACTGGATTATTGGAGTGGATTTTTTTTAATCATTTCATCTCCAAGATATATGATAGAGATATATGGGTGAATAGAGTCCACTCATGCAAATGTGTTGGGCAGGTCTATTCTAGTAAAGTGGACTGTATTAGGTACTGATTTTATATACATTTGAAGTTACACTAATCCATAGGCAGCAAATCCAGATTATTTCACTGACCCTGTAGGTAGCACATCTGGACTATTCCATCAACTGTTTTCAGTTATAAACGACCAAATGAATCTGCCCCAGTTTTCATTTGCATTATGGAGCAAATGACATCAGCAGATGCATGCTGTCAGCCTTTTTGATAGTGGATTTCTTCTGCATATTGTAATGAATAAACAATGCTGAATATAAACTTCAGTTATGTGCCATGTGTGATACATGCTTAGGCGATCATGTAATTTTCAATAGATGACTGACGAGGCAGATTTTTTCCCCACAGTAAGTTGCCATCCAAGGCTATAGAATCTGGTCTGTCCTATTATTTACCCATAACTGGGGGAGAAGAAGAGGATTCATACCTTTCCCAAGGGTATTAGCATGTAAATGAATGTAATGGATTCAACTGGAATTTGAACACTGCTCTCCGATTCCTCAATCTGAGCTGCTATCTATTACTCCACTGTGCCTCCTCACATAATATAAATATAAACTTAAGAAGCTTTCAGAGTCTGTCTATATTTCTGAGATGAGGTATTATGTACAGTATTTACATTAGTCGGACTATTGTCCTCATCTTTGTCGCCATATTTGTCACAACGTTTCGGCCGTTGTACGCTCCGGCCTTCTTCAGGTGGTTGGAATTTCGATCACTGGGATAGACTGTTCTAGTTCCACGAGCCATGTTTGATGGATGTCAGTTATCAGTTATCTCCTGCTAATTTTCCCTCTGAAAGTTCTCCACTGCCTTAACCGGGTATTGAACTCACACTCTTTGGGTCTGTCACTGGATCTAACCAACGCCTTTATCCACTGTGCCATGTGTCCATGACATTGCTGCATAACAACACCTGTCCTCATGTTTCAAATGCCAAGATGGGGAGTCCTCCCACATGGAACATGCTTTCCAGATGTATCCTCTTCAGATGATCACCTGCTTTGCTGCATGAAATGCACCATGTTTGGACAACAGCCCCCAAGAAAATCCAAAACCGCGAAAAATTCCTTAAAGAATTTATTGAATCAAATTTAGAATCTTCCTTTTATAATGGAATATGCAATGTACCTGAAAAGTGTCAAAACATCATAGGGAGCCAGAATATTTTGATAGCTGAATAATAATGCAGTGAATAAAAGATTTTATTACAAACATACTAGAAACTTTTGCTCCAACACACATACACACATATGTATGTATGTGTGTGTATATATATATATATAATGTCTGCCTCTTGTTTTCTGAGCACATGAATCTTGAACACAAACTTCAGGCCCAAAGATTGCATTCAAGCATGATTGATGAACTTCCTGAAGGAACAAAACATACTGACAGAAAATGTAATGTTTTCACCTTGTCATTTCCTTTATGTATTTTATATATATATATATATATATATATATATACATGTGTGTGTGTGTGTGTGTGTATGTATGTATGAATGGAATGAATATTTTTATTTTGTCGTAGGTAAATATGAAGGAATTTTGAGTAATAAAACCTATTAAGGAATATTATACATTCCAAGGAAAAAAAAATTATGGAAAAATAAAAAACACTGATATGACATGACTAAATAGAAAAAATTATTTTACTCCAATTTGACATTTAATAACTGTATTCATTGTCAACTTCATATTTTCCTTTAAGATATACAATATTTATATCTAATTTATGCAGTCATAAACAGTAAACAAAATTACGTTTTAGATCCAAGACTGTCATATAGTGTTTAACTTGTTTATTCTAATAAGGCTCCCTTTTAGCAATCCAGGACCCTTCTTTAATAACCAATTTATATGGTGTGTTTTCCCTATCGATGATAGCGATATAACAAAATTAACAGGTTTGTTTCCACTGATTGTTATTTGATAAATATTTGAAAATTGAAAACTTTTTATGCACAACCAGATGTTCCATTGCATTATTGCCTGTTTCATGTTTGTATTGTACTTCTGTATTTGAACTTAAAAATTAAAGCAATGCCAATTTTGGTGTGGAGGTCAGGTCAAATTTGCTGAATTGGCTGAGAATTAAAAAGGTTACCTCTTATTGAACTCTCAAAAATAACACAGACGGAAGTGAAACTCAACTCTTTAGGTACTTTTGCACAAATGTGTTTGATCTTATTGTAATCTAATTGCTAGAAGAGTACATTTAAAGAGTCATATATTTTTCTCATCCATCTCTAACTGTGATTAAGCATCTTCTTTATTGATCTTTGGAGAAAAATGAGCAGTGTTTATCCAAGCTTTGATCACAAATCAACTTGATGTTGTGCAATATAGCAAATCTAAATCTCATGTAAAATAAAATGAATTATTATTATTATTATTGTGGTGGTGTTCTTTTTCTATATGATATCCATCCTTGTATATAGCATAGACTGCTGAAAAATCTCCCCATGGATGAGGAGAAAACTGGAAGAAAGAGAAATGTGGTTCTATAGAAGGACACTGAGAATTCCATGGACAGAGCAAGTAAGCAACAAGAAAATCCTAAAGAAAATGGCAAGAGAAGGAACACTTATGCTCAGAATCAGGAACAGAGAAGCTGAAATCTCTTGGACACATAATGAAAGGAGGGCTTCAAAAGCTTAACTCTCACAAGCCATATTGAGAGCAAGAGAGAGGGAGGGAAAGACAGTGAGCTTACTCATGGAAAATTTGATACTCATGGGACAGATTAAGGGCAGGATAGACAGAGGAAAACAAAAGAGATACTAGTGAGCTTGAGTAAATGGATGGTGGAACAAGGTTTAAGAGAAATAACAAAAAAATAACCTACTTAATGAGCTTTTGTTGGTAGGTATCAGGAGAAATAGCTGAAAGACAAACTTTACTAAGAGCTACAAAAGACAGGAAATTGTGAAGAGCCATCTAAAGGGATACAGCACAGAGAAGAAAAAAAACATAGAAAAAGTGCATAACTTCTTATCATTGATTGGCTACTGGTTGATTGTCTGGAGATTTATAAGAAAACAGCCATGAAATAATCTGCACACAAAAAAATTGATTTAAGAAATATGAAATATATTATTGATTTTCCCCTGGATATTTTGGTCAATTTAACTAATGTGAAACCCTTTTTATTTTCACTTTCACGTCTCTCTGCCATGACAGTTCCATTTGTTCCCAACTATCCATTATCTTTATGGTTTATAAATTATCTTTCTAAAAGTTTGCTAGTCAAGAAGCAACTGAATAGCACTGCTGCAAGTGTAAAACACCAGACGATTATAAAAAATATATTAAAATCAGGATAGGCATCTTATCTATAAACAAGCAGATACAGTTATTTATAGATAACTTTATACATCAATAAATGTATTTTTAAAGATAAAATGTATTCGTGCATCTCTCTCTCTCTCTCTCACACCAAAACATTCTACAGATATATCAAGGAAGAACTAATCATCGCCTTTGCCACTGATAGATTCATGGCATATAAGAAGTTTGAAGCACAGGTTGCATCCAGGTGAGATGTGTATTTGGCAGATTTTCAGAAGTTGTTGGTCCTTTTCAGAGGAATCCCAGACCATGCAATGGTATGCATGTTAAAGCAGGGACTTCCTGGCTTGTGAAGAGGTTCCTACAGTTCTCCTCCAGGGTGGATGATATGTCTCTCGGAGGGCTGTTGGCCTGATCTCAAGCGCTTATGAAGAACAAAGCTGAAGTGGAGGAATCAGTTGTTGTTGTGGCACAGCCTGCCCAGATTGCTCAACTGTTCCCTGCCATGAGCTGCCTGTTATATGCTATAAGTGCAATGGTCCCAATCACTTTGCGAGGTACTGCATGCAGAGAGGGAAGACCACTCGTGCATGTTGTTTTCAATACAGCAAGATCAGTCATCTGGTCAGAGATTGTCCAGGAAACGAAGTTGGGGGATAAGACGTCAGTTCCAGTTTATTCCCCAGGCAACAGGTGGACTCAACACTACCTCTCATCACTCTCTATGCTGACAGCAGGCCATGCTCAGCTCTCCTTGACTTTGGATGCTCACATTCTAATTTGAGTGCAAAGCTATGTTGGTCTTGGTCAAAGCAGGACATGGTGGTACCCACATTAACTGGAGCCACACCGGCCTGCTGCGGAAGCAGCTCCATTAGGATTTGCATAGCAACCAGTAACACTATCATGATCGATATGCTTGTTATGCAAAGGAAGTCTCTAGATTTTGATCTCTTGCTTAGCATCGATGCCATTAAGTGTTTGCATCATACAGTCTGGAAGTGTGAAGTTTGAGGAAACATCCCCTGTCTGTGCAGCACTTTGCATCAACAAAACTGATTTTAGTGTGAAATCTGATGAGCGCCAGGGAGTGTGGATCATAGCCTGGAAGCGGTCAGCAGATCAAGGCACCAGAGAAATTTGGCAACAGGATCTATGACTAGCAAGTTGAGGGAAGAGTATGAGCGTGAGTTGCAGACCTGGATGTTCAATGGTTGGCTGCTGCTGTATATTGATGAAGAGTTTGGCCCACCCAAGGGACTGATATTGCAGATGACTGTACTACAGACCAACAAACTTTAGGTGCATCCTGTAATGGACTATCGCAAACTAAACACCTATGTTGACACATTCACAGGTGTTGTGTGGAGAAACTGCAAGAATGGAGATAGCAGGACATGAACGTATCCTTTCTAGACCTCAGGAAAGTATACCTGCAGGTTCATGCTGAGAGTTCCCTGTGGCCATACCAGACAGTTATATTCAAAGTAAAGAGATATTGTTTAGCCTGAATGTAGCACTCCTGACAATGTGGTCTGTGCTCGAGGCTGTGTTAGCACAGGATGAGATGATAAAGAGAGTGACATCAGCATATATCAATGATATATATATATATATATATATATATATATATATATATATATATAAATGAGGATGTGGCATCAGCGGAATCTGTGAATAAGCATCTCAAACTGTACGGACTGACTAGCAAGGATCCGGAGAAATTGCAGGACAGTGTCAGAGTGCTGGAACTAGAAGTTTGGGAGGAGCATGGTCAACAGTGATTGCGACAAGGAAGTAGTGTGGGGAACGGTCCTATGACCATGATACAATGAGGCATCATTTCCATGTGTGACAAACTGGTGGGACACTTTCCTGTGTGTGGATGGGATGGCTGCAAGTAGCAACTGGCTTTATCAAACGTTGATCCACAATATGTTTTCACTAAATTACTAAGTTCGAGTTTTCTTTCAAACCTATTCTGGGTCCACAACATACAGTGGCCTAAGAAAAGTTTTTAGCCAGGAGAAATAAACTACATCCAATTTCAAAATTTAATTACGTAATCCCAACTCAACATAAATAAACAATATTTGGAGTAATTTTTTCATTATGCTTTTAAATGCAAAATGGTTGACAATGTGTTGAGTGCTCATTAGAACAAGAAAAATTATCCATTATGGAGTTTTTTCTTCTATGTTATAATGTCATGGTCAGGTGCACATTAAAGCATGAAAAAACTGTTCCTTTACTGGCATTTCACAACATTACGGCATAGTTTTTTCTTTTCAGTGCTGGCTTTAATTTTTTAATATAAATTTCTTCAAGTATTTGTAATCTAGATTTTTTAATATAAATTTCTTCAAGTATTTGTAATCTAGATTTGTTGTTTTACGGTAATGGAAAACAATGCACATCTTTATATAAATACTTATACTAATGAACAACATATTGTTTTGTACCACTTCCACCCCTGAAGATGATCTTGAGAGAAGATTGAAAATAGTTGGGAAATGAAAATAAAAAAAATTTAAATACCTATTGGAACATTTCTCATATTCTTTAACATCAATACAGGAAGGTTATTCATGAGTATGAATGGATTTTATTAAAAATTAGTAGACATAATGTCTAAAAGAGAATTTGCTGCCTAAATACACAAATTATATATATATATATATATATATATATATATATATATATATATATATTTAAAGACATTTATGATATGTTTAACATTGTTTTTATAGATACAAGTATTTAAGCAAATGCTCTGTTTTATAATAAACAGTATTAAATAACATTTACCGGCCTGAATGTCTGAGAAATTTTCATAGAAAATACTTGTATCTATAAAAAGAACGTTAAACATATCATAAATGTCTTTAAATAAATTGTCTGACATTGTCCAATTCAAAAATATATATATATATATATATATATATATATATATATATATATATATATACACACACATACACTTACAAAATAAATCAGACACAAAATATTTGACTTTCTAACTCAACAGCAAATTTGTTTGAGAAATGTTCATTCTGAAAATGTATATATATTGCCTTCTTATCATTATATTGTTGTTAATAAATGTATGAAGTATCATATTTTTATATCTTGATGTTTCAAGTCAAGCATAATAACTTTAAACAGCTTGCTCTCTTTTTTTCCCCTTGTCTCGTAATGTGACTTATCGTTCTTCTATGTGCCAAGTCCCTTCAGGATGTTGGCAATCATGTTTCCTCATAATTTACTGTCCTTTTTAACTCTTAATAAATTTTGTCTTTTTGCTATCTCTCCTAAACCTTGTTCCACTTTCTATCTAATCAAGCTCAATAAGTAGGTTATGCAATGTTTTCTTCTATCTTTCTTGCCTTCAATTTGTTATGTGAGTATCAAATTTTCCAAGTCCTCTTTCTTCATTATGCACACTAGAAATTTCAACTATCACTTTCTGATGTTAAGTATAAGTGTCCTTTTTCTTTCCATTTTCTCTAAAACTTCAACATTACTTGCGTGTTTAGTCTATGGTATTCTCAGAATTTTTACATAGAACCATATATCTGTTGCCTCAAGTCTCTTCTTCATCTCTGAGGTGATTGTATATAGGAGGATTGACATTACCTAACAGTTTGTTCCTAATAAAATTTTTCTCTTTCTTTAGACTTTGCTTAGTTTTTGAAGGCATATTTTGCTATTTCAATAAGCCTTTCAGATTTCGGTATAGCACTTTCTATCCTCTGCTAAAACACTTCCCTATTTTTTGGATTTTGGTATCTCCAATTTGTAAATTGCATGTTGGGCTGTTCCTTTGACTGACAACCATGAATTTTATTTCTTGCAATTGATGCTTAGTCCTTTCTTCTTGCTTGCCTTCACTTCATTCTGAAAGTGTTCTAGTAGTTTCCTTTCTATGTCAGCTATCATCAATGTGTCATCTGCAGATTGTTATTTCAGGTGCCAGTTATTTGTGCTAAAAGCAAAGGGAAAAAACTCATAGTTGTAGCGTTCACAGCAAGAACACAAAAGCAAGGGAACTCATGGTTGGTGCCATAATAAAAACTGCCAACCACAACCCAACTCATGGGCGGCGTCATAAGGAAAACTGCAAAACATGAGGTAAATCGTGCACAGTGTCATAATAAAAACTGCCAACTGCAAGATAACTTGTGGACAGTGTCATAATAAAAAGTGTCAACTGCGAGTTAACTCATGGACATTGTCATAATAAAATATGAGAACCACAAGAAAACTCATGGTCAGTGTCATAATAAAAACTGTCAACTGCGAGTTAACTCATGGACAGTGTCATAATAAAATATGAGAACCACAAGAAAACTCATGGTCAGTGTCATAATAAAAACTGTCAACTGCGAGTTAACTCATGGACAGTGTCATAATAAAATATGAGAACCACAAGAAAACTCATGGACAGTGTCATAATAAAATATGAGAACCACAAGAAAACTCATGGACAGTGTCATAATAAAATATGAGAACCACAAGAAAACTCATGGACAGTGTCATAATAAAATATGAGAACCACAAGAAAACTCATGGTCAGTGTCATAATAAAAATGTCAACAATGAGATAACTTGTGGTCAGCAGTCAATGTGTTAAATCAAAGAAATATCTATTTTCTCAAAAACAAATTATTTGACTTCTTTGTTCATAAAATTCTAAATATGTGTTATCCCTTGAAACAGTGTCATATCATTGAAATCATATCATGTCATTGAAACCATCATCTCTATGTTCAAATCATATGCTATGTCAGATATTATTATGCAAGTGAATATTTTCCCATTAAAATTGATATTAACCAACTGATGTTTGTAAAATTTCCAGGTAATATTTATATCAGCAATTTATCATATGTCATTCATCAGGTAATACTTATCATTATAAAGAATAAGATGATGGGGATGTCAGGTTTTATACAAAAAAATTAAAGTTTTTATTATGTTCTTTTGGTCACCTGGCAAGTTTTCTGGTGCTTTTACCAATGTTTCGGGGTTTTGTGGCACGTGTGTGTATGGTTATTTTCTAAGCATGGCTTAGATGTGGCACAAGGCCGAAGATATGGAGCACCCAATGAGGATCAAACTCACTTTTTAGTTGTAACTCATCTAACAAGACAAGCTTGCTAGCCATTACACCACGCCGAGGTGTGTGTGTGTGTGTGTGTGTGTGTATATGTATGTATTGTAGCATACCTATGGATGATAATAAGTATTAGGTTGGTGCAAAAATAATGTCGTCTTTTGACGTTCAACTTCATGTGAGAAAACAACATTCTTTTTGCACCAACCTAATATATCCCCATTCACATAAATACAATAGTAAATACTGTATGTTTGTCTGCAGTTGGAGATTCATTGTGGAATTCACTTGACTCACTTCTAGCAGTTGACTTCATCTATGTGCCACTAGCAAATCTTATATGTGTTGTTCTTGTCCTAAATATTATCATTCATTACCAACCTTCATGTGATTATTGTTTTCAGTAACCTTCCCTAGGTTACAACAGTATATATATATATATATATATATATATATATATATATATATATACATTATATAATATTAAGGTATGATATATTTATGGGTTAAAGAGCTTAATATCAGGTATAGAGTGAATGTAAATATAAAAGTGGACATTAAAGTCAACACCCAGAGACGACAGACTGTTTCATGCTAAATGCAATCATCAAGTCATAAGCACTCTGTTTATTTATATATGTCAGTATTGGGGAAATATTATGACGAAATGGAAAAAAGTTTACTTGTGACATGTTTTGTCTTTCAGGATTTCAATGGACTAATTTTGTTATGTTGGTAGGACTATACCTGTCAGTGATGCATTGTGGGTAGTCTAGCCTATTATTCTAATAGTTATTATGGTAGGCCATAAGGGTTATATTTCAGATTGTTATAGAGCCTATTAATAAGTGGGAATAATTGTGGGTCTGGACATACAATTTTTCCTATAAAACAATAGACTACCCACAATGCATCACTGACCTCTATATATAAATAGTCAAGCAAAAACAATGCATATGGCCTGATGATTGCATTTAGCATGAAACAAACTTTCAGCTCTGGGTGTTGACTTCAATGTCCACTCTTTTATATATATATATATATATATATATATATATATATATATATATATATATATATATATATATACCAAATTGGTCAGGTTTTGATCTTCAATGTCCACTCTTTTATATATATATATATATATACCAAATTGGTCAGGTTTTGATCTTCAATGTCCACTCTTTTATATATATATATATATATATATATATATATATATATATATATATATATATATATATATACCGAATTGGTCAGGTTTTGATCTTCAATGTCCACTCTTTTATATATATATATATATATATATACACACACCAAATTGGTCAGGTTTTGATACCAGCTTGAAGTGATCAGATGTCTAGCCACACTGATGAGCTGTGAAACAGCAAAACAGTCTGTTTGTGGATGACTATATATATATATGTCTCAGGCACATGCTGTTCTGTAATTACTCCAGGTAGACAGCTTGTTACCTTTATGAAGTAAATCTACGTAAAAAGTAAAATATTTTGCATTTTATACATAATAATCAGAGTAACCTTCATAATTTTGTTGGATTAGGTGCATATTGTGCCACAAATGGAAAATGAAGCTGCTGATCTATTTTATTCTGGGTAGGTACTGCTTAACTTGCCTACCTAGATGGCACATTCCATATATTATGATTGGGAATGAAAGCAGAGATGACACATAAATTGAATCCATCATGAAAATTCAGTATGTGGAATTAGTAAATACGAAACATTTCAGATACTATGTGATATGGATCAGTTATAACAAATTTATTATAGGAGAAAAGGAAACTGAACTTAGAATAGGCTAGAGGTAGTTTCACCCAATACTGCAAATTGCTACAAAACCAAAACATTAACCTAAAACTAGAGTCTTGTTCTTAAATAGTCTCATAATATCTGAGACTTTCATATGGATGCCAGGCATGGTGCCAAATCCATTCAGAAATATCTAAACTGTCAGTAGTATACAACTACTTTCTAAGATCAGTGGTTAAAAATTGCTTTTGAGCAAGTGAAGCTTGTGGGTCTTGGTGAAGATGACCCTTCTTTGCACCTTGTGCACCGGCGCTATAGAATCACAAACAAAGAATTGTACCAAATAAAAGAAACCACATCAATTGAGGAATTTCAACTGCAGCAACAAATAAAATGGATAGAACCTGTAACTCAGAGAGAAAGTTAATGCTATAATCAAGATGCTGACATTACACACAACTTCAAGTACAAGGTTAGGAAGGAAACTGAAATCAGTGTTAATAACAACCGCGAGACATGGGAAACCTATTTTCTTGAAAAATTGTTTTAAAAGAAAGATTTTATAAATTTCAAAAGACGGAGGTACTGGCTGCTCAGTCAATAACTGTCAAATGTTTCCTTATAGGGAAACAGCTAATGTTATAATTACCAGTGATATTCTATAAACATCTTCAATTTTTCAGTTATTGATTTTATTTACTTCTCTATTGTTCCGAGTTGGAAATTACACGCAATAGTTTTTATTTGTATTGTATCCTTAAAAAGGTTACAAACAGACAAAGGCGATACTTGAGTGGAAGGAACAGCAACATGGGCATAGATGGAAGAAAGAGAGGGTTATTGTAAGAGAGAATACGCTACTGAAAGACAGAGAGTCGACTAACACTTCAAGAAGCCAGTCAGACAGACAGCCAAACTCTGGTATGTCCTGTGCACACTACATATATTTACTGATATAGTTACTCTATAACAGGTAATAGGGTGAGTGGAACATTCCATTACGGCAATTTGTTGCAAGAGATTTTTACTTGACTTGTTTTCTATTCTTATATGCATATTTTTTTTTAATTTAGTATCTTTAAAACCATTTGTTGGCAATATGGGCAATAGGAATATTGCAGAATGTAAAGGAGCATTAACTTGCTTTTAATATAATCATTAGCATAAACGTTCATGTTTATAACTTTTACAATTCAAAAAAATAATCTTCAGGAATTTCCAGCAATTCTTTGCATTTATCTTGATTCCTCATCAATTCTGAAGAAACCTAAAATTTTATTCACCCCAAAATATTAACTGCCCTTACTTACTGTTGTCTTAAATTGTGTTGTTGACTATTTCCACAAGGGATTCACCTGCCCTCTAATTCATCACTAAAAACTACAACTGAGAAATCAATTTTCATGTACTTATTTGCCAAATTTAGATACTTCCCTTTTTGCAATTTACTTTGTATTTTGGTTGCTTTCATGAACCAATGTAATTAACCTTTAGCACTCTGCATTATTATTACTTCCCTTTCCATTGGAAAATTTTTCCAATGCCTCTCAATTACAGTAACCAGTAGCCTTATTGCTAATTTCACTCAAAGGTGTTTTCTGTTGTCATAGCAGGATATGACAGCACAACGATGAAATCTAAAACTCATGTTCAGAGAACAGAGTCACCTTCAGTTGAAGAATAAACTTTCTGCACAGCAAATGAAGCCACATACAGAATGATAAATGTTAATATTCTATATCATTTCTCTCTGTTTACATGTGCAATCCCAACTGCAAATATTTTCTTGCTGACCAGTTTATTTTACTTACTTATTACTTTTTATTTTTTTCAAAATCATTTTTAAAGCATTTTCTTCTTGTTCTTGCCAACATTTTCAATTTCATTTTGAGTGTCCAATGATGTCAATTTTTTGTAATTTCCAATAGTAACATAACTTTACAATATTGTCTCTCTCTTTTGAGTTTATATCTTTCTGGTGACCCATAGCAATCTTTATATGTATCTGATATTTAAAACGTAAATATCGATAATTATACTATTGTAGATATTTATTTACAATATGATGAACAACATGTAAGTTGCATAATAAAATCTAAAAGTACCAAATAAGTTACTATAAATATTTATAATAAAAAGAGATATGTGCTGTAATTGACCTGGTAAATTCATCATGTAATTATCTCCTGAAAAGCCTATCAATAATATGTTGTTCATAATTTTATTTTGAAGATATCGAGTTATATCATAAAATCGAAACAGGTTCTGGTATTAATCTCATCTGAAGGAGGTTGAAAAATAATGATGCTGAGGATGCCCATAAAAAGAAATCAATTAAGAAAGTAATTAAATCAGTGTAAGTAACATCCTAATTTTAGTAAGTACAAAATTAATTAATAATTTTTGCCATATGCCATCAGGTGGCAAAATTTAAAGTTTAGCTGGTTAATTAAATTGGGACATCAGTCTGAATATAAATAATGTAAATTAGAGAACCTTTGCTTTATATAAGTATGGCTAATGTTTGCCAGACATGAAGTGTAAAGGTTATACTGAATCAAATGGTAGATCTGCTGCTAGGAAAATGGTTCCACTATGTCGAGCTAAACAATTTTCTTGCCAGAATTGATCTTGCATATTTATAAGTCTACCATTCATCCATCGATTGAATATTGCTACCACATCTGGTTCAATGGCTCTGCTATATATTTAGAGATTTTTGTTAAAATCCAAACAAGTGGCCGTAATGTTATTGCTCCTGACCTGGTACCTTGGCTTCAATCACTTTCCCACTGCCATAGCTTCCATGTGCCTTAACCATAAATATTTCCATGGCAGTTGTTCTGATGAGCTTTCCTCTATTGGGGTTTCATTTTAAATATTGTTTTTTTTTTTTAATCCTCTCTCCAGACAAATTGTACATATGGGAACTAGTTTGGACTACATAGAGACTTCAAGGTATTATTGGTGGTTGTAGTAAGAATGCTAAGTAAGAATGTGTTGTTTTGGTGTAAGGAATACAGTGGTATGTTTGGGTCAGTAATCATGGCAAGCTAAGTTTAAAAAAAGAACAGATTGAAGACCAGCCTTCCCTATTCCCCCTATTGGCCTTGTGCCACATTTTTACATTATTTAAAATAAATATTGCGCTCCTCTTTTGGAGTTTTTATTCTCCACCCTCCACAGATAAATTATACATAAGGAGATTAGTTAGAACTTTACAGAGACATTGTGGTATTATGGTGACTGTAGTAAGAATAGTAAGTAAAAATGTGTTATTTTGGAGTAAGAAACAGTGGTTGGTGATTATGGCTAACAAAGTTAAATATAGGACAGTTGACCACCACTTTTGGCCTTGTCCTACATTTATTGTATTTCAAAAATATTGCTTTAGTTAGACTTTACAAATTTATGTATACTAGATTGGTGGCAACGTCTCATCATTTTAAAGTTGAAATGGTTAGATGTAACCTTAAGTTTTATTCTGACAGTTTCTTCTCTTGCACTTCTAGCTTGTGGAACTATCTTCAATGTCAGTTGTTATATTCTTTCCTCTAAATTCGTGATTTTTTTTTTATTGTTCTCAAAAAAATAATATTTTTCATTTTATTGGCTTTATTGCCTTGCTTGGGGTGAAAATATTTTAAAAATAAATAATTAAATAAATAATGCTAACTCCTTATTCTAGAAATTCAGACAGAAAAAAATGAGGTATTTTTAAAAGTTTTATTTGTGCTGACAGTCTACAACCAGTGTAGGGTATAAAAAAATATGCCAGCTCTGCCCAGAATGTTGCTGTATTTCATTAAAAAAAAGCTTTCAGTCAGCAACAAATGTTGCATATATCATTTCTAAAATGTCTACTTTTGAAATGTTGCCCACACTGCCATGAAAATATGGGATAATTTCTATACAATAATTGAGAAGACGGTTGAGAGAATTTGACACTCACAACACATACTGATGGCAAGAGGGGACAGGGGAGAAACAATAAGTAACCTACCTAATGAGCTTGTGTAAATGAATGACAAAACAAGAACTTGGAGGAATAGTAATGAGAAAAACATTACTTAGATCTTTTTTTTTTCAAACCAACCAAGGCAATAAAGCCACTAGGACACAAGGGGTTACTGGGCGTGGAAGAATTAGAAACAGAAACATTAATAATGAGCTGGAAGAGAAGAGAGTAATCAAGAGGACAATAGATGGCGATTGACATTGCATTTAATTTTTGCAGATTAATGTTGGCTGGAAAAAACATGGAGCTGGAAGGAAGTTCCACAAGTGAGAAGTGTGAGAAAAGAAACTGTTAGCATAGAGCTTACAGCTACATCTAGCCAGTTCAACTAGAAATTGATAAGATTTCAATGCCAGTCTAGTATTGTGCTTAAATTAAAAAATTTTAGGTACCATAGTGAAGAGATCATCCAAACAATTACCATGAAAGTATTTATAAAAAAAGACACAGGCAACCATAAGGGCAATGGGAAAGTGACCAAAGCTGAGCTACCAGATCAGGACCAACAATATTGCTTATCCTTCTTTGGATTTTATCAAGGAGCTCAAGGTAAATAGCAAGGGCACCAGGCCATATGTGGCAGCAATATTCTAAACATGGGCAAATGGTAGATTTATAGATATGTATGATAAATTCTGCAGAGAAAAATTGTCTTCCGCAACACAGTGAACCAACTTTCTTAGGAGCTGACCTAGCAATGGATTCAATATAGTCTTTCCACTCCATGTCAGCCAAGAATTTTAGCCAGAGATGGTACAATGAGTCACTTTCCTGGAGGTTAGCATCAGTCATGCTGATGGGAGGCAGAGAGGGATCTCTCTGATGATTAATGGAGAGAAGTTTAGCTTTGGAGGTGTTAAAATTAAACCATCTATAGCCCAAGTTAACAATGACTGGATAAATACTAGAATAATTCTTGGCACTTATTTAAATGAACTTATGATCTTACTGCCTATAAGTCTATGCTAAAATATTATTCCACTTTTTATTTTTCACAATTCTCTTGTTCTGACATTCTTAAAACCAATTTTTTTCCTATTGTTATTGTTCTAATGTTTTATATTTCTTTTTTGATTATTTACAAGAGATAGGAAGTTGTGGAGAGCCATGATCATCTATGTCTTGAAGGGACATGTTATATAAAAAAGAACCATTTAAAAATGTATCAAATCAAGTGTTTCTCTGGATAAAATTAAAAGTTAAATTCGCCAATTAAACACTGAAAATCTTTAAAAGTGCCTTGTTTTATTCCTTTTGTGAAAGTTTTCTTTATTTAATATCTGCATATTGGAACATATCTAGCTATGGGTAAGTAACAGCTCAGACTAGGTCCTATAGCTTTGGATGGCAACTGGTCTAGAAGGACGACTTCAACTATGGGTTAGACAATTTCATCAGCCCATAATTGGTCAAGAGTACAGCTATGCTCCTGAGGACATGGTCAAATCAGGAAGGGGTCCCTCCAAGGTGTGAGAAGGCCTTGGATCTGTTCCAATTTACTTTCATCCCTGGTACCTTTTGTAAAAGAACTTCATCGTAATGGATGCTACCTGCCTTACCCATAATTATAATGCATGGTGAGAAAAACAGGGAATAGTGGGTAGAAAAGTGGCTATATGAGTCAATGAGAAATAAGTTGACAAAAAAGGTTTGACATAGTATCCATCAACTGGATTGACGAATGGATGAATGAACGAACAGTAAAAGAGGACTAACAAGTACACTGTAACAGAGAACCAGGTTGTTCTGATAAAAGACTGAGTTAGTTGTATGTGGTGCTGTAAGCACCAGGAGTTGTGTCCCCTTCCGCAACGGGCTGTTGAGAGAAGACCTTCTACTTAGAGTAGGTGGTGCAGACTATTTGCATATGAATGATACTGGGCAGGTATTAGCCAATAGTCAGCATGGGTCTGGGAGTGGGAGAGCTATAAAACACTATTTTTTCTCAGTTGAGACAGGCACTCTCGACATGGGGACATGTGAAAGCCAGATAAGATGAACACACACAGTGATAGTAAAGAGGACAAATGAAACTCAGTAAAAGAGGGAGATTAAAGAAGAAATGTGTGAGAAATGAAGAAAAACAAATTGTTTTGCCCCCTAAAACTAAATCTTTATATAGAACATTCATCAAAGATTGAAATTTTTCTTTCCAACTAATTGATGATTTTTGTTTCTAAAGCATTATAACCCATTTATGACAAAGCGATATTTTTAATAACACAGAAACTGATTGAAAGCTTAATTTACCAATTCTAAGGCTAATGAGTACAAAAATATAACAGGTTGTATGAAAGCTCATTTAAAAATTTTCATAACCTGAAATTAATTTTAGTTAACTTTTAAATTACATTTTCTATTTATTCTATGAAGGATTAAATAACCTTGAAATGATTTTTAAAAATAATTTGCACTCAGATTTTTCCCAAACACTTGGATTTATGATTAAACAAAATCCTGTGGTTTAGGGATAGAGCAGGTGTTTTTTATTGCATCATAAACAAAAAATAATCTAAATCTTTCATTGCAGCATTAATAAATTATTACAGTATTTGCTGGTCTATTGGATGCATATTTTTTTTTTAAAAATGCACAAAAATTTACCCTGCATCCAATAGAGCAGTCATATATATAAAAACCAGGGAAAAAGTGGGGTTCATCAGGAATCAGCGTACACAAAGAGCTTAGCTCTGAAACTAGGACTCCTGGAAGTGAACAGCCATGATATCTGTAGAGTGAGTGGGCATGGTTAAATGTAAAATAAATGACAGAACTGTCGAACAAACAGAATTGACAAAGTTTGCAATAAGCAACAACAAGAAAAAGAACAGGGAAAAAAATAATATAAATCAAGCAATTTATTCAAGACAAATTAACAGTAATAAGGCAAAACAACATTAATATAGCAAGAAGTTTACAAAGAATTGGGGTTGACATACAAGAGAAAGTTCACATAAGTGAATGTAGCATTCTGAATTCAAGACAGGATAGATCAGAACTGAGTCATATGAAACTGAGAACTGGCCTATTTTATTGGCTAGGAAGAAATCCCAGCATGCATTTGTGTGCTTCTGCATCAGGGAGGGAAAAGTGTCTTGTAGTCCTTCCTACCAACAATATCAATAAAAATATCCCCAAAAAATTCACCCAGGAAAAAGAAATTAAGAAATTTATGGAATTGCACATTCTTTTGCTGCTTGTTTTGTAGAAATACCAGATTTTAAAGAAATATTTGCTTTGACTGGTATATTGCCACTTGCTTTGTGTGTGTTTTTGTTGATATTCAGGTATTGGGATTTGCTTTTCTGCATGTATTGTATGAGACTTCATTTACCAACCAGTACCATATTTCTGTTTTTTCTATTACCATATGTACCAGTATTCACTGATTCCAACAGATTTCTTTGTAGATGTGAATTTATTGCATGTGCAGATGTCATTCCTTGAAAAACAACTAAAGCAATAGCCAATAAATGCAAGGTGAAATGTACTGAAATTCTTCTTTTCCAAAAAAATGTCCTGGTAATTAAACCTTGCCTCACTGCTATTTAAATAAAGTACCAGTAGTATAATTCATGCTTTCTTCATGGTTAGTGAGAATGTCCCATAAAGGTAAGGTTATACTTTTGATTTTTTTTTTTTTTTTGGTTGTGATGTGTGCATGTTTTTCCTCTAAGTATTCCATGCCAAAATCTGGGTGTGTCCAATAGGCAGACAAATATGTTAATTCAATTTTACATGTAGGCCAAATTTTTTACATTCAACAGTTCAAGAGATTATTATTATTTAAATGCAATCCTTTTCTTCTATCAGACTTCTTGCTTGTGGAACTCTCTTCGATCTTCTTGCTTCCCATTCAACTGTAATGTAACTGAATATAACTGTAATGTAAATGAATATAACTGTAATGTAACTGAATATAACTGTAATGTAAATGAATATAACTGTAATGTAACTGAATATAACTGTAATGTAACTGAATATAACTGTAATGTAACTGAATATAACTGTAATGTAACTGAATATAACTGTAATGTAACTGAATATAACTGTAATGTAACTGAATATAACTGTAATGTAAATGAATATAACTGTAATGTAACTGAATATAACTGTAATGTAAATGAATATAACTGTAATGTAACTGAATATAACTGTAATGTAACTGAATATAACTGTAATGTAAATGCAACTAAGTTCAATGCTGGCAGTTTCCTCTTTTGCACTTCTTGCTTGTAGAACCCTTTTTTTGATTCTTGCTTTCCAGTCAAGTTTGATCCTAAAGAATTTAAACGCAATATCAGTCGTTATCTTCTATCTTCTTAATCCCTGTTCTTTTACTGCTCTCTCTCTCTCTCTCAAGCCATTTTTTTTTTGTTCTCATGTTCTTTCATACTCAGTAACCTCTTGTATCTTAGTAGCTTTATTCCTTTACTTGGGGTGAATGATTAAAAGAAAAGGTTATATTTTTGTTTTTTTTTAAATCATTTCACTGCAGGCAAGGTGATAAAGCCACTAAGATGCAAGGGGTTCTTCTTCTTCTATGTGCTGTGTTCCTTCTGGACATTGGCTTTCCACAATTTCCTGTTTGTCATAGCTCTTAATAAATTTTGTCTTCTTTGTTACTTTTCCTAAACTTTGCTCTACCAACGATTTATTCAAGCTTGCTAGGTAGGTTATGTGCTGTTTTCCTTTATTTCTCTTGCCTTCAATCTGTCCTGGAAGTATCAGATTTCCCAAGCCTTCTTTCCTCGTTACATGCACTAAAATTTTCAATTCTCTCTTCCTGATGTTAAGTTTAAATGTCTTTTTGTTTACATTTTCTCCCAAAATTCATTATTGCTCTCATCTTCAGTCAATGGTATTCACAGCATCCTTCTGCAGAACAATATTTCTGTTGCTTCAAGTATTTTCTTCATCTTTGAGGAGATTGTCCAGCACTTACTGCCATATAGGAGGACCGATATTACATAACAGTTCAGTACTTTTTTGTTTTTAAGGAAATTTTTCTATTTCTTAATAGTTTGCTTAACTTTTGGAAGGCATCTTTCACTGTCCCAATGTGCCATTGGATTTCAGTTTTGCACTTTCTGCCCTCTGTTAAAACACTTCTCAGATATTTAAATTGTTGTAGTGGTTTGATCTTGGTATCTCCGGTTTGCATATTGAACTTGTCCTTTTGCTAAAATCCTTTCATTTTATCATCTTGCAATTGATGCTTAGTAGGAGTTACTGGGAGGGAAAGAGAATGAGAAAATTTTAGTGAGGAGAAAGAACAATAAAAGAAAAAAAACGGAATTCAGCAAGAAAAGACTTGAAGCAATTGATGATGACTGACAATTCATTTAAATTTTGAAGATTATCAGTTCTTGTTGGACTGCTAATTCTCTCAGAATCACTTCACTATAAAGGTTGAATAAGTCTTTTGAAAAAAATCATTGTCTTAAGTCCTTTTCTATTTTTATTATTATTATTATTATTATTATTATTATTATTATTAGAAATTAATGGCATATCAAACCACAAAGGTTATTTAATGCCTACAAGTTTTTCTGAGAGATTCATATGAAGAGAGTAAGTCTTCATTACTAGTAATCATTTTGCAGAGCAGTTTTCATCGGTTTGTCCTATAAAGAGGGGCTTTAATGATAGCTAAATGTTGTTGATAATCGCTTTCTTCTAAGATCAGAAGTTGGAGAAACTTATTCCTTTCAATTTAGTTTATTAGTTCAGGTAAGGAAACCAATTTAGTAAACTTTTTTTCTTTTTTTTTTTAAATTTTTCTGAAGATCCCAATTTCTTTAATGAAATTGATGATCTTACTTGGGTTATTATTTTCAAAAAGATCTTTTAGGTTATCAGATTTGTAGTGTTTACTACGGATTTGTCGGAGATAATGGCAATTTAGTAGGATGTGCTTGACTGTACAAACTTCCTGGCATCGGACACATATTGGAGATTCCTCATTTTTTAGAATATGTTGGTGGGTTATGTAAGTATGTCCAATACGGAGTCTGGTTAGAACCACCTCCTCTTTCCTTATCTTTCTAACAATTGCCGGTCTTCCACCGATGACGGGTTGAATGTTGAATAGTTTATTGTTATCACAGTTGTTCCATAAGTGCTGCCATTTGTTGTTAATGACCCTGTTTATACAGGGTCTGAAGTCAGTGTGAGGCAACGTTACATTAGAGGGAGCTAAGTTCAGGGATTCCTTGGCCATTTTGTCCACTTTTCCATTTCCCTGTATGCCAATATGGCTTGGTATCCAGCATAGCACTATTACTCTATCTTTTTCTTTGTAAATGGACTCGAACCTATTCAATAAATTATTAATTATGGGGTTTTTCATGTTTTTCTCCTTCAATGCTGTGTTCTAGTTTTATGTATTTATCTATTTAATGTTGTTCTGATATATAGAAATTTATATATATATAATTTTGCTAACAACGATATATTTTACCTTCTTACAATTGATGTTTAGTCCTTTCTTCTTGCTTTCCTTTATTAGGAGTTCCTGTAGTTTCCTTTCTATGCCTGCTATCAACATTGTTATCTGTATATCTAATGCCGTTAAGATCGTGGCTGCCAATAATGAATCCTGGTAGGATATCTGATTTATAAATTTAAGATTTCCAAAAAATTAAGATTAATTATGAACAAAATTAAATTTTATTTCCAATAAAAAGTAAATGAATGGAATAAATTTCGTCTTTCATATTGAATATTTTTATGATTCTGATGCTTTTGCTAAAAATTCTTGCCAGACTTTATTTAGGATCAAACTTAATCTCAAGAAATAGAAGCCAAGAGTCAACAGACCAAAAAATCATGATGAATAGCACTGTGAGATGAAAGAGAAAGAACACAATTCAGATGTGGGTGAAAGGTTGACTTTCATCTGCCAAGGGATATGGATGATTTGGTTTTAGAGAGAATTTGGATTTGCCAAGACTGGGGGGGGGGGGAGAAGAAGGCCAGACACTAAAATCAAAGCAAATCACCATTCAGATTTTACAAAATGTTAAAACCAATATATATGCTTTGACGCATGGATATTATATCAGAACTACACACATAATTGCATCAATACACACATGATATATATGTGCATGTGTATGCACCCACAGGCAAATTAACATACCAATAAATAACTAAATTTTATTCTGCAGCACAAATAGACAGAGACATCAAACAAAAACAAATAGAAAACCGTTTTGATTGAGTTTAACATTCAGAGAAGCATTGGTTCAAAAAATCTATAAGACTTTAACCTTACACTTATAACCCAGCTTCTTTCACTGTCTTTAACTTTTCAACCTCTATTATCTGACAGGTTTCCACCCCCGATATGAAATGTTATTAGTATGAGGGCATACACACTTGGGATTTTTATTTCTGGCCTTTCCGACTAATGTCTATGAGTCACAATTTAAAATTCTTCTTTGATTTCATTTGTTTAATTTATTGTTTAAGCCTACATTAGTGCGAAACAAGGCTACATATGTGAATACTCCATGAATACTGAAGTAGTATAATGGTGATATTATGATACATATTATAAGACAGTGGTCTAATAGTAATGTTATAATCAACTGGAAGACCTCAGCTGCGCTTCAAGGATGTCTGCAAACGAGACATGAAGCTGGCTGACATCGACCCCAAGATCTGGGAAGCCACGGCTGACAACCGTCAGCTTTGGAGAGCCAAAGTCGGCAGGCAGCAAAGAGAGCCAGGAGAAAAGCAAGGACAGCCTCCATCTCCGTGTCATCCAGTTTCATCTGCGCCAAGTGCCTGAGAGAGTGCCGCTCCAGAGTGGGACTACACAGTCAGCAGAGGCGATGTAACTCCATCGCCTAGCACCTACAGCGCTACTCCATCATCTCCCAAGATGGACAGATGCCGAACTTATAATCAGTATCATAAGACAAGTTTGATATTCCACATTACTCTTTGTTAGTGAAAGTTACTTCCTCTCCTAAAAGAAGGAAACTAAAAACAGATATGCATGTTGAGAGGGAGGATGTGTGTGAGAGTGTGTTTGTATGATAAAAAGTATATCAGTTAATATAAATAAATACACAATATATACTTAAAAACTAATAATGACTGGCCGCTTGTATGTAACCAATATCTGATGCAGATACTTGCACAGGCACATTTGTGCTTGTTCAACACACCTAGAGCCCACTTATACAGATTCATACTGTAACCATGTAGAGCGAACCTTAGTTACAGTTTCAAGGAGAGAGCACATCATCTGGTGTGATCAGCAGTTTGAACAAGGTTCGGTATGCTCAAACACTTAGTCACAATGATGTGTGACTAAGACAGCCATCAATAAACAATTATATCTACCCAGTTTAACTTACAAGGCTTGGGTCAAACTAGTTTTTTTTTCAGGCACTTTCCAAAGGTGCCACAGATTGGGACCACACCCCAGACTGATAGCATCAAGATGTCAACTGACAGACAAACAGACTCTGGTGAGATTTGAACACAAGTTTCATGGTTGGAAAGTGAAATTATTTAACCACTCAACCATGTGCTTTATACATACAGTAATATATACATTTATTCATACATAAATATATGAATAATAACAATATAATTTACACATTAAAAACACATTAACCAGTAAATTACAGGAGGCTAAGCAGATTTTTGCACATTAATATTAAAAAAATAGAACAACAATATTGAATAGATAAATAAAAAGGTCAAATGACTTATCTTCCAAGTTTCACAGAGACACATTTACTTGTCAAGGTAATATCTGCTAATGAATTTAATAGATTTATTTGTTTTTTTTTGTGAGAAACAAAGAAAAGACTAGTGAATTGTTATGTAATATTAGTCCTCCTGTCTGTGACAGTGAATACTTCCAGAGTTTTTTCCTTAATTGTTCCCTTCTGAATAATGCCTGTGAGATGTAAGGCGTTACTGAGAATGAAAAAAGATGGGAAAAAAACTTTACTAAGCAGAAATGACAATAAAAAACAAGCTCAGAAAGACAAAAAAAAAAATGGTGATTGATGTTTTGAAAATCATGTGACAGGAAAGCAAGAACCCAAACAATTGAGAAGTGCGAGAAAAGAAACTATTAATATAGAACTTACAGTTAGATTTAACAGTAAAATGATGAGACCTAATTGCCAGTCTAGTATATGTCCGAATTCATGCAGCCAAGTTACCAAAGGAGGAAAAGCTTTCAGAGTTTTCCTTCACCTAGTTTGACTACAAACAAAGGCTAGAGATTCAAATCGACCCTGCTATTTAACTCAAAGCTGAGGAGAAATGAAATGGAATCATTCTCTTTTCCCACGGGCATTAGTGTAAAAGTGAATGCAACAGAACTTGAACTCAGTTTGCTAATACTGCTTACTATGCTGATAACCATTATGCTTCCTGCACATCCATTTGCAGCCAAAATGTTTTGCCGATTATGTCAACAAACAGTTATATATTAAGAACAGGCACTTTACATTATATGAAACAAATGCTATTTGCCAAGAAAGATATTTTGGGGAGTTACTTTTGTCCATAAGATCTGAAAATATGAACATTGACTTCAGACAAACATTACTTTTTATGCAAATTCCCTTTATTATACATTTTTGGCTGTGAGAGTAGAAGATATTGAACAAAATTAAATTTAATTAAAATTAATTTGATTATGAATAATTGAAATGAATCTTGATTTGTTCTTGTTATTGAATCAAGTGAAAAGAGGATGCGACGACAACAGTCATCAATATTTTAGTGGTGTATAGACATTTTATTACATTCCATCAATTTAGCATACAGTTATTATATATCAATATTTCTCAGTTGCCAGTAATAAAAAGAAAACTAAAAATTTCCAACTTACTCATGACTTCTAACAAGAAAATATTCAGTGGTTGCATCACTGTAGACAATTTGTTACTTTTTTAAGGAACAGAAAAAAAAAAAAAAAATCAATAGACATGATGAAATTTGATAATTTCTTCCACGACAATTTGTTTGGCACTTTGATTTTCTGCCAGAAATAACCGACTGGGCAGATTTGGTAGTTGCAGTTACTGTAAATGACTAACTCCGCAATTGCTAAAAATTTTAGCAGACCATGAAAAAAAGCATGAAGGGTGGTAAGCAGATGGGAACGAAGCAAAGAGGTTTTGACACAATGCAACAATCCTTTTTAGAGTTTATGACAATTTATGACATCTTTCTGTCTACGACTTAAGGAATTTGGAATTTCTGACTGTATATTTGCAAACTTCAAACCTTATATCCACATTATGAACTACATTGCAGTAATATTTTCATGTTTGTCGAGTAACTATATATATAGTCATCCAGACACAGCCTGTTTCACTGTATCACAGCTCATTAGTGTGGCTAGACATGTGATCACTTCAAGCTGGGATTGAAACTAGACTGATTTGATATCAGTGAGAGACACTTACCCCTAGACTATCAGTGCATGACAGAGAAGCAGAGAAAGGGAATTTTTAACACATTATATAAATGCCGTATGTGCCGCCATAGCTCTCAATTCATATGGAGAGTGATGATCTTATAATTTAAAAATCAGGAGGTCAATTACATCAGCTACATTGGTTTCAACCTTATGGCATCCTCAGGCAATTTTTATCAAATGACCTCAATGCTTTATTTTGAAAAAAACTAATGAATGCTATATTATATAATAATATAGCCCATATTATATAATAATATAACCCATATTACATAATAATATAGCCCATATTATATAATAATATAGCCCTACATGTTATTTTTATTTTCATTTTATTTTTTTTACACATGTATTGAGCACTTTTTAATACTACTGTTTCCTGGTCTGATTCAACTCTGATCATTAACCTTTTATGTATCATATATATATATATATATATATATATATATAAACAGTGACTATTTAAGCTAATATAGCATGACTCTTCGGCAGAATTGAATCACTGTCAGTCACTGTGTGTTTATCTAAATCTAAAAATAAACACGCTAAAAATTCACCTTCATCCCTGCCATGCGCCGACGGCTTAGTGGTAGAATTTCCGACTGACGCCAATTCAGTCGGGTTTCAATCCTAGCTAGAGGCAACCGGACATCTAGCCACACTGATGAGCTGTGAAACAGCAAAACAGTCTGTCTGTGGATGACAAAAATAACAGCCACCTGCACTAATGCAAAGCTCTTCAGTAAAATGAATGGAGCACTTTGGCTGATGGGCATTTGTTTACATTTGTAAAAACAATACGCTAGATTTAGTTGTGTAACTCTACCAAGTGAAGATAGCTCTGACCGACACCAAATTAGTTGTGCTTCAATCCTGGCCTGAGGCATTCGGAAGTCTAGTCGCACTGAGGAGCTGTGATACAGCGAAACAGTACTGTCTGTGAATGACATATATATATATATATATATATATATATATATATATATATATATATATATATATATATATATATATATACACACACATATATATATATATATATGAATGGATGGCTACTTGTATGTGAGGATGCTCGTCTACTAGGGTGGGTAACTAATCACTGTTACAGAAGCCTGCTCAGGCACATCTGTGTTTGTTCAACCACTTGTAGTTTATACTGCAACTATGCTGAGTAGACCCTAATTACAGTTTCTAAGGGAGAGCGGGTTATCGATATATATGATAAACAGTCTGAACAAGGTCAGCACACTCAAACTCTCAGTCATGATGACTTGTGACTTTGTGCTGGCACAACCATCAACAGCTCCCAAAGGGTTCTGTCTACCCAATTTCACTCACAAGGCTTCGGTCAACCCAGATTACGGCTTTCAGGCACTTTCCAAAGGTGATGCAAGCTGAGATTGCCTCCTCCAGACTGATAACATCAAAATGTCACTCTCCTGACAAAGTGACCATGGTGAAAATTGAACACGGGTCCCAAGGTTAAAAAGCAAACATTCTAACCACTTGTCTACGTGCCCATAGATAGGGTGGCAATAAAGTGACTTATAAAAAAAAAAATGTAAAGCCTAGAAGCAGGTGACTTGAAGTTTAAACAGTATTGGTAATAAATTTACTATTTTTTTACCATAGCATTTAATTGTTATTAACCAGAAGCATTTTACTAATAAATTTCTGGACTGTTGTTTAATTGCTTTGTCTTTATTGTTATTGTAAGTAACTATATAGTGATTTTATTACCACTATATATATATATATATATATATATATGTACATTTTTGAATTGGACATAGTCCGACAATTTATTAAAGACATTTTTGATATGTTTAACGTTCTTTTTATAGATACAAGTATTTTAAGTAAATGCTCTGTTCATAACAAACAGTATTAAATAACATTTACCGGCCTGAATGTCCGAGAAATTTTCATTTGTTGGAGAACGAAAATTTTCTGTTGTTGGTGTTGTATTTTCACCACTTGGGCTAATAATTCTTCCATATTTAAAGAACATCTGTTTTTTATTTTCTTCTTTCTCTTTTTTCTTTTTTTATACACCAAAGGGGAAAAATAATTAAACCAACATAGTTCTAATTTCTTGTCATCATTGTTATCATGTGTGCTGAACCAAAAAGTCCTTTTTCTTATTCTGTATGAGTTCCGATCAACTCTGTGCCATTGTTATAACTCCCTCCTAGCAGTTATAATATTATCTTTTATTTAGACTATTCACCATGACATTATTAGAATTCTTCCTGACTAACTCCAACAGAATTCGACTGACTCACTTTGAGTTCTTAATTAAGGTGTCTTGCCTCGTTCATTTTTGTTACTGGGGGTGTCTTATTTACTCCAAACCATTTCCTAGAGTTCAGTAGCTGTTATCTATCTTTCTAATATCGATCCTAACCTTTTCTTTGAGGTAGTGTTGAATGTCGACATCTTAATTGTCATTATTTTCTCTTTGACTTACATATGCTATCCATTTTAGTTGTTGCTGCTGTTGGTAGTCCTCAAATGTTGTGGTTTCTGTTATTTAGCGCACTTCTTTGTTTGTGATTCTGTAGCGCCAGTCCACAAGGTTTAAAGATGGATGATCTTTGCCAAGACACTCAGGCTTCACTCGCTCAAAGACTTTTTTTTAACCATTAATTTAACCTCTTTAAAGGTTTAAAGCTAACGAACTGAGAGTATCTAATAAAGTCACTTCAGAGGAATTAATGATTAATTCCATTAAAATGTTCACTTACCTTATTATGGTTAACATTTGATGTAAAGTAGTAATATATGAGGGCTTCTTCTGTGAAGTTAATTTTTTCAAATGATCCTCCATAATCCTTGGATCTGTAAAAGGAAGAAAATAAATATACCAATAAAATATTTTCTATTAACAAATGTACTTAAAAAAAGTAACAAATATATTTCTTGACACATGGAAAAGAATTTTAGGATTAGTTTTTTTTTCTTTGGAGATTTCTGAACTGCAATTGTAGTACAGAATCTTAGATAATCCAGCTGTTGTTCGGGTACCCTGGTTTTAAGAATGTAAAATTGGATATACTGTTGTGATGTGGGGTCTGGAAAGACACAACACTTAACTTGACAGAGTCAGTTGTGATAATAGTGTTATCTTCTTCCTTTGACTATGACCCAAGAACTACTTATCATGAATGGCTCAGTCCATTTATGATAGTAAGGAGGGTAACTGGCTGTTACCACAACAGATACGAAAAATCAAGCAAATACAAAAATTTAAATATCTAAGAAGTGTTTTAACAGCAGACAAAAAAATGAAACACTGAAAACCGAAAGCACATTGGAATAGTGAAAGATGCCTTCCAAAAGTTAAGCAAAGAAACAGGAAAATTCCATTACGAAAAAAGAAAAGAGTACTAAACTACTACATAATATGAGGCCCTAATATGGCAGTGAATGCTGGATAATTTCCCCAAAGATGAAGAAGAGACTTCAAGCAACAGAAATGCGGTTCTACAGAAGAATGCTGAGAATACTATAGGCTGAACATGTGATCAACGTCAAAGTTTTAAGGAAAATGGAAACAAAACAGACACTTATACTTAGAATAAAAAAGAGATAGTTGAAATTTTTATGGCACATAATGATGAAAGAGGGTTTTAAAATTTTGATATGCATAGGACATATTTGAGCCACAAGGGAGGTGCTTCTGGCCAAACATGTGGGCTTCTCTGTCATGCAGAGTTGTCCACCAAAATCAAATTCAAATGAATAGCCTCATCAAACTCTTTGATTCACAGCCATCTCCGTCACCACCACCAGGGGAGAGAAAGGGAATAGGGAGATAGGATGAGGATCCCAGCACTCAGATCTGTTGTCTTCATCTTTATTGCCATATTCATGACATTTTGGCTGTTGTTAACTCCAATGGTCGTCAGGTGATATACACTGGAATTTTGAACTGAACCTTTTACGGGGGAAGGGGGTTGGTAGATTGTCCTAATACCATATACCATACCTTTTTTGGATATATCAGCTTCAATTAATTCACTTTAGTAACTCAAATCTTCAAGTTCAATACCTGGCCACAGCAGAGTGAACAAAAAATTTGGAGAGCTGAGTTACAAAAGGGAATAGTAGATAGTTACAATAACTGATCTCTGAAATATAGACGGATACAATATAACTTGACAGAATTTGGATCAGAAGCTTAAAAACTATGTATAAATAAATACATAATTTTTCTCACCAGAATCTATTTTCCTAGCCTGGAACCTATATGCATTGAATATTGCTTCCAGTCTGTATCAAGAGATTCTTGACAAAATCTAAAGAAGAATCTGTAATCAGTCCTCACCTGGTATCCCAGCTCCAGTCACTTTCCTATTGCCATAACATTGTATATCTATACCTTTCCTATAGATATTTTTATGGTAATTGTTCTGATGAGTTTTACTCTTTGGTACCTTGACTTCATAAATTTAAGCAGAGTACTAGACTGGCAGTTAGGTCTCATCAGTATACTTTTGAAAGCATAAGTTCTATTCTAATAGTTTCTTCTCTTGCACTACTAGTTTATGGAACTCTCTTCCAGCTTCTTGCTTTCCAGTAAACTTTGATTTTCAGAAATTTAAATGCAACGTTAGTTGTTATCTTCTGTCTTTTTTAAAATCCTGTTCTTATATTGTTTTCTCTCCTCAATAATGTTTTTCTTGGATTTTTTCCCTTGCAGTAACACTTTGCATCTTGGTAGCTTTATCACCTTGCTTGGGGGAGGTGTCTTGGTGAAATGATTAGAAAAGACAAAAAAAATGTCTAGTGTTAAAATCAGCAGTTTCAAGATCAAGTTCCTCTCAAAAAACAATGAAATTCAGAGAAATCCATTGTATTTAACAGGCAGAGCCCAATAAAGTAGCAATTTCTGCTCTCTCACACTTTTAAAATAACTTTTCTTGGGTCTATAAATAAGTCGGTAAATTTTACCTGTGCACTTTTTGTCTGCATTAAATATTTAGATAAAAACCAGCCATCTTCAACCACAGCAATCAAAACATGAGCAGCAGCAGCAGCAGTGAAAAAGATGAATAACAGGGAGCAGCAGCAGCAGTTGCAACTCTAATCAGCACTCATGTTAAGTTTAAGACCCCAAGTTCACTACAGCAAATTGAATTAAAGTATTGATTTGTGAATTTGGTGACTTAGTGGTTGTGAGTTCGATCCCAGTGTGTAATTGCACTCAGCAAAAATGGATGATCAGTAACTGAAGAGTACTAAATTATAGTAAAAAATAGAAAATATCCATAGACATAAGCAGTGCAATGAGAACTCTACCCCAGTAGATTAAATAAAGGGTTCAGTTCAAATTTCCCTGTAGATCAATATACACCTGAGGAAGGCAGGAGAGCACAATGACCAAAATGTGGTGATAGCAAGAACAAAGATGAGGACAATAGTCTGAATATAAATAATGTAAATAATGATAACTCCTCATCCCAGAATTTCAGACAGAAGGTGATCGGGTGATAATAACAACAAAGATGAGGACAATAGTCTGAATATAAATAATGTAAATAATGATATCTCCTCATACCCCCCCAAAAAAAAATTCAGACAGAAATCATTATAGTTATATTCCTATATAGCAAATGAAATTGTAGACAACATACGTAAATATTTTCTGAGATATACAAACATGATGTAAGCATAAACTAGTGATGTGCTTGGAATAGCAAATAAAGTTGAATGATGATTTTTCTCAATTTCACTGTGTAATTCTCCGTGTTGGTTAGACAAACAAAAAACAGTAAAAGTGAAGATGTCATTTTTGCTTATAACATAACACGTCAGACCATAGTCTGGTGATGACTTTTTCATACAATCTTTTAATAAACTGTAAGCAACAACAAAATTGTGAAATCGAAATAACGAAAGACTTGTCACAGAGCCAGTTTACAGAATTAATATGATGCTACTCAAATTCTAACAGACAATTAAAAACTTCTGATATTTCGAAATAAATAATGCTTATTCATCTGTATTTCAAGTTGATCATTTCATAAGTTCATCTGACGTTTATATAAACGTTGCTTTTATTTATTTCTGGCAAATTTTATAGTGATTTATTGACCCTTCACATTCTGTTGCCAATCTCTGTATCGGTAAAATGTATAAAACTGAATATAGCCTCTACCTATTATTTCAGGAATTCAAAAAACTGAACTCTATTGTATATTTTGTCCTCATAACATTTCAGCTGATTGATTTTATAATATAAATGATACAAACAATGAGGTTGGCTCCATGAAAAACTCCTGGAATAATAGTGACTCCTCAAAATTATAGCTAACAGAACAGCATAGATATATGGAAGTTGACAAGGTGTGTTTGTGTGCGTTTTTCGCATGTTATACAAAAGCAGAAGCATACAAAAACTTGGGGTTCTACTCTGGACTGTTTATTTTTTTTATGGTGACTGTAAACAAAGTTCTCAATGTCGCTTTGGTATTTCCACTTACTTTTGGGTAAATATAAGCATTGTATTCATGGTCGAGCTCAAGTCAAACTTGACAGAGTTGGAACAATGAAAGGATGGTTTGTACTTATTTCATTACTGGGAGGTTTAAACATGGTTATAGGATGTGTTTTTTTTCTTTATCTTGGTCCAGAAGTTAGGGTAAGTCAGTATAAGCATTGTTACAATGGTTGCATTCAAGTCAGCCTTGCACTGAGTTAGAACAACCAAAGAGAAAGCTTGACGTAATTCATATGTTCAAGGTTTTTGGAAGAGATGCTAGTACGATGTGTTGTGAAGTGGGAAGATAGTTCAGTCATCAGTGGACCAGAGAAGCTAATATTCCTCAGTGGGAAAATAATTACCATGTGGCACTACATCTTGGAACAATGGGGAGAAAGAAGGTGAAGCAGGAAATGTTTACCTTTTTTAGACTTCAGCAGCATCACCTAACAATGTTTTACCAAGCCAAATGGGGTAATCCTATTTCCAGTTGCTTTATTCTTAGCATCACAGGAAAATTTCCTTCTTTTTTTTATTATTCATTATTATTATTATTATTATTATTTTATTTATTGATTTTATTTCATTTTCCCACTGATATATGCCATCTGTCTACCTAAATTAGTATACAGTGTAACCCGGATATAAGAGACCCTGATATAAGAGAAACTGGGATATAAGAGAGATTTTCTCTGGTCCCAACAACTCTCTTATATCCGGGTTACACTGTACTTACCTTGATTGTTATACCACATTTGAGCCAATGTACCTTACAGCTTTCTTTATTTTCAAACTGAACACTTTATTCAATCAAAGGTGATAGATTGTTTTCATTCCCCTTTCATATCAGTACTCTACTTTATTTCCTTTTGTGCTAGTTTTCCATTTCTTTCACTGAACCAGAGTATATGACTTTTCTGACCCAGGAATTGTACAAACAAGTTCCAGGGAACTATATATATATTTTAACCAGTACTTTAATCTACTAGGACATGTGTCTCTTGAACAATCCAATTGTGTAATTTAAGAGCTTTAAACCTGACTGTACTCAGCAAAATTTTTGTGCGTCCTTTTTTCTTGTTCAAATGCTTAAAGCTGATATTTATCTCTATGCTAGGTCTACCTAGGAGGTTGACAGAATGTAGCATGTGCACTGATTCTTTCATTTGTCTTATTCTCCACTGTTATTCTTTATAATCTTGACTTTATTCCACAGGGATTTCCCCTCCATACATGATCAGACATGCCTGATTTCATATTCTTGGCTTTTGACATTCCTCTACCCATACTTTTTGGAGACAGCTTGTCCTGCCCTTGTATTCCTTGCCACAACTGCACCAGATGAAATGCACAAACACAATTAATGATAATACTCTCTTTCAAAAAGTTCCTTGTGTAGGTGTGATATCGCTGAAGGGTTGAACTGTCCCGATAATGTATGAACCACAGATCATCTGAATCAACATCTATATTGTGCTCTGACAAAGCTTTCAGATTTATCATAGAGATGAACACTATCAGAGAGGCTTTGATTAAAAAAAAAAGACATAAAACTTCCAACTCTAAGTTTTAATGCTAAAAAGTGACACTACTGGATTGTTCAAAAGTCACACCACCTGATGGATTAGTATTGATTATATATAAGAAACCAGATATACATATCTGGTTTCTTGGCAGTTGTGACTTCAGGTAGTATGTGTTGTATCTCATGTTTTCGAGATAACAGAGGGAAATAAATAAGAAAGACAAACTCGTAGGTAAGTAATGAAATAGAAGGTTTCCTACATATACTTAGCAAATGACCAATGCTAACTCTCCTCAACTCTGCTTATTTAAATAAACAGACAATTCATTTCATTTATGTCCTATATAACAGTATGGATACAGTGGATGTGAATTGAATATTTTCAAATGTTGGCAAGAGCGGTAGCTTTAAAGGAAGAATGGAATTTGTAAGGCCTGATGTTGGTGTGTTTGTTGGGTCAGTTGACCAAGGTCACAGTTGTGATATCAAGAAAGGTCTGGAGTGGATTAGTGAGGCTTGATGTTCAACGTGAATCTGAGTTTGCCGATACAGAGGATGCAAATGGAATGCCTCTGTGGGCATGGTGTAGGTGTTGGAAGAAAGTGGGTCTCAAGTGGATATATATCAAGTCAGTTGACCGAAGTCATGGTGATGACACCAAGAGCTTACTGGGCACTGATAGTTGACCTGTTCTTCTTACTTCTGTTCGAGTCATTTCTGAGTGGCTTTTTTTAAAAGCAAATTTGGTGGTTTCTGAGCTCATCTTTTTCTCTTTGGTAGAAACATTTGTGATTGGCTTTTTTTAAGTTTATTTTTGGATTAGCTTTCTTAGATTTCACAGCATGTAGATGAATCGGAAAGTGATCTAATTTGAAGCAGAGTATGACAAGCATTTATACGTAGTTGAGAACTGATGATATCAGGAACATCATTGTTGATGATAAACAATGTAGGTTCAAGGATTTGAGCCCTGGGCAACGGATGCATTAATGTGAAATGATTTAGACAAGTGTCTGCTCAACACAACCTTAGTTTTGGTTTTTCTTTAATCATTTGATTCTAAACATTGCGAAAATGCCACTAGGAAACAAGGGTCATGTGCCGTGACCCCACAAGACGTTACGGATCATGGCTATTCACAATTTCCTGTCTTTTGTAGATCTTTATAAATTTTGAGCCTTATTCTGCCATTCATTTAGTCCGGCTCACTAAGTATGTTTTGTGTTTGTTTTCCAATGTCCATTTTGCCTTCAATCTATCCTGTGAGTATCACATTTTCCAAGCCCTCTTACCTCATCATGTGCCCTAGAAATTTCAGCTATCTCTTCCTGAGGTTAAGTATGTTTCCTTTTTGTTTGCATTTTCTCTAGAACTTTGTTGTTGCTCACATATTCGGTTCATGGTTTCCTTAGCATCCTTCTGTAAAACCACATTTATGTTGTTGTCTCTTCTTCATCTTTGAGGAGATTATCCAGCATTTACTGCCATATTGGAGGACAGTATCATGTAACATTTCAGTCGTCTTTTCTTTGTTTCTAATGAAGATTTTCTATTTTTTAGTACTCTGCTTAGCCTTTGGAAAGCATTGCAAGTGATGCAGGTTATTAGGATGAAAAATGATGACTATCAAAGGCTGGAAGAACTCATGATGACGCTAACTAGTGGTGGTGTCTCAATAAATCACCATGGAGAAGGCAGCAGGAACCACTCCACTGTCAATCCCAAGAAATATCATGGAATTCAACAACTGCAAGGTGTTACTGAGAGTGAAAGACTAGCAAAGAGAAAAATGAAGAAAAAACAAGATTTAGGAAGACAGAATGGCAAAAATCATTTTATGGATGATTTTCAAGGATTTTAAGGTATTTCTTAAGAAGAACTTATGTTTTGCTTAGCACAGCTTATCAATTACTTGAATATTATTCATTTTGTATTTTATATCCTCCTGAACTTAAAATGGAGAGTTTTTGAAATGCTATTTATTCTTCTTTTAAATAGAAATCAATAATAAAAGAACCTTTATTTATTCTTAAGATGAAGCCAATTTGAAATTGATATCAGCAAAGAAAAAGATGAACTAAAGAAAGAGTAGACTCTTGAGCAAGAAAAAGGTCATTGTGACTTGCAAATAGATACCAAAAAGTAACAGGACTTAAAAGATAAAGATAAACTTGAGACTGAATTTCATATATGAAGAATCCTTATAGCATGCAAATATCTTAACATTTTAAAAGAAAACAAGTGTTAAAGCTAAAATGAACATTTCTCATGTAAAAGACTGAAAATTCAAGTTTCCAAAATATCTGGAGAAGATATGAAATCACATATATTCTTCTTCTATGTGATGTGTCCTTTCAGAACATCGATGATCATGGCTATCCACAACTTCCTCTCCTTTGTAGCTCTTAGCAGTCTTTGTCTTGTTGCTATCTCTCCCAATCCCTGCTCTGCTGACCATGTACATTAGCTCATTAGGTAGGTTACTGTTTTTCTCTCTCCCTCTGCACTTCAACAAGCCCTGTGAGTATCAAATTTTCCAAGACCCCTTTCCTCATTATGTGCCCTTGAAATTTCAGTTGTCTCTTGCTGATTCCAAATCTAAGTGCCCATTTCATTTCCATTTTTGTCTAAAACTTCATCGTTGCCCACATGTTCAGTCCATGGTATTCTCAGCATCCTTTTATAGAACCACATTTCTGTTGCTTTACGTCTCTTCTTCATCTTCGAGGAGACTGCCAAGCATTCACTGCCATATGGGAGGACCAATATTACATAACAGTTCCTTTGTTTCTCATGAAATTTTCCTGTATCATTCATTATTCCAATGTGCCTTCAGATTTTGGTGTTGCATTTTCCATCCTCTGTTAGAACACTTCCAAGATATTTAAATTTTTGTACTTGGCAGAGTTTGATGTTTCCAATTCAGAGTTTGCATTTTGAGTTGTTCCTTTTGCTGAATTGATGTTTAGTCTTTTCTTCTTGCTTTCTTTATGGAAAAGTGTCTGCAAGTTTCCTTTCCATGTCTGCTATCAACAGTCTCAGCTACATATCTTATATTGTTAAGATTGTGGCAGCCAATAATGAATCCTGGTAGGATGCCTAATTCAAAACATCCTGAATTATCTGTAGAAGGTATGAAATCACATATATTATTCTTTTTCTGTGTCCCTTCAGGGTGCGAGTGATCATGGCTCTCCACAATTTCCTGTTCTTTGTAGCTCATAGTAAAGTTTGTCTTTTTACTATCCCTCCTAATCCCTGTTCTGCCAACCTAAACTACTACTACTTCTACTTCTATGTGCCGTTTGGATATGAGGATCATGGCTCTCCACAATTTCCTGTCCTTTGTCGCTCTTAGTAAAGGCTGCCTTTTTGCTATCTATCTTAATCTCTGTTCTGCCATATATTTACACAAGGTTGTTGTTCTTTTGTGTGTCATGTCTCTTCAGGATATGAGTGATCATGGCTCTCCACAATTTCCTGTCCTTTGTCGCTCTTAGTTAAGGCTGCCTTTTTGCTATCTATCTTAATCTCTGTTCTGCCATATATTTACACAAGGTTGTTGTTCTTTTGTGTGTCATGTCCCTTCAGGATATGAGTGATCATGGCTCTCCACAATTTCCTGTCCTTTGTCGCTCTTAGTAAAGGCTGCCTTTTTGCTATCTATCGTAATCTCTGTTCTGCCATATATTTACGCAAGGTTGTTGTTCTTTTGTGTGTCATGTCCCTTCAGGATATGAGTGATCATGGCTCTCCACAATTTCCTGTCCTTTGTCGCTCTTAGTAAAGACTGCCTTTTTGCTATCTATCTTAATCTCTGTTCTGCCATATATTTACACAAGGTTGTGGTTCTTTTGTGTGTCATGTCCCTTCAGGATATGAGTGATCATGGCTCGCCACAATTTCCTGTCCTTTGTTGCTTTTAGTAAAGGTTGCCTTTTTGCTGTCTCTCTTAATCTCTGTTCTGCCATATATTTACACAAGGTTGTTGTCGTAGTTGTTGTTGTTCTTTTGTGTGTCATGTCCCTTCAGGATATGAGTGATTATGGCTCTCCACAATTTCCTGTCCTTTGTAGCTAATGGTAAAGGTTGTCTTTTCACTGTCTTCTTTAATCCCTGTTCTGTCAAACATTTACAGAAACTTGTTGTTGTTGTTCTTCTTTGTGCCATGTCTGTTCAGGATGTGAGTGATCATGGCTCTCCACAATTTCCTGTTCTTTGTAGCTCATAGAAAAGTTTGTCTTTTTACTATCCCTCCTAATCCCTGTTCTGCCAACCTAAACTTCTTCTTCTTCTACTACTTCTATGTGCCGTGTCCCTTCAGGGTGTGAGTGATCATGGCTCTCCACAATTTCCTGTCCTTTGTAGGTCCTTGTAAAGTTTGTCTTTATAAAAGCTTTCCTAATCTCTGTTCTGCCAACCATTTATGCAAGCTTGTTCTCCTGTGCTGTGTCCCTTCAGGATGTGAGTGATCATGGCTCTCTACAATTTCCTGTCCTTTGTAGCACTTTTATATAGTCTTTTCAAAAGCAGAAAGTTCTTTGAATTTGTGCATGATAGGCAGATTACATGAGTAATCATTTTAAAATCTTCTTTCACCTGCAATGTGCAGTGTTATACTGAACAATTTAAATACTTTAGCTTTCTATTTTGTGATAGTTTTCAGAGTGACAAATGGGTAGTTAATTTGTCTGTGATTAAGGAACTGTTAATAATTTTTAAAATGCAATCCCCCCACTCAAAGTGTGTGGACACAGAATCACAGTGGAAGTGTAATAAACAATGAAAATATAAGTTTTACTTTGCATGTAAAATTAACCTTTATTTTGCATTTTTCTAGAAACTTGAAAATTTCAAAAATTACTTGCTTGTTTTATGGGTTTTTTTTTATAATTCTGTTCATTAATGTATGTTAGTCACCATAAATAGCTGACAATTTTTAATTAATTTAAATACATTTTAAGTCAATTTTGTCCTCAACAACAAGCAAAGAATTGTTTAGTAGAATCATTCTACAATGAAGCAACAGATATCATTTCAATGATGAAAGAAATGTGGATTACAAATTAATATATACACTTACTATTTAGTAGATAAACCTACTTGACAAGTCTAGAGTAGCAAGTTGATTCATATGAAAAAATGCAAAACCACTTCTTCTGCAACAGTCGCTACTATACTCTACATTTACAAGAGCCAGATCAGACCAGAAACGGAGTATTGCTGCCATAAATGGGACTGGAGTTGCCTAGTGCTCACTTGGCTGTTTTGTGTAGAGTTCAAAAACATCTATGCAGCCTTGCAGGGTGATAGAGTAGTTTCCCTGTCTACAACTCCTGTCTCCAGCCTCTTGCTGTTCTATCGTTCTTTCTATGGCATGTGTTTTGAGGAGCTACATTGCTTAGCCCCATCAGCCCCCCTGACCCTTACAACGAGGAGCCACTATATCATGTATACAAGTGTGAATCATCAACATTCCCTTTGTATTCTAATAGTTAAAAGTAAGTTTGATTCAGACAGCTTCTTCCCAAGAACTATTGTTTTGTAGAACAGACTCCTTCTAGGATGCTTTCCCCTTATCACTACAAATTTGACCACTTCAATTCTATCATTATCTTTCCTGTATAATCCCATGAATTTCAATTTTGCCACATAAAATTTGACACAGGAACCATGTACATTAAGTGGCTCTTGAGCCTTGACTCTGATGAATATTAGTATAAAGAAAAATAATTCATTCTTTCTAATGGGTGGTAATAGTATTTCTTCGTTCTTATAAAATAAGAAACTGCAGCTTGTTTGTCTAGACCAACAACGTCTTCTTTTTTTTATTTACAGTATTTGGACAGTAACAGACACTGATAACTAGACTCAATAACATGTTTCTAAGTAAGCAGCAATTTCTGCTATCTGACCCTTTCAAAATAACTTATATTATTTCTTACGTCTATAAATAAGTGGGTAAATTTGGCTTTTCCACTTTTTGACTACATCAAACAGATAGATAGAAACGAGCTGACTCTTTAAAATTCTCATCTTTTCAGCTGCTTGTTTTTAATGCCAAACTCTGAACAATTTCTTTCCAGCAGTCACGCAAACTGCCACCTATTTTCTATTCCCCCACTTGATATCACAATCATCTTGCGGTTCAGTCCAATCAAGTTTTTTTTTGTCTTTAGATGTTTGTTTCTGCTGAATTATCATCATACATACAAAAATATATGTATGTCCTTATATGAAAGGAAATATAAAACGAGAAAAATAAAGTTTATTAAATTGTACAGAATTAATGATTTTATTATACATTATATAGTTTTCAGGCATGCTATATTTATATATATATATATATATATATATATATGATTATATTATATAATATTATACTGTATGATATATATATGATGAAATATAGTTTTAAGGCCTGCTATATTATATATATATATATATCTATAAAAGGCAGGATGTGTGTGTGTAATGAATGCACGACCGTAATTTTCAACGGATTTGCACCAAAATTTACATGCACATGCTCCAAGTTAGCAGGAAGGCCAAAATCGATAGTGGAAATAATCGATTTTTCCATGCTTCTACAGCAGTTTTCATGTAGTTTGCAGCCATTTTCTACTGGCCAGAGTGAGAGCCTATAGCTGGCTGCCACAAATAGGCAGGAAGAATCTATTGGCCAGCATGAGAGCCAACAGCTGACTGACATGAATGTTAACTAGCATGCAAAAAAATCGATAGCTACATTCGTCACAAGTGGAAAAAATTTAAATCTGCATGGCACTTTACTCCAATTGGCTCATTTGCTTGTTTAAACTCAACGTAGATTCTGATTCCGCAGAACTGGGTTGGGTGTGAAAAAGTATTTGTTGTTAACATTCTTTTTTCATTCGGTTTTTCCAGTTACGAGTCCTTTTTAAAAGCTGATCGTTTTGTGTCCATTTTGTTTAGTTCTTTTTTTGTAACAGATTTAATGTTTAGTATAGAGCTTAGAAAAAATTTGCAGTGTGAGATAGGCAAGAAGTAAGGCATGTAGCAACATCAG
>OZ038497.1:30102784-30112784 GCA_964036315.1 Acanthosepion esculentum | reverse complement strand
TAATGTATAATTTTTCATGTATGCACAAAGAACATAGGTCATTTTATGACCTACCAGCTTCAGCCTTTTCTTATTAATTTCGATTTTACTGTTGGTAATTTATTGGTTTCTTTTAAGTGCCAGAAATATTTAGATAGGGATGTTTGATTTCGGTATTTATTATTGTTAAAGGACGTTTGATGTTGATTCCATCTTTTTTTTAAATTCATTTCATGTGCATCCAATGTAGAATTTTATTATTTCTGGATCTTTAATAGATGAAATATTGTATTGATAAATTATTGATTCAATATAGCATTTATTATTAAGAGGATAGTTTTGAGGATTTCTAGAGTTACATAATTTTTCTTTATCTTCATTTCTTTTTATTTTAGGATCTATATTTTTTGATTTTGGTATAAGTGCTTATATAAGATATTCACATTATGTTTCTTAATAATCATTTCTAAGTTTTCAGTACAAGTGTCACTTAATTTTAGGGTATTTTTATTAAAAATTGTACTGAGTTTAATTTCTCTAGGAAAATGTTTATCGATTAATGCAAGGAAATTTTGTCCTAACTTATTTCTTACCATTTGGTTGTATGGGGGTGTATACAAAATGATTTTTCTATTTCTATTTTTCCTATGGTGTCCATTTTCATTTTTTATATAATTGAGTTTTGGGCATTTATAGCTACTATTCTTTAGAGTTTATTATAGAAATTACTAAGTCCATAGAATATTTTCTCAATTGCTGAATTTGTACTTAATCTTTTTTCAACCAATGAAGGTATGTGCTTAATTATAGATGGAGGATTAGTAGACTTAGGGTGTATATACAAAGGATTAGTATTGGGATTTTTGTAAGGTACGTATATATTATTCATTAAGTCTAGTGTTATATCAAGGAAGTTAACTTTTCTCCTTTTAGCATTTACAGTAATTTTCAAGTTTAGCATTTAAATTCTCTATGTAATAGTTTTCTAATTTTATCAATTTTAAAGTTTGTAGAATTTCTTACCACCATAAGGCCATCATCTCTGTATGATCCAATGTCATTTATACTAATTTCATGATATGCAGTAAGATTATATAGTCTAAAAAGACCGATGAGGTCAGAGGACACTGCAAGGTCCAATGATCCCATTGTGATGTCAAAGTGGTCATTAGAGTTTTTAATCAATTGCTCATCATTATGAATGAGTACTGATTTTTTTGTATTCATAATTATGTTTTCTCTACATTTGTTATGTCTGAGTATTGGGTAGCAAAATCCACAGCATTTTTGAGAAGTTCCTTGATATCGATTGATACATATATATATATATATATATATATATATATAAAAACATATGATGGACTCCCCCATTGTTTTTGACGTATGAGTGTCTTTCAGTTAAGTTTTTATGTTTATGTTGCATATAAGACAACAATCCTGCATGAGATTTGCAAACAAGTCCACACGAGGGACATGTTGATGCATTGGACTGAGATTTAGCGTTGGTTCTTAATTCGCAGGTGTTTTTCCAGTTAGCTCGGTTTTCAACAGCAAATTCAAAATCTACTATAGGGATTTTTGCCGCATTGAAATTGTATTTAAGTCTGTCCTTGAAGCATAATCAAGAATGGCCTACATTATGCTTACAATGAAATAGTGGGTTATGCATGAGAATTTTTAGCATTCGATCATCACTCAATCTGATGGCATGACCAGCCCATCTGAAGTGTGATTGTATCACAAAGGATTTGATACACCAACACCACATAAAAACATATACATATATATATATATATATATACATACATACACAAGCGCACACACACACACATATATATATATATATATATATATATATATATATATATATATATAAGAAATATAGTCTTAAAGTGTGCTATATTTATGGGATAAAGTGCTCAATATCAGAGATAGAGCGTGAGTAAATATAAAAGTGGACATGGAAGTCAGCACTTAGAGGCGACAGTCTGTTTCATGCTAGTGCAATTGTCAGGCAACTAGTGCTGTTATTTTTCTTGGCTATTTATATATAAGGGTCAGTGGTGCATTATGGGTAGTCTATTTTGGCGGTTACTTTTACCGGAAGTCGCTTATTTGTTTATTTATTTATGTCAAATTATTTTGATTCTTTTTTTGTTTGTTTTTTTAATTTTATTTTTATTTTTTATCTTATATATTTATTTTTTATTTTGATCGGTGTTTTTTTGTTAACGTAGTAAAAATTTGTTTATATAGCTTATTGTTGGTAGTCTATTATGGCGGTCATTTACCGGAAGTCGGATGCTTGCTTATTTATTTGGGTCAAATTGTTTTGCTTGTTTTTATTTATTTTCATTTTTATTTTTTATCTTATATATTTGTTTATTTGTCATTGATTAAATCTATTTGTTGAATTTTGGGGTGGGATGTTGTGGTTTATTCTTACTATTATTTTGGTCGGAATAGTTGTTAATTTATCTATTTGGGTTGATTATCTTTATTTGTTTTTTCTAAACGGCTAGTTTATCGTAATCGGTTCTTAGTTTATTTATATATTTGGATGTATTTAGATCAATTTATTAAACTTGTTGTTATTTATTTGTTACACTATATATTTTTGGCTTTCGATTTTTAAGTAACGTAGTATATTATCTTTTATTAATTTTTTTAATTTTTTATCGTTATATAACAGTTATAACTTTCGTCTGATTTTGATTTTATTTCGCATATTCTAACAGGTGTGGTTTTGTAATTTGTTTGGAGCAATTTATTTTGCTTATTTTATTGTTGTTTTGTTTGTTTATATATTTATTTATTTTTCTATTTTAAGTTACATAGTAAAAATTTGTTTTCATGTCTGCATTTTGAGATTAGCTCGGATCTTTTATTTAATAATTTATTTTGATCTGGGAAGGTAATGATAGCTATTTTTTCCTCCAAGCAAAGTTTGTAAGTTTTTGATAGGTTGTTGTAGGCTGATGATTTTTCCCTTATTTTCCAAGATATTTTTGGTGTGGTGTGTGTTTTGTTTTTTATTTCCTAGATATACTTAGAAAGCATTGTGCTGTTCGCATATTTACTATTTGTGAAAGACATTTTGTGTACATAATTTCTTTGTTTCCATGGTCCTTCAGTTACTCCTATGTATACTTTTTCTTCATTATCTGCTGATTTTATCGTGGCTTGGTAGATTACATTGTTTTGTAAACAATTACCGTTTAAGGGACATTCGTTTTTATTCTGCAGTTGCACGTGGGTTTAATTTGTTCGTTTGGTTTGTTAATAATTTTCCTGTTGTGCTTTTTTATTATTTGTGCCATGTTCTCGGTGCAACTGTAGCTGATTTTTACTGTGTTTTTATTGAATATTTTGTGTAGGGTGCTTGATTCCGGGAAGTGTTTGTGTAAAAGTTTGAAGAATATTTTTCCTATGTTTGTTTTTATGTTTTTGCTGTACGGTGGGTTGAACCATATGATATTTCTTTTCTTGTTGGTCTTTTTTGTGTTCTGTGGTGAGTATGTGAGTGTTGCTGGGAATCCGCTATCTTTTAGGGCTGTTTCGTAGTCTTTCATAGTTTTGTAAAATATAGATTCATCGGAAGAATTGTCGGAAAGCCTGCGGTTAATCGATTTTGGTATCTGTTTGATTATAGAAGGCGGGTGGTTGGTGTATATGTGTATGTACTGTGGTTTATCATTCGGTTTTCTGTATGGTTTGTGAGCAAGACGCAAGCCTTTATCACACTAAAAGACCACAAAGAAAATTTCAAAACCAACCCTGCATACAGACTCATAAACCCAGCCAAAAGCGAACTAGGTAAAATAAGTAAAACAATACTAGAAAGAATTAATTCTGAACTTAGGAAGAAGTTAGGAGTAAACCAGTGGAAAAACACAAAAGCAATCATTGACTGGTTCAACAGCATAAATAACAAACAAAACTGACACTTCCTACAATTAGACATAAAAGAATTTTACCCATCCATAACAGAATGTACGTTAGATAAGGCCATCAACTTAGCTCAGCAACAAATAATAATAAAACCAAACAAAATCGACATCATTAAGCACTCCCGTAAATCATTATTATTTCACCATGAAGAAGCATGGATAAAGAAAGATGGGATATTTGACACCACAATGGGAAGCTTTGACGGTGCTGTACCATGCGAAATCGTAGGTATTTATTTACTACACGAACTAAGCAAAATAATAGATAGAAATGACACAGGGCTCTACAGGGATGACGGTCTCATAATCTTAAGAAACTGCAACAAACAAAACACAGATAAAACTAGAAAAGCAATAATTAAAATTTTCAAAAATAATGGATACGAGATAGATATAAAAACTAACCTAAACGAAGTAGATTTTCTAGATGTTACCTTCAACCTAAGAAAAGGCACACACAAATATAGACAGATACTGACGGATTGGTACGGATCCGATACACCAAAAATATGGAGAGATAACTGATAACTGAGATCCATTAAACATGGCACATGGAACTAGAACAGTCTACCCCAGTGAGCAAAATAAAGGGTTCAGGTCGACATTCCAACCACCTAAAGAACGCCGGAGTGTACAACAGCTGAAACATTGTAATAAATATGGCAGCAAAGTTGAGGACAATAGTTTGAATAATGAAAATAGCTTCCATAGGTCATTAGCAAATGCATGAAACAAATCGCTGGATTTGCTCAACCTGGAAGCTTGATGTGCAGGCATTAGTTGGTGGCATTTCACACACTGATAGGATTTCGGGCTATACGATTTCACGATATGGAACACTGAACCTTTAGAAATACCCAACTCTCTGCCAATCTCACATTGTCTACAATGTTGCTCCTGGTTGTTTGGAGAGATGGCAAGTGTCACTACAGCATTTCTTGTTGATGATTTGATCACTACAGTGGAACCTGATTGACATTTGCTCTTCCTCGCTTCATTTGATCCCTCCTTTTGCAAACATGAGACGACCGTTGAAAACTGGTGGCAACTGATGTGACGGAGAGATTCATGAAGAATTTCTCTACATTTTGCCAATCCCCACATTGGATGTTCTTCTTTGAGAAGTATGATAACTTTTTTAGCGACGGGAGAAGCAGAACGTTTAGCAGAATGAAAAGCGAAAGTTGTCTGCAAATGACCTTTAAATGATGAGTCACAAGATGGAGCAGCAATTAATCAATCATAAAAGAACCAATCAGAGTTAAGTAATTACACAGGAGCGGAATGATTCTTCTAGGCCATGAATATTAAAGAAATTTATTCAACGTTAATTATTCCTGAAAGATAAAACAGTGATAATAAATTTGTCAAATTTTAATGGGCATTATTTATATATATATATATATATATATATATATATATATATATTTATTTATTTCTATGTCTTATGGCTATGTATGTGTGTGTGTGTATATATACACATATGTATGTGTGTGTGTATATATATATATATATATATATATATATATATATATGTTTGTGTATGTATGTATATACATATATATGTATGTGTGTGTATATATATGTATGTGTATGTACATATATATATATGTGCGTATGTATATATATATATGTATTTATTTATAAATGCATGTATGTGTGTATGTATATATATATACATATATATTTGTCTATGTATATGTGTGTGTGTATATGTGTGTAAATTTACATACATGTCTTTAGAGTTTTTGAATAATTTTACAACAAGTGATTTTCTACTTATAACAATTATTTGAAACTTTTGGATAATTAATACTATATAATAATCTACAAAATATTAAGAAATTATCTCAATTGTTAACGTTTAAAGGTAAAATTCAGCTGGGCTTATAATTATGCACTGCACTGTATTATATATATATATATATATATATATAGTTGTATATTTAGGCAGCAATCCTTCTTTTATGCAAGTTTCATTAAAAACGACAGAAGGAACTGCATTCCTAACGAAACTGGTCTCATAAATAATTACATCAGTTACACAACCACATGCTTATCCAGACGTCTTACGTTACACCTATCTGATCACATCTCCATTAGAACGCTTTTAAACACACACAAAAATTTACCAGACTCCATTAGAAATATACTAGTAGAAAACACAAATATATTAATTGCTTCCACCTGTAAAAAAAGGTTAAAAATAATGGAGGCTTTAATAATAAAAGAGAAAAAGCCTACCCTTAACAATATTAACTACGAACAAAGCCACAACGTGCTAACCGTATTTGGAAATTAAAACACCACTACTACACACTAAGACATATACATAATGCACACACTCAATTAAGCTGAAAAATCAAATCATCCTTGATAAGGGCTAAAGGTAAAGTCGAAAACGCTCGGAAAAATAAAACATTTGGACAGTTCTTACACACCCTTTGTCCAGCAAAGAAAACTCTTGTTCGTACACAAGAAAAATTAAATAAAAAACTTAACCGTAGTACCTTGTCTGTCGTTTTTAATGAAACTTGCATATATATATATATATATATATATATATATATATATATATATATATATATTTATGTATATATAAATGATGAGACGATACTAATATTTTTACTGATTCTGATAAAATTCCTGATATTGTTCTAAATTACCAATTCCAATACAGTATCAGATACCTACAATGATTAAAATTCATTATTTTCAGGCCCTACAGTTGATTTGGGAAACTTAATGAACAAAGTATATTTATAAATAAAACATTTAGTAGAAAAATGGATACAAAAGCTTATGAAATTAAGTTAGATATCCTTTTTATTTAAAAAATTTGGTAAACATTTAAACAAAGAAATTACTTAAACACCTAACTCCTGTTGACATATTGCTTTCCTTTGGTTATCATCAACAATCTTAAAAAACTTCCAAATTACACTTTTCTGCTTGGCATTGGGTACACTTGCCATTATTGAGGTCTGATAAACATCAGTTAAAATTGAAATTTTTCACTGTTAGAAAAATGTTTCTAGTTTTATGTGTATAATTTGTAATGATTCAACTAATAATGTTTTGCTTATGAATTGTAAAAGAAAAAGGGTCTATTTTATTGTCCATCTTTTAAGTTTTAACAAGCAAAGGCACCCTCTAAATATTATGGAATCTCCTTAAAATTTCATATGTGGCATTTTTCAATGAATGGAACAAATTTAGGACTGAGAATTCAATTTCAGCATGCACTTCAAGCATAAGAGATACCATTTTTATATATATATATATATATATATATATATGTAAAAGACAATAGTAAAACTGTAATAGTTGCTGACGCATTTCGTCCGATGTGGACTTATTCAAGACAAAACAAAATGAATTTATTAAACAAAATAATTAATAATAACAAAACAAAATGTCCTTAGCAACTGGAAGAATTTAGAGAACGCTATTTTCATACTGTTAACTGAAATTACGTCATTTACTGTCACGTGTGGAGATATTGTTTTTATTGTTGTGTTGACGGATTCAACCATTTTCTTTTGATTTCTTGATACTGTTCTGTACGTTTGTTTGGGAGAGAAGTAATTCTGTTAAGAAAGGTGAAATAGGGAAAAAGCCTGGGCATAGATTAATATTTGGATAATATTCAATGGTGGCACTCTCAAGGATTTTCCTTCTGAGTGAGTTATTTTCTATTTTTATGAGTGTAGCATTTTTAAAATCAAAATTGTGGTTGAATTTATTTCTATGTATGACTAGTACATTAACTAAGTTGTTTTTTGTGAGGTCTCTTTTGTGCTCATAAATGCATTTTTTAAACATTTCTACTTGTTTCTCCAATATATTGGGAAGAACAGTTTTGGCAATTTATTTTATAAATGCCTGCTTCAGAAATATTATTGCTATTAGTGTTTGAGGATCTGAGTATATCCATAATGGTTTTGGAAGTGTTTGTGACTATTTTAAGATTATTTAAATGGGATAGGTTGTTCTGGATAGTGGATGTGACAGAGTTGATCGGTAGTATTATGCATCTATTTTCATGTAATTTACTATTGCGGATTATGTTATTAGTTTTGTTTCGATTGTATATTTTGTATGCCTTTCTTCTTGCGTTGTGGATGAAATGATATGGGTATTGTAGTTTTTTGAATGTGTTTTCTATGTATGTTTCTTCTTTAGGTAAATAATGGGGGCTGCAGATTCTTAATGCTCTCAGATAGAAACCGATAATAATTCCAGATTTAATTTTAGAAGAGTGGTTTATTTTTCTACAGGTTAACTCTGAGAAATTTTTCATATATATATATATATATATATATATATATATATATATATTTGCTGCAACAGTAATGATCAAAGCAGAAAGGTATCATCCTATGTATTGTGGTTTAACTTATACACATATTTTGATAAAGTACAAGAAGTACCTAATCCTGCAGGTCAGTTAATAAAAAAGAAATTTAAATTTTAAATTTGCTTAGAGAAGTTTAATAAGAATTAAATATGAATTGTCACAGCAACTTAATAAATAAATAATAATGGGTCTTCAGTCATATCTAAAAAATTTAAGTTTTATTGTATAAAACAAATTTCTAACAAATAAAAATATTTAATAATTTCTAAAAAGAATGAAAAAGTGTTTTATTTTTGTTAAAAGAAAAAAATAGTAAAAGTGAAACAACACAGTAAAAACATAACCCTTGATTTTTTTAAAGAGATATAAGCAGTTTTGGCAAACTTTATAATAATATATTGGAAAGTTGAAAGCTAAACAACTCTGATATATCCAACTTAATCATTTTATAAGGTATGAGATTCAACTGTGACAAAGCATTAAAATAAAAAATAATATTAAAAATGATTAAAATCTTCATAAGGATGAGAACAACTGTAAATGTGTATTTTTGCATGGGGTCAATTTTTTTTCAGTTATTTATTAAATTATTAGAAGATGAAATTTTACTAATTTTATTTTGTAAAATATTAAAAAGTATCATGTTAAAAATGGAAAAACTATAGCTTATTCACACCAGATAAAAATGTGATAAAAATACTAATTTTTAACTCTTTTTTAAACACTTCTACTTATAAAACTTGCATCTCGTTTGGCTCCGAGGAGGAATAATGAGAAAAAAGTTCAAAATATTTTAAATGCCATAATAATCTAACACAGGAAAGTTCAATTTTGTCAAAGAAAAATATTAGTAAAATAAAATTAAATACAATTTTTGATAGAAATTAAATTTTAGGTTTTCACATACAAACTTTTGCGTGAAAAAGCTTTTTTTTCAAGAAACTTCAAATAAAAGTTTGTTTATTTTTTTTAAGTAAATAAAGATGAAAATCTGTTTCAAAAGCTATAAAATTTTAAGAAATATGTGAATTTCATAGAAACAAATTTAAGTTTCATAAAACGAATGTTCACTTTTGTAAGTCTTGGCCATTAAAAAGAAGATTTATTTTTGCTAATGTAGTATGCTACGTAAAGAAAAATAAATCTTTTCAATAACCGAGACTAAAAAATGATTTTATGAATTAAAACTAGGTACCTCCATTAATTCAGTATATGTAAAGTTTAAAATTAATTTAAAAAAATGTAAAAGCTTTCTTGAAGCTTTCATTTATCTTTAATTGAAAGCTAAATGATTTAAAATTCACTATTTCCAGTGAGCAAAATACATATATTACATTTATTACATTGATTGGAATAAATTGATTTCAGTAAAATCGATAAAAACAGTCATTATTGATACAATTGTAAACAAAAATTAATTCTCAGTTTTAAAAATCTTTCAAAAATAAAATATATCTTTCCGAAATGTTATTTGAAGAAAATTAGCAAGTTTAAAGTTAAATTAACCTGATTTGAAACAAATATTACTTATAGCATAAAATGTTGTATACAAACATTTCTTAACTACAGGTTCTTGTTTTTCTGATGTGTTAATTTATTGATAGCTACACGTGTTCATACTTAAGTATGATGGAGCAGGCAATAAAGTGTATATGAAGGGGGGGTCCTTAACAGGGGGAAATTCTTAAAATACATGACCTTTTAATGATAG
>OZ038497.1:30070284-30097784 GCA_964036315.1 Acanthosepion esculentum | reverse complement strand
CAATATGGTTGTACATTTTACCCTGCAGGACTGTGCCCAGTTATCGCACGTAATGAAGTTTGGAAATCTGTTGTTCGAGTGAAAAGAAAATTTTTGTTTCATCACACCCTAACTCCAGATTCCAAAAATCAATATGTTTCTCCAAGTAGGCACCTTTATGCTCCAATGGAGTGTCATGCAATGATGTCTTTTGAGTAAAAATGTTTTTCTTAGACACTACTGAGCACTCTCCTTGCGATATGTTATAACACATTTATTCAATTTAGAATCAATATCTTTCAGCACAACATTATGGTTTTTGTTGCACTCATGGACAATCTTTCTTCACAACCTAAAATTTATTATAGTCCCTTCTAGAAACAGTTGTAATGGTTTTTGTCTCAGTATTTTCCAGGATATACTGTACACTGTTTATACTTGACTATAGTGTGAGTTCTTAAGATCAGTTTTTTATGTAAAAATAGGGTGTCAGATTATGCACAGATAATTTTTTTGAAAAGGTAAAAAAATCACACATATTCAGTGACCGGTTGCACGATACACAGGTGAATTTTTTTTCTGCTTTTCATGTAGCAACAAAAGGTAAGAAACTTAAACTACATAGGCAGCAGACCTAGAACACAAGGAGCTACCATAGGAATGAACGAAAACAAGAGTACAGTAACTAAATCTTTGTATTATACCTTCCTCTGATCTCTCGATCCCTGGATACCTTCCTCTCCTCAGAAAAGACTCTCTAACCCACATGCATGGCCTGGGGGTCTACGTCAAGGACCATCTCACTCTGGCTAGAGAGTCCTCTCTCGAATCGCCGGATCATTCATTCTTGTGTCTCCGGCTATCTCTTCTCAATGCCGTTAGCTATCTTTTCTTCCTCTACTGCTCTCCATCCTCTCAGGACTGTGGGATACTTGATGTCATTTCTGACAGCATAGATAGGGCCCTCTCTGTCGATCCGTACGCTCACATATTTGTGTTTGGCGATTTTAATGCCCATCACAACCAGTGGCTTAAGAACGCTACTGCCGACTTTGCAGGCATTCATACTCTCAACTTTTCAGTCTCTCAATCCCTCACTCAGATAATCGATTTCGCCACGCGTTTTGCCTACAACTGTGACGGTAAGGCCTCACTCCTCGACCTGTGTTTTACCTCCATCCCTGAGTCTTGTAGTGCCACGCAGCTCTGTCCTATCGGTAACTCCGATCATGCTGTAGTGTCCGTTAGCATCTCCTTCAGCCCCACCCCCTGCAAAGAGCCTCCTACCACCAGAACCACATTCTACTACCAACGCGCTGACTAGGACGCGTTTCGTGACTTCCTACACGATGACCCCTGGGATGCTGTATTTAAGCTCCCCACTCATGATTGTGCTTCTGAGTTCTCTTCCTGGATTAAAGGCAGTATCGAAGCTTTCATCCCCTCCAGGAAATTCAAGGTCAAACCTCGCTCCTCCCCCTGGTTCACAGCTGCTTGCTCAGCCGCCATTGCCCATAGGAACCACTTCTTCCACCGTTTTCGAAGTGATATGTCCGACTCCAATAGACGTCTATTTACCTCTGCCCGCAATGAGTGTAAGCGTATCCTCGATGATGCCAAGTCACTATTTGCTGCTTGGATGAAGGAACGTATTGCATCCCGCAAATTTGGCTCCAGAGATTATTGGCGCCTCTGCAAGAGCGTTCTGAACAATAACAAACCCTCCATTCCTCCCCTGTTCAATCAGTTTGAGGTCCTGACCACCTCTGCTGACAAGGCCGAATGCTTCGCTCGGAAGTTTTCTTCCAATTCTACGCTAGATTCTTGCGGGGTGCCCTTGCCTGATTTCCCTCCCAGAACTGAGGCCCTTCTGGACAGATTGCACATAACCCCGTTGTCAGTATTGGGCATTATTTCTAACTTAGATCACCACAAGGCTACTGGTGGTGACGGAATACCAGCCATTGTCCTAAAGAAATGCGCACCTGAACTGGCACCTGCCCTCTCTAAATTGTACAACCGCTGCCTCAAGGAGTCCTGTTTTCCTGACTGCTGGAAGTCCTCAACCATTGTCCCTGTCTTTAAGAACTCTGGTGACCCCTCTGACCCTTCCAATTACTGTCCTATCAGTCTCCTACCCCTCTTCGGCAAAGTCTTCGAGGCCATTATCAACGCCGAAGTGATTAATCACCTGATATCCCACGATCTGCTCTCAGACAAGCAGTATGGTTTCCGCTTTGCCCGATCTACTGCCGATGTGCTTACAGCCATCACTGAATTTGTCTACCAAGCTATCCATAACAACGGTGAAGCTCGTGTCGTGGCCCTTGAAATCTCCAAAGCATTCGATAGAGTCTGGCATGCCGGCCTTCTCCGCAAGCTCCAGGGTTATGGTATCACAGGTCGATTGTTTGACCTAATACAATCATTCCTGTCAAACCGGGATTTGAAGGTTGTTCTTAGTGGATTCATCTCCAGATCCTATCCCGCTAATGCAGGTGTTCCTCAAGGCTCCATCCTAGGCCCTACTCTGTTCCTCATATTTATAAACGACCTTCCTGACGCCATAGACTCCCAAGTCGGCATCTACGCTGATGACACCACTATTTACTCCTGCCTCAAACACAAATCTAGTGAGGCGGACAAAGCTAACCTGGCAGCTCAAATTGAAAAGGACCTCCAATTGGTTGTGATCTGGGGTGAGAAATGGATGGTTAACTTTAACACCTCTAAAACAAAACTGCTCTCTATCAACCACAACAAGGATCCATCCCTGCATCTGATTAAAATGTCTGATGACCACCTTCTCGAGAGCTCCTCCCTGCGGCTGCTCGGTCTCACGCTGTCTGCTGATCTGAGATGGAACAAATACATCGAGTCAGTTGCATCAGCCACCGCAAAGAAAGTTGGTTCTCTGTGCCGAGCCAGGAAATTTTTCTCCCCGGAATTGATCCTTCAAGTCTATAAATCGACCATTCACCCTTGCATGGAGTATTGCTGCCATATAAGGTCTGGGGCCCCTGCTGTTTGCCTCGGGGTTCTTGATAAGATCCAGAGACGGATAGGCAACGTGATTGGCCCTGATCTGTCATCTCGTCTGCAGTCGCTCTCTCACAGACGCGATGTTGCCTCGCTCTGCCTTTTTTACAAGTACTTCCACGGTAATTGCTCTGAGGAGTTGCATTCGCTTGTCCCCAGGCCTCGTGAATTTAAACGCCCCACCAGGCTGGCATCCCGCTCCCACCCCTACACCGTGGAAACTGTTAGATGTAGACGTCTCTTCTACTCCAATAGCTTCATGTCTCGCACATCTCGCCTATGGAACTCCCTTCCCTATTACTGTTTCCCTGACAAATACAATCTCCAACGGTTTAAGTGTAGCGTCAATCGACATCTCCAGTTGCCTTGATCTATCCACTTCCCTTCTCCACATCCTTTCATTTTTCATTCCTATCTGCTCTCGCTCCGGATCTTTTGTGGCCCCTTTGCCTTGATCGACCCACTGTCTTTCTCTTTCTCTATATCCCCTCCCTTGCCACTCCTATCTGCTCTTCCTCCAACCCTTCTTTAACCCCTTGCGTGATAATGGCCTCCGGCCTTGATTGGGGTGATATGATTAAAAAAAAATTAAAAAAAAAGATGTTCTATGGTAAGTGGCTTTTCTCACCATTTTGTACAAAAAAGAATGTAGATCATTTATTTGCTATAAAATATGTCCAGGATGATGCCCAGTACTGCTATATTTGAATGTGTTAGGCCTCGTAGTTTTTATTCAGAAGCTGGGGGTCACATTATATACAAACTACATGAAAAAATCATGTTTTTCACAAAAGAATCCAGAGGTTATACTATTTGGTAATTATAAATAAATGCAGAGACTTATTGTAATTTCTTCCAATGTGTTTTCTAAGTGGTACAAATAATTTCAGCTAAAGAGTATACACATGCAAGACAATTTTCCTTTAGATGAGATGAATGTTCATCTGAAATTATCCCTATATAATATTTGATCTAAGCAAACCATATCATTTCACTATTGATCTAAGCAAACCATATGATTTCACTGTATAATATTTGCTCTATGCAAACTATAGGTATGTATTATGTTCAGTTAATTGACAAGGGAAGGTAATGCTGAAAAATAAATACTTTTTTCATTATTAGGCTATGGATTTTTTAATGAATCTGTATATTATATGAGGGTTGTCCTTTCAATTTAATACCTCCTATTGTATTATGTTGGCGGTATCACAGCAGAGCTAAAAGGCCATTTTTTTTTGTTACAGATAGCAGCTGATATGAATGACCATGCAAAGAGGTGTATCACTCAATTTTTGCAGAAAACCTTTACTCATTAACATTCATTTACATTTTTAAATAATTTCACCCCAAACAAGGCAATAAAGCCACTAAGATGCAAGTGGTTATTGAGTGTTAGAGAATATATGCAAAAAATTCTATTAAGGAGAGAAGACAATAAAAGAACTAGAATTGAAAAGACAGAAGATAATGATTGACATTGCATTTATATTTGTTTTGGTTACATCTAGACATTTCCAATAGAAAGATGAGGCCAATAGTCCAAATAATGTAAAAAGTGTACGTAATACGTCATCTCAGAAATATAGTCAGATACTGAAAGGCCGAAACGTTGTAATAAATATGGCGACAAAGATGAGGCCAATAGTCCGAATAATGTAAATAGTGTACATAATACCTCATCGCAGAAATATAGACAGATACTGAAAGGCCGAATGGTTGTAATAAATATGGCCTTAAAGATGAGGACAATAGTCTGAATGATGTAAATAGTGTACATAATACCTCATCTCAGAAATATAGACGGATTACATTTTGTTTTTCATTACTTTATACCTACTTTTGCACCCATTCCTGTGTGTGTGTGTGCATGCATGCATGTGTATATACTTTTAGAGTGTGTATGTGTGTGTAAGTATAATTATGTGCATACGGGGGTTTTGCATACAAACTAAATTCTCTACAATGAATTGTCTAAAACAATTAGTGTCACTTATACCCACTTTGACATTTTTGACAACTTGATATAATTATATCAATGTTTAGCTGATTGCAGATCATGACAAATGAATATAGAAAGAACTGAATGAATAAGAATGAATAAGTATAAAAAAAATACTTGGGCATTTATATTCGAAGAAGCAAAAGTTGTCTGAAGGAACTCGCCGTCTGGCTTATGGTAGAGTCAGACTATGATAAATAATAGATTTCATTACAAACTGAAAAATGAACTCTTCTTTCTCATCAATATAAAATACAATTAACTCATGGCCATAGTCTTAAAAATCACTCACTCAAGTCTCGTGAACTACAATTGTGGAGAATAGAGCCAGAACCTAAACATGCTACATGTAGCTGTTATGGTTTCAGTAGCAATTAGGCTTTCTTCAGGATGGAGGTTCTACTCCCACACTGAATTACTTTTAAAATTCAGTGTTGTCCTTCTCCTAGACAGACTACCAACCAAGGCTGAATAACTCTGTTTGCCCTACTATTTAATCCATGATAGGAGGAGAATAGATAGATAGATTCATACTTTTCTAATTGTATTTGCATGGAAGTAAATATAATGAAGTTGACTGGAATTTGAACTCAGCTCAGCATTTTCTAGTTCCAAGCCAATAACCATTACGCCACCTGCACATCCAGTCTTAAAATATATGATACAGAAATTCATTGGGTATTAGGATGTGCAAAATCAGGCAGATATGAACACAAATGTGATTTAATAGTTTATCGACACAATATGGGTTTTAGATTTCAAACATTGCTTTATCAATTAATTGTCCTTTCAGTATAGGCAATTCAATGAGGAACAAAGCTAGTTTTACTAAATTTTTAAAGCTTCACATAAAAAGTTATATATCCATGTATGTAAAATTTCAGATAGAGTTTATCTGTAAAAAGATCACATGAATAGACAAAGGAAAGCTTATAGCTAACACGTTTTGTCCTCTGAAGGACTTTAGGAAGGCAAACACATGAATTTTATTTTGTGACGAGTATTTATATACAAGAGCAACAATGTTATTGGCTTTTTCAAAATTTTAAATTTAAGAATGTCCATAAATGATCATCAGGTTAGCCGAAAAGTCTAGGCAAGTTATATAGAATGCCAAGTGATACAATTCAATGTCTAATAGACAAAAGTGCGTATATGATGTTCTTTAAATTTTTAAAAAAAATCTTTTACTCACTTTCATTTATTTGACATTGAATTGTGTCATTCTCTGTCCTCCATAGCTTGTATCCATTAAAATTTTGTCTGTCTTATCTATTTTCTGTGCCAACACATTCACATCCAGTGTTCTCTCCCCCTCCCCCTCCCCCCCCACACACAGAGTCAGTTATGTGCCATACATGATAGACACTTAGGCGATCATGTATCTTTTGATACATGACTGACGAGGCAGATTTTTTCCCTGCAGTAGGTTGCCATTTCTTTGCGGTAGACCAGTTGCCATCCAAAGCTATAGAACCCGGTCTGTCCTGCTATTTACCATAGCTAGAGAAGAAGGAAGTGAATATAAAGGATTTGACAGGAATTTGAACTCGGCTCTCCGATTCCACAATCCGAGCCACTATCCATTACTACACCATGCTTCCTGTGACACACACACAGCTTTCTAAAAATGCCTGGATATAGGTCAATAGAATCTTGTTTACCACTACCATTGTCAACACCAGTTCTTGATAATGACTGTTATGGCTGAAAATACGCTAATAAAAAAGAACAAACATGAATTTCAAATGGTCTACCCATGAATTTGATTCTGATATATATCTTATTTGATAATAAAATATTAAGCAGAAATGACATTGTCAGTTGAATTTAACAGAATTTGTTTGGCTGAAAAGTTGCTGCCAAAATATACACTGGGCCAGTGCAAGCCTCTCGTGCACCCCCTCACTCCACCAAATCTATGATACTCCTCCCCAATCTATGACATGGGTGAGCGCCATTCTATTATATCACAATTTTCATAAGGTAGTATTCAAATAAAATACAAACTTTATTGTAAAAATAATTATGTACAATAATGGATCCTATGCAATATTGGTAAACAATTCAACTAGAAAAATTGAAAATAAATACACTGTATCTAAATACAAATTAGAGACATGTCATAATAGATCATTCCATTTTAAATAAATTGACAATATTTGTGGCAATTTTTAACATCAACTTAAGATTTTTCTTGTTAGAAAGTTGAATAATTTTAACATGTTCAACATTATGGATAAAAAATAGTGAATTTTATAGTGTGTTTTGAGACTTTACATGAGCAAAACAAATTCACAAATTTGGGCCAAAAAAAAAAAAAAAGACCCCAGAATATCAAAATCTGCAAAAACTTTTCATCCTTTAATTATTAGTTTTGTATAGTCTAAGTTTTAAAATACATAAATATAGGTAGAAAAAAGCAAATGTTGCTTCGATATCGAGGGTCATAATGCACTGCCCGGGGCTGAAAATCAGACTTTGCTTCCAGGTGGCAGTAGTATGTCAACACACCCACCCCCGCCTTTCTTATATACACTAGAATCTGGCAGCTGATTTCTTCTTTGTCTTAGCAGCTCAATGGGCTATCTTGCAACATTCGATGTCTCCAAAACCCAACTAGTAGCATTCTGCAATTATCAAGCAAACCTTGGACTTTCACCAATCATGATGTATGGTTGCTCTCTGAAGGAGGTTCCTTGTTTTGAATGTCTATTGAGACTCAAGCTCACTCCAGTCCTAAAGTGGAATTCATATGATCTATCGCATATGAACAAATAGAAACATCTTGAAAGGGAATGTCTATGACTTAGCATCATTGACCAATAAATACAATTCAACTGATTGGCTTGAGCAAAATTTAGATGTATCTACAGTGAGATACTAAATAAGGAAAAATCTAACAATCAAATCATATCTTGTTACTTCTGATGAATTTAGGGAGAAGACATGTGGATAATGATCATGTAACCAAAAGACTGAAAAAGGATTACTCATTATTGTTCAGAAAGTCTTCTTTTTTTTTGCTCATTCTTAATACTGTCCTCACCACACCCCTCAAAATTATGCTTTTATGAATTTCATATAAAACCCATTTGTTGAGCCTTATCATGATCATCATCTATGTGCTGTGTCCTTTCAGTACGTGAGCGATCATGGCTCTCCATAATTTCCTGACCATTATAGCTCTTAGTAAAGTTTGTTATTTTTGCTATCTCTCCTAATTCCAGGGCCGGATTTAAACCATAAGAGGCTCCTGGGTTAATATAATTTGGAGGCTGATTCATTACATATGTTATTCCCTCTTGTCTTCAAGGCGCCCCATTGAAGTAAAAGACCCTCTTCAACTAAAAGAGCCTAAATACTCTAAATTGTTTCCAACCAGAACAAAGGAGCACCATTAAATCTGAAAATAAACAAATCTTCTCTGTGCTTCTTCTTTTTTTAAGTTTTATCATGGGCCCGATACTAGAGGGCCTTCGAGGCTACTCTAGTCTTGGTGCCCCTGGGCTGCAGCCATATGTAAATATGGCATGGTCTAATCCCTGTTTTGTCAGCTATTACAAAAGCTCCTGAGGTATGTTATCTGCTGTTTTCATCTGTCCATCTTGTCCCCCAATATGTCCTTTGAGTGTCAAATTTTCTAAGCACTCTTTCTAATGTTAAGTATAAGTGTTCTTTTTTCATCATTGCTCAAATGTTTAGTACATGGTATTCTCAGCATCCTCAAGTCTCTTCTTCATCTATGAGATTGTTTAGTATTTACTACAATACAAAAGAACTGATATTACAAAACAGTCCAGTACTCATTTCTTTGTTTCTAATGAAATTTCCTATCTCTTAATATTTTGCTTAGCTTTTGAAAGGCATCTTTTGCTATCCCACTATGACTTCAGATTTCAGTGTCACATTTTCTGTCCATTGTTAAAACACTTCCTAGATATTTAAAACTTTTGTACTTTCTTGAATTTGGACTCTCCATTTTTACACACCAAAAAATTAATGATTTATATTTCAAAGAAAAGCCTTTTCATCATATCTATAAATTTTTAATTAGCAAAACACTGTCAATCAAGAGTTGGGAAGGGTGTCATTATTTCATTAATGGTGAGTGTCAGAGAGAATTTGATTGGCATCATGAAGTTAATTCACTAACCTTGTCAAGGTTACCATTGGGAATAACAGCTTTTCTGTTTGTACTGCCTGGACAAAGGGAGAATATTGCAGCCAAGTGTCCATACTCCCACTGTCTTCTCCAACTATTTGTGTATGTCAGTAACAAAACTTTTATCAATAATATTGGGTGGTGGAACAGGGCTCAGGGAAAATGGATTCATGCCAAGGATATTAGAATGGCGTAAAGATAAATAGCCTTAGATGGAATGCAAATTATATTAGAAAGATAAATTAGAAAAGGATTTTACAAGCACATGAATGTAGTGACTATTAAAAAAAAAAAAAAAAAAAGTGGAAGTACTGAACCAAAGCATGAAGTCCAGCTGACAGTGTTTTCATTAGACATTCCATAAAGTATTGGCAGTTTCTAAGAAAATATCAACAACGTGTCTTTCAAAGATTTAGCTGTAAAATGTTAGCTAACAAAATGACCAGACAGTATGAAGAGATGAAACCCAATCAGACACATCTTAAAGAGAAAATGTTTTCCCTTTTGAGATATATTTTTTTTTCTCTAACATCTTTGCTTCCTTGGAGATTTTCAAACGACTATCACAGGATAATCGCATCATAATAAAATGACTGATTGCACAATCGAGTATAAAGGAGAAACAATATACATTAAATGGTAAGCTGAGTTGGTGAGAGATATACGACAAGAAAACTAGGGAGACCAAGTGACTATAAAGAGTATCTCGGTGTATAATAAAAAGATGACCTTGCATATTAGCATTTGTTTGAAAAAGTACAGATGTGTGAGTGCATTTCTTTGTCAATCTGGTCGATACTTTTTAGTCTCCTTCTTGATATTTGCTACTAGTGATATGAAATCATTTATACTCACACAAGATGAGGTTAAGGTTTATTTTTAATGTACATTAAAATGTACGAAAACACACAGACATGAAATAAAATAAAATGATGATAAAAATGTTATCACTTGATATTTTTTTAAAAAATCTATTCAACCCAAACAAGGCATTAATGCAACTAAGACACAAGGATTTATTTACTGGAAGTGAAAGAATAGGAAAATATTTTAGTAGGAACCGGAAACCTAATAACAATATAAATGTCAGAATTTAGGCAGAGGTGTTAGAACAATAGATCTGAAGTAAAATTTAGAAGGAACCAGAAACCCAATTCTAAACAGGAAACAAGAAAGAAAAAACATAACTCTTGGTTGATACATTTTAATCACCTACTTGATATTTTTTTAATCAATTCACCCCAAACAAGGTGATAATGCTACTAAGACACAAGTGTCTACTTACTGGAAGGGAAAGAAAAGGAAAAGATTTTAGAAGGAACCAGAAAAACCCAGTAATATAGGGTGTCCCTAAAGTCTGAACATATATATCTTATTAGCTATTTTTTGTCCTCCACAGATTAAACATGGTTTTGTCGAAAGAAGAAAGAATTGACTTCTTTTTCTGGGGTATATGCTAAAGGAGTAGGTGTACTCAATGAAAACCACAGATGCAACACACTTGACTGAATGTGTACAGAGTGAATGTGCTAAAATTGACGGCAATGTGGAGTTATTGCATAGAGTTCATGGGAATCTTCTAAAGTGCATCAACCTTTGCATCACAAATGATGGAAATCATGTTGACGATGTTATTTGTTAATATTCCAATTCAATAAAATGTTGAAAATTTCCTTTCTTGAAAATATGCATTTTTGCCTATGTTTTTAGATTTTAAGGATATCCTGTAGTATAAATTTCAGAGCTTAGGCAGAGACATTAGAAGTATAGAGTTAAAGTAGAATTTAGAAGGAATCAGAACCCAATCCTAAACAAGAAACAAGGGATGAACATCTACTCCTGTTCAAAAGTCCAAGGAGGAGTGATATAGATAAAATTATAATTACTTTCTGCACTTAAATTAAAAAAGTCTAGATACTTATCCAAACAAATACCATGTAAGTATTTGTAGAAAAGGCAAAGGAGGTGACCTTATGGTGGTGGGAAACTGACTGAAGCTAAGATGCCAGGTTGGGGTCAATAATATTGCTGATTCTTTGGATTTTATCAAGGAGATCTAGATAAATAGCAGGAGCCACAGATAATATGTGGCAGCAATATAACCCTAAGTTCTATGTTAAGTTTCTCCTCTCGCACTTCTCACTTGTGGAACATTCTTCCAGCTTCATGCTTTCCAGACAACTTTGACCTTCAAAAATTTAAATGCAATGTCAATCGTTATCTACTTTCTTCTTGATTACCTTTCTAATGTTTTCAGTCCTTAATAATGTTTCTCTTTTTTCTTATTCTTTCACACTCAGTAATCCCCCTTGTGTCTTAGTGGCTTAGTTGCCTTGATTAGAGTGAAATGATTAAACGAAACTGATTGTAATATATGGATAAATTAGCACATAACTGTATGCTGAAGTATATTTAATATCAACTCGCTAAACATTGTACAAACTCAAGGCAAAACCTGAATCTATTAGATAACTTGTGCTGAGAACTTAGGGTTCATTAAAGACACCGTTCAAATTTAGTAGAATTTGACTACTTTATTTCCAAAGATATTTTTATATGCTAAAAAAAAAATTCGAAAAGTGGATTAGTTACAAACTAGAATATTTTTATTAAACTTAACACCCACCTCCAAGTTATACTACTGTTAGTTGAAGTGTAGGGATAATTTTATTCTTGACTATTTTGTTCCTGTTATGTTCATAATGTTGTTGTATTGAATAAAATGTTTCTGAAATGAATTATAAGTATTTATGTGACACCTAAGAGAAAATCCTAACTTTTATATAGAGAAACATATCTACTTTAATGCTGGAAAAATGAATTAAATTATTTTAAATGAAATTGATTGTAACATGAAAATAAATAATGCACCTCACCAAATGTCAGCAGAACAGACCTCTTAAATTGGGACAGTCCTGACCAAACAATATAATGAGAAATACTCAAATTATATAATAAAATCACCAGCACATCCATTAGTTACAAACCAAAGAAAATATTTACTTAAAGTTATTGACTCAAAAGGCTATGCCATTGACTGTTAACTGATGCATAAAGATTACTTTGTTCTTGCTGATTTTGTTCCTGCAATGTTATTAAAATGGGTTATGAATATTTGATCACACTTCTTCAAACCATGTGGACTCATATTACAGAATTACAAAGACCTGTAGCATATAAAAGAAACCACATCACTTGAGGACTACCAACAGCAACAACAACTAAAATGGATGGCACATATAACTTAAAGAGAAAATAATTCCCCACTACTTCAAATAAAAAGTTAGGCAGGAAACCCTCATTAATACTAGAAGGAACAATATGTTATGGTGAAAGACACCTAGTCTATAGATAATAGACTCTCCCATCTAATGGTGAAACACACCTAGTCTATAGATAATAGACTCTCCCATCTATTATAAGTAGGAGTCAGTAGGAGTCGAATACGAAAAGTAGTCAGCGACCACAACTCGTTTACTCTGCGTAATACTGATTATTAAAAGTTCCTAACGTTTTTGTACGTTGAACCTCTTTAGGACGAATTTAGTCCAAATACAGTTTCCACTGAGAAAATAACTCTACAACACAATAACAGCTACCAAACTTGAGAAACCTGTTTTCCTGAAACATTGTTTTGAGAGAAAGATAAGGCTAATTTAATTCTTGCCTATTTTAATATTCATAATGTTACTGGATTGGATAAAATGTTTCTGAGAAAATAAATATTTTAAATGAAATGGATTGTACTGCATAGATAATTTAGCACTTCGCTGTATATTGAAGCATATTGATATCAAATCGCTAAACGATGTATGAGCTCAAGGCAAAATGGAAGGAAATAGTGAGAAAAAAGATTGTAAGATTACCCTGCTTGAGTCTTCCGAATGCGATATGTGTCTGCCTTAAAATTCATATTCAAAATACTAAAACACCCGCCTGAATAACACAAGTGGTAAACGATCCCAGATTAGTTGATAGCGATAATTACCAAGCTTAATATTTTCTTATTTATTTTTTTATAAATCAGTAAATAATAAACATTGTATTAGTTTGGATTTATTAGATTTTACAAGAATGCTGTAAATATAAAATTATTCTAGTAAATAAACAATCAAATAAATAAATAGTGTTTAATGTTTAAATTCTCAAGAAAAAAACAAAATGTATAAAATAACTTTCATTATGTGTTTAGATTTTATTACAATTGCAATCATGAACTTTTTAAAAGAACAAACATTGCTGAGGAGTGAAGGTAGTTAAAATAATAGTGGTGTCATGGGAAAAACAATCCTTTTCACACTCTATTTTTTGGTGGTCAAAAGTCTAGGTTTGCCCCAAATTCTAAAACAGCAATCTGATAACACAAATTGTAAATGATCCCAGATTAGCTGATAGGAATAATTATCAAGCTTAGTTTTCTATAACACAAGGCCTAATGGGCAAAATGACAGCAGGATGATTGTGTTGCACCAAATTCCTTCAGGGGAAGAGAGTCCTCCTGTATTAAAAATTAGCAGGGAAAAATACTGAAATATAGGGACTTGGAGGCATGGACAACAACTCAGTGAACTTTTCTTCATGTTCCAGGAATTATTTCTATGCAAATTGATAGGGTGCATATTCCTGCTGAAAGATGCCACAGACATCATAGAAGATTGTTGCAATGATGTATCTGGTTTTCAATATTAAGCTAGTGGTATGCATGTTAAGGTAGTGGTATTCATATGAATGATAGAAAACAGTGATGCCTAGTAGAATATTTCCGAAACTAATAGAATGCCTCTACCAGTTTTCCCCAAAAGGCATCCTAATGTCATTGCTTCTCTGAGAGCATGTATCACCAGTATCCTAGCATCCATTTTATTCAAGAGAAAGCAAGATCCATTGAACCAGGCAATATTCTATTGATATAAAAAGTGGATGTGTAATGGATAGCAGCTTGGAATCAGAAATCGGCAAGCTGAGTTCAAATCCCGGTCAGATTTGTTTAATTCACTTACATACAAATAAACTTGGGAAAGGTATGAATCAACCTCTAGACCAGCCATCAGGTTCATCCAATATTACTCTATTTTTAAAGGAACCTATAATTATACTGTTTCTAATACTGGAACCAAAATATTACCCTCTCTCTTATACCTATTATCCCTCTCTGTCATGTTAGTTAACTATTTTAACAAAGGCCCCAATCTCTGGTCTAGCCATCATGTCCATCAAATATTGCTCCGTTTTTATCATTAAAAATTACTCTTCAGATATTATTCTATATATATTCTACTTATTGTTAGATGTGCAGGTGATGTAATGGATAGTGGCTCAGAAGGAGAAGTCAGAGTGCTAAGTTCAAATTCCAGTCAGGTTTGTTATATTCACCTATGTGCAAATACCCTTGAAAAAATTATGAATCCATTTTCTCTCCCATCTATAAATTAAATAGTATGACTTGTATATGGAAAAATGTTCTAATAAAATTGGCACAGAAATCCATGAATTCAAAACCATTTTATTTTACCAATAATAATTTACAAAGTTGTTTTTTTCAACAAAAAAATTTTTTTGTACAAAGAGAATTATTTCTGAAGACAAATTATGTAGCAGACTGAGTTAAATCTCTGTCACTTTATAGCCACCATGATATTTTATGGTCTGAGTGTATTCTCCACATTGATGAGTTATGCTTTAAACTGTTTAGTGATGTTCCATAATGCTTTCTCTGAAGGTCAGGTAAAAGATTCCAATATTACTCTAATTTTAAAGGAAGCTATAATACTGAGCCAAAACATTACCCTACCTCTTCTACCTATTTTCTTCCCAGTCATGCTGGTTGACGATTTTGACAAAGGGCCCACCCTCTTGCCCAGCCATCACGTTCATCTAGTATTGCTCTAGATTTATCATTAAAAATTACTCTTCAGATATTATTCTACATATTCTACTTATTGTTGGATGTGCAGGTGGTGTAATGGATAGTGGTTTTGGAATGAGAAGTCAGAGTGCTGAGGTCAATTTCCAGTCAGGTTTGTTATATTCACATGTGCAAATACCCTCAGAAAAGTTATGATTCCATCTTCTCTCCCCAACTATGGATTGACTAGTAGGACATGTATCTGGAAAAACTCATTGTTATTCTCAAAAACATGTGTTGTTGTGATAAAATAAAAATAAAAACGGCCACCAGCGAGTAAATTCGAGCTCTCCCAACTGGTAATCCAACCTCTAGTCGTTCCGTCTCAAAATCGCACAAACAGACTTTTCCAGCCACCAACCAGGAACGTCACTCCAAGCTTGTCTCGAACTGGGAAAAACTAGGTGCTTTTATATTTGTCCATATACCCATAATCCCTTGCGTCTTCATGCGATCCCATAGTTCATTCCGTCTCTGTCCCATAATGCATTGCATATTCATTGCATAAAAAGGCAATGCAAGTCTCCCCTTATTCTTTTACGTTATCTGGCCGAGGACAGATTACGGCAGAGCGGTAAGTGCTTTCTTTTTTTCTCCTTCATTTCAACTGCAGTAGCCCGACATGCTAAGCAAATACGGCTCTTTTTTGGCGGGGAAAAGGCAAGTCGGAACCAGTTGTGCTCGTCCCAGGTTCTGCCTCATCATGTCTGCCACAGTTGTATCCTTAAAGAGGTTACAACATGACAAAGGTGCTACTCAAGTGAAAGGAACAGCATCACAGGCGTAAATGAAAGAAAGAGAAATTTATTGTAAAAGAGAATATACTACTGAAAGACAGGGAATCAGCTAGCAGTCTAGTAATTCCCAAAGCAAGGATATTTGCCAACCGCCCCCACATGGTCAGGTGTGGCACAAGGCCGAATTTAACATGGGGTATCCGAGCCCGTAAGCTTGGGCAAAAATTCCCCATAGACCTCGTAAAAAACGGGGTCGGGTAGCTGTCTACCTTCCCCAAACAAGACTCTGCCCTTCGGCATAGCCTCATCTGGGTTCCTCTCTGCCCGAAAGGCAGAGAGTTCGACTAGCACAGCTGGAGACGAATCTCCAACTAATTGTCAAAGCAAGTCTCAGATATATCCATCCTGTGCACACTATATATATTTACTGATATAGTCAGTCCACAATAGGTAATAGGGAGAGTGGGACATTCTATTATAACAAAATGTTAATGCAATATTCACTCTCAAAAATAAAATAAAAAAGAATTATTCTTATAATTCAAAAATTTTCCAAAAATGTTTCAGCTTTGATTAACCCATAAAAGATCGACAAGCCGTAAAAAAAAAAATTAAAAAAAATCTATTAATGCTACATCCTATTCTGTTGCTTGTATGTCCATTAAAGTTACTTTCAGCAATGGCTATTGATTAGAATGGATACTCTGACTGGCTTATGGTTACACAGTCAAATGCACAAGGATCAATGTTGTGTGTATTATGCCCCCTTTTTTTTCTTTCATCTTGATTAAAGCTACTTGCAATTTGTGCCATGGTAATCATTCTATGAGCCCATATTTGTCAGGAGAGCTGCCATTCATTTCTCACATCAATAAATCATGGCTGCTCCATTTCTTGTCAATAGGCGGTGATTTTTTCCTTCCTCAGACCACTGTTAATATGTACTCATTACAACAAAACATAAGCACCACACAAGCAGTTCAGTTCTGGATTCATGCAACCATACATAGTATATAACAGAATGAGTTAAAACTAAATCCTTCTAATAATTTCTGGTCACAATACAAACACACATTCTCCTGCATATATGTATACTCTGCCGAAAATAAAACAATTTTTTTTTTTTTGGATCCATCTTGCACATTTACCATGCATCCATGTACTGAATGTAGCTGTCACATGTAATTCAGTGCTCCTGTTATATATCTCAAGATACTTGATAAAATCTAAAGGGTTCGTAATGTTATTGGTCCTGACCTGGCATCTCAACTTCAGTTATTTTCTCATCAGTGGGAAGAGGCTTCTATCATTTCTATAAATATTTCCATGTCAGATTTTTCTAATCCGCTCTCCTCCTTGATATCTCAACTGCATGAATTTAAGCGTACTATGAGATGCTAATGCTCAGGATGCCATGGACAGAACATGTGAGCAGCAACAAGATTTTGGAGAGAATGGAAACAAAAAGAAAACTCAGGAAGAGGCAGTTAAAATTTCTGGAGTATGTAATGAGGCAGGAGGGCTTGGAAAATCTGATATTTACAGGACAGATTGAAGTGGAAAAAGGAACAGAGGAAGCAGTACAGAAGATACTTGATGAGTTTGAGCAAATGGATGGCAGAACAGAGTTTAGAAGAAATAACAAAAAGAAAAATTTATTAAGTGCTACAAGGGACAGGAAGAGGTGGAGGGCCATGATCGTGTAATCCTGAAAGGACATGGCACATAAAAGAAGATGACTAGATTGGTAACTAGTTCTCATCATTTTACTGTTGAAATAACAAGATGTAACCATAAGTTCTATTCTAATAGTTTCATTTCTTGCACTGGAAATCCTTTCCGATTTCTTGCTTCCCTGCCAACTACAATCTTCAAAAACTTGAATGAAATGTCAATTGCCATCTTCTGTCTTCCTGAATCCTATTATTTTATCATCCTTACTCCATACTAAACTCTTCTAATTCTCTTTTGCTCTCTGCGGCCCCTTAGTGGAATTATTACCTTGCATGGGGTGAAATGATTTAAAAAAAAAACAAGGACAAGCTTCTTTAATCAAACCTTTTGCAATTACTCTTTTATTCTAACAAATACAGATGAAATGCATAACAATATTATACAGCAGTGTATACTGTATTTGTGTATAGAGTGTGTTTTAGTATGGATTAGTTTTTTTTTTATTGTTTTGAACCATTTGGACAAGTTGTTCAATTGTTGTTGACAGTGTACTTAACAATGATGTTCCATTTGTAAATGCTTCCCACATTTGGTCAGTGTTACCATATTTTCTCCCAACCAGTTTGGCTTTAATATGCAACCATATATTCTCTACAGAATTAAGATCTGACAATTGACTAGACCAAAACATCATGAACAAAGCCAAGTGCACAAATTATGATTGTGTTGTTTCTGCCATGTTTGCTAGAGCATTATCTCATTGGAAGATGTCAGTCCCTTGCCTTATATTTCTGTCAAACAACTACACCAAGCTTGGAAGTAACTTTCTTGTAATATATTTTGGTACTCATTTGCATTAATGGATTCTGGCATTGTTCCAACTCTCTAATGCCAGCTGCAGATACCCATAAACCATAATTCTACCTTTGCCATGATTCAGTGATAGACAGGCATTCTGGGTTGAATCTTTCACCTGACCTTCAGAGAAAGCATTATGGAACATCACTAAACAGTTTAAAGCATAACTCATCAATGTGGAGAATACACTCAGACCATAAAATATCATGGTGGCTATAAAGTGACAGAGATTTAACTCAGTCTGCTACATTATTTGTCTTCAGAAATGGTTCTCTTTGTACAAAAAAATTTTTTTGTTGAAAAAACCAGCTTTGTAAATTATTATTGGTAAAATAAAATGGTTTTGAATTTATGGATTTCGGTGCCAATTTTATTAGAACATTTTTCCATATACAAGTCATACTATTTAATTTATAGATGGGAGAGAAAATGGATTCATAATTTTTTCAAGGGTATTTGCACATAGGTGAATATAACAAACCTGACTGGAATTTGAACTTAGCACTCTGACTTCTCCTTCTGAGCCACTATCCATTACATCACCTGCACATCTAACAATAAGTAGAATATATATAGAATAATATCTGAAGAGTAATTTTTAATGATAAAAACGGAGCAATATTTGATGGACATGATGGCTAGACCAGAGATTGGGGCCTTTGTTAAAATAGTTAACTAACATGACAGAGAGGGATAATAGGTATAAGAGAGAGGGTAATATTTTGGTTCCAGTATTAGAAACAGTATAATTATAGGTTCCTTTAAAAATAGAGTAATATTGGATGAACCTGATGGCTGGTCTAGAGGTTGATTCATACCTTTCCCAAGTTTATTTGTATGTAAGTGAATTAAACAAATCTGACCGGGATTTGAACTCAGCTTGCCGATTTCTGATTTCAAGCTGCTATCCATTACACATCCACTTTTTATATCAATAGAATATTGCCTGGTTCAATGGATCTTGCTTTCTCTTGAATAAAATGGATGCTAGGATACTGGTGATACATGCTCTCAGAGAAGCAATGACATTAGGATGCCTTTTGGGGAAAACTGGTAGAGGCATTCTATTAGTTTCGGAAATATTCTACTAGGCATCACTGTTTTCTATCATTCATATGAATACCACTACCTTAACATGCATACCACTAGCTTAATATTGAAAACCAGATACATCATTGCAACAATCTTCTATGATGTCTGTGGCATCTTTCAGCAGGAATATGCACCCTATCAATTTGCATAGAAATAATTCCTGGAACATGAAGAAAAGTTCACTGAGTTGTTGTCCATGCCTCCAAGTCCCTATATTTCAGTATTTTTCCCTGCTAATTTTTAATACAGGAGGACTCTCTTCCCCTGAAGGAATTTGGTGCAACACAATCATCCTACTGTCATTTTGCCCATTAGGCCTTGTGTTATAGAAAACTAAGCTTGATAATTATTCCTATCAGCTAATCTGGGATCATTTACAATTTGTGTTATCAGATTGCTGTTTTAGAATTTGGGGCAAACCTAGACTTTTGCCCACCAAAAAATAGAGTGTCAAAAGGATTGTTTTTCCCATGACACCACTATTATTTTAACTACCTTCACTCCTCAGCAATGTTTGTTCTTTTAAAAAGTTCATGATTGCAATTGTAATAAAATCTAAACACATAATGAAAGTTATTTTATACATTTTGTTTTTTTCTTGAGAATTTAAATAATCAACCAACATGACTGAGAAGATAATAGGTAGAAGAGGTAAGGTAATATTTTGGCCCAGTCTATAAGAATTACAAGTGGAAATGAGAAAATGATTGCTCTTTCAGTGTTATTCTCAAAAGATTAATGCAATATTCACTCTTCCCACCACAAAAAAATAGAGAAAGTATTATTCTTACAATCTCATTCCCAGCAGTCATTCTTCCAGAATTTGTTTTCTGTATAAAAGAACCTGTCACTTGAAATGTGTGTTGCCAATTCTCTGGATTACAGATAATGCCATATGAATATTGCCAGACTTTAAAATTTCAAAACATCTGGGACAAGGTATGATGTGGATTAGCAGTTGTTATGTATGATATCTAGACATTTTAAAAATCAGTTTTACACAAAAAAAATGACAGCTTCACTCTTTAAGCACAGAGACACAATACAGTGAGATTATAAATTGCTAATGTGTTGTCTGGTTGTCAGCAAATGGTAAGTGCCAAAGAGGGAAACTATGAATTGGAGATTCCAAAATCAAACAAGTACAAAAATTTAAACATCTAGGAAGTATTTTAACAGAAGACTGAAAATGGGAAAGTAAGATCTGAAGGTGCATGGGAATAGCAAAAGTTACCTTCCAAAAGCTAAGCAAAGTATTAAGAACTTGGAAAATTTCCTTAGAAACAAAGAAAAGAGTACTGAACTGTTATGTAATATTGGTCCTCATATATGGCAATGAATGTTGAATGATGAAGAATAGACTTGAGGCAATGTGGTTCTACAGAAAGATACTGAGAATACCATGAACTAAATATGTGATCACTGGTGAAGTTTTATGGAAAACGAAAATAAAAGGACACTTTTACTTAGAATCAGAAAGGAACAGTTGAACTTTCTATGGCACATAATGAGGAAAGAGGGCTTGATGAATTTGACACTCACAGGACATATTGAAGGCAAGAGAGACAAAGGGAAACAGTGAGTAAACTACCTAAGCCACTTGTGATTGAGAGGGATAATTAGTGGACAAACGTTGCTAACAACAACAAAGGATAGGAAGTTGTGGAGAGCCATGATCATTATAGGACAGGGCACATAAAAGCTGAATTGGAAGGCAGCAAATAACCTAATGAACTTGTGTAAACAGCTGGCTCAACAGGGATTAGGAGTGACAGCAAAAAAAACAAACCTTAGAGCTACAAAAGACAAGAAGTTGTGGAGAGCCATGATTTGAGCAAAGTGCATATTAACTAGTTTGAACATTTGTTTTATTAATTCACTTTAAATTTCTCTAAAATCTAAATTATTCTTCTCTTTTGAAGAATAATGGTGATAGGATGAAAGTAACTTTTAAGTAAGAGCAAATAAAACTGCAAGAGTTTAGTGAGAATGAACGAAATAGAAAATAAAATAAAACAACAACGTTCAAAGCAACACAAGATGATTACTGACATTGCATTTAAATCTTTGAAGATGCTAGCTGACAAGAAAGCAAGAAACCGGAAGAGAGTTTCACAAGCAAGAAGTGCAAGAGAAAGAAACTATCAAGATAGAAGTTATGATGAGCAATTTCAACAGGGAAATTATGAGACCTAGCTGCTAATCTAGTATTGCCTTTAAATTTATTAAGTCAAGGTGCCAACAAGTAAAGCTCATCAGAACAATTACCATGAAAATATTTTGTTGTTGGCAGAACTTGTTACCAAGTATTGGGAGAGCTTTTTGACATTCCCTTCTGTGTGTAATGAGCCCTATGTTGGTTTTGGAGAGACGTCCACAGCCACTGCATGGTAGGGTAGGAGGGTTAAAGGGATGAAGAGCTCTGGCTTTTTGGGGGCTCTGTTCTGGTGTTCTCAAAGGATTTTTTTTTTTTGTGGACTGGTTTTTTCTAATTGTTTCTTTCTGCATCTTCCGTCTGGAATGATTTCTGTCCTCAGCAAGGTGTCTTTGAGCTGATTCTCAAATGAAAATATCTATAGAAGAGTCAAAAGGAAGCAATGTTATGGTAGTGAGAAAGTGACTGAAGCCGAGACGCCAGGTTAGAACAATTCTTTTTAGAATTTAGCCTAGATACATTGCAGAGGCATCAGGCTAGATATGGCAGCAATGTACGATACACTGATCATTTATAAGTCAGCTATTTCAGTTCAGTTATGTGCCATGGGTGATACCTTCTTTAGGCAATCATGTATTGAAAGATTTTTTCCCGCAGCAGGTTTCCATTTCTTTCTGTGGTAGACCAGTTGACATCCAAGGCTATAGAACCCGGTCTGCCCTGCTATTTATCCATAGCACGACACAGTCAAACAACTTTCTTAGTAGCAGACTTAGCAATTGATTCAAAATAATCTTTCCACTTCATTTCAGTGAAAAATTAAGACCAAAGAATGTGCAGTGAGTTGCTCTCTTGGAGGTTAGCATCAGCCATACTGATGGGAAGCAAAAATGTCTCTTTTAGATGATTAATAGAGAACAGTTTCATTTTAGAGGTGTTAAATTAAACAAAACAAAACATTATTAAAATTGACTTTTGGGGTGGAAAGACGCTGTAACATTTGAAAGAAGATTAAAAAGATCAAATAAATTATTTAAATGAAAAAAAATTAAAATCTTACATTTCAGTATGGTAAAGTCTGCTACAAATTCAACATAATTTTTTTCCATTTATTAGAAACAAAAGTAGATTATGCAAAAATAAACATCATTAATTCATTTGCTTTTATGAATAAAAATTTCATAGAGAAAGAATATAGAAACTACTATATATTTATATATATATATATAGAAACTACTATATATTTACAAATTCAACATCATTTTTTTCCATTTATTAGAAACAAAAACAGATTATGCAAAAATAAACATCATGATTAATTCATTTGCTTTTATGAATAAAAATTTCATAGAGAAGAATATCGACTAAGTGAAAAATGATAAATTAACTTTCCTAGAGATACTTGATAAAATCCAAAGAAGGATCTGCAATGTCATTGGTTTAGACCTGACATCTCAGCTTCAGTCACTTTCCCACCACTGTAATGTATCTTCCCTGTGCCTTTTCTATAAACCCTTTCATGGTAAATGTTCTGATGAACTTTCCCCTATGATACTTAGACTTTATGAATTTAAGTGCATTACAAGATTGGCAGCAAGATCTAATCATTTTACAGTTGAAATGACCATAACTTCTATGCTAACAGTTCCTTTTTTTACACTTCTTGCTTGTGGAACTGTCTTCTGGCATCTTGCTTTCCAGTCAAGTCTGATCTTCAAAATTTCAAATACAATGCCAAATGTTATCTTGTCTTCTTAATTTCAGTTTTTTCATTTATTTTGGTCCTTAATAATGTTTTACTTACATTCTGTCACACTCAGTAAACCTCTGCATGTTACTCACTTTGTTGCCTTGCTTGGGGTGAAAACATTAAAAAAAAAATATTTTTGGCAGCAAAAACATTAAATAATATAGCAAGTCTGAAGAAAAGAAAATAAATAGACTGTTTTTATGGCTTATCAACCTTTTGCAGGTTATTTAAAGCCAGAAAAAATTTTTAGATTGTAAGAACTCGGGGGCAGATAACAATTTACTGCTAAAAATTCTACTAATTAATCTACAGCTGGGGGAGAATAAGTGGATTCATAATTTTCCCAAGGGCATTTGCATTTGTATATAAGTAAATTGGAATTGGAAGTTAGCTATCTGATCTCCAATTCTGAGCCATTATACATTAAACCAACCATATATCCAAGATTACAGCATTTGGTATTTCCAGGCAGTCACCCATCTAGGTAAAGACCAGACTTCATACTGCTTAACTGGTGACTCTATAAGAACTGGTGTTTCAACATGATATGGCTGTATGTCTTACAAGTGTAAAAAAAAAGCTGATTACAAGAAATAACTACCATAAACCAAAATCTAATCTAAAAATTATTGTTCCCAGTGAAATGATGAGATTTGAAATAAACCATTGTTTCTTGCCCTCAGTTGTACTATGACTTGGCCTGAAGTAAAGAACACCATGTTAATAACACTTTTTGTTTGTATTTTAAAGAATCAAACATCTTACAAAGACTGACAGAACAAAATTAGGAACCGGAATTGGCTATTATTCTTTTGTTATCTATATTGTCTATAGATTATGTACAGTCAAAGAAAATAAGTACTTTGGATAAGCTATAAATTGTTTATGATACCTCTTCCAACAGACGACTTTTGATCACTACCCTAAAATGTCTATCTATATTACTAAAGATATACAGTCTGCAATTAGTATTCCTTGCTGTTATTCTTGCAAGAATAACAAAAGAGATTACAGATATTTGTGATTTAGTTGAGGCATTAGGATTCTAAACTGACACTAATTTCCTTGAGGTCAAACTTTATTCAGAATATTAGAATAATTTTCTCCTGTTCTACCAATGTACTCTTTAAGTATGAAAGATGATGTTAATATCATATTCATAAATAAAGTAGCATTCTCACCAATCCAGGCATGCTGGTTAATTGATGTGGTGTTTCATCAGTTGGTCAAATGTTTTATGATTTAATGTCCGTCATATCTGCAACAATAGATAGTTGATAGTGCTTAGAAGTTAAAAATTATTGACATCTAATCAATACATAGCATTTTCTGTATATACTGGAATGCACGTATATTTAATATTAAGAAGGTGGATCTTCATGTGGAATTTTGAATCTTGGATTATTATATATATGCTGCTAATGCAAGACTCTTTGTTAAAGCTAATCGAGTTCTCTCAGTTAATGTGTGTTTATCTAAAAATAAAGATGCTCAAATTCACCTTCATCCCTGCCTGCTATGCGCCAACAGCTTAGGGGTACAATCTCTCATTGGTGCCAATTCAGCCAGGCTTTGATCCTAGCTAGAGCAACAACCACACTGATGAGCTGTGATACAGTGAAAGCTGTATCACAGCTCATCTGTGGATGGCTATATATATATATATATATATATATATATATATATATATATATATATATATATATATATATATATGAAGAAATATAGTCTTAAAGTGTGCTATATTTATGGGATAAAGTGCTCAATATCAGAGATAGAGCGTATGTAAATATAAAAGTGAACATAGAAGTCAACACTTAGAGGCGACAGTCTGTTTCATGCTAGTGCAATCATCAGCCTGACGATTGCACTAGCATGAAACAGACTGTCGCCTCTAAGTGTTGACTTCTATGTTCACTTTTATATATATATATATATATATATGTGTGTGTGTGTGTGTGTGTGTGTGCAAATATATAGAAAAATAGGAAAGAACATGTTAGGTAAATAATCCAGAGTTCTTTAGTATTTTTTTTTTTATTTAAAAAAAATCAGTGCTCCATACAGAAGTAGACCTTAAATATAATTATTTTTAAAAAAATATGATTCCTTTGTTACATAAGAGTTCTCATGTTTCAAAAACAAGAGCCAAAAACCTCAATATAATTATCAAAATTAAATTGAATTAAAGTATCAAGCCCTGTTTCATCATCAAGCAAAAATTTAGAAACTTCGCTTGAGGATGAAAATGGGCTTGATACTTTAATTCAATTTAATTTTAACAATTATATTGAGGTTTTTGGCTCTTGATTTTGAAACATGAGAACTCTTATGTAGAAAAGGAATCATATTTTTTTAAAATAATTATATATATATATATATATATATATATATATATATATAGATAGATAGATAGATATAGTATCTGTCTACATTTCTGAGATGAGGTATTGTACATTATTTACATTATTTGGACTATTGTCCTCATCTTTGTCACCGTATTTATTACAACATTTTGTCCGTTGTACGTTCCAGCCTTCTTCAGATCAGAAAGTGACGCACAAGGTCCATCACCCACCAGTGAAAGCAGTAACCAACATCAGCCAATATCAGCTGAGTGCCTCTGAGGAGTCAGTATTGAATAAGGGTCTCAACTTTGCCACAACCATCAGGCGAGTGCCATGCTTGGACATCTTTGCCAGAGTCGAGGAGGTGGCCTTGAACATCCCTCAGGCTCAGGCGGATGAACTGAGATGGAAGGTGAGACAGACCTTGGAGTGGGCCAAGCCACCCAGGTCTAACATAACAAGACTGGAGAGGCTGGCAATCAGATCCCTAGAGAGGAATGAAAACATCATCATACTACCGGCTGACAAAGGCAATGTGACTGTAGTGATGGACAAATCAGAGTATACAAGAAAACTGGAAGACCTCATTAGCAATGGTAGCTACAGCAAAATAAAAAAGGATCCTACAATGAAAACAGAACACAAACTGTCATAGATACTAATCAAGAACAAGGATCACTTCCCATCTAAGACATATAGGCAGTTATCCCAGCATTACACCAAAATACCTCACATATATGGTCTCCCAAAGACAGTATTCCGCTCAGGCTGATTGTTAGTTTCCAAGGCTCTGTGTACCACCCTCCGAGTCGCTTCCTTGTAGATATAATTGACCCATTGATCGGAAAGTCTCCTTCATGTGTCCGAAACTCTGCCCACTTCATGGAAATAATCAAAGATTCTCCCATCCTATCCAACCAGATGGTGAGCTTGGACGTGGTGTTTGTTCACCAAGGTACCCATGGAGGAGACACTCTTCTTAGTCAGGGACAGATTGGCCTCTGACTCATCCCTAGAAGAACCGACCAGTATTCCAATCAATAATCAACATACTTCGGAATGGGATCACACATATATTGACAGGATGTGTGCTTAGCAATGGGCTCACCAAAGTCATAAGTGGCAACACCAGAGACATTAGATAAAGAATTGGTCAGTATAAGTAGTACCCTACAACATAACAACTACCCTGGGTACATGGCAAACCCCAAAAACTGGGATAGACAGGTACAAGAGGAGGACAACAACACTCAGAAAACAGTCTGCCTGCCTTATGTGAAGGAGTTATCAGAGAAAATACAAAGGATCTACAGTCCATATAACATCAGGACAACCTTCAAAAGCTTGATGACACTTTGCAGATATCTCTCCCGAGTAAGACCCCCCCATAGAGGAGAACATGACTAAAGACTGTGTGTACGCTATCCCGTGCAGCTGCGGAAAGAAATATAAAGGAGAGACAGGCCCCCTTAAGGTAAGGCTTCAAGAACACCAGAAAGCTGTAACACGAGGGGAAGTGGAAAAATCAGGTGTGGGTGACCACATATGGAGAGAGAAGGGAGATCACCGCCCTCTGTGGGATCAGGTTGAGATCATAGACAAAGAACACCATTGGAAAATTCGTAAACTTAAGGAATCAGCACATATGCTAGGCCACAAAAATCTCCTGAGCTGACCAAGCATAGAAATGAATACAATATGGGAACCAGTAATAAGGAGTGCCAGAGTTAAGTGATAATAACAACAAAAATTGCAATATGAGCTCTGGTAAAAACATATATTTATAACAGCAAAAA
>OZ038497.1:30060284-30065284 GCA_964036315.1 Acanthosepion esculentum | reverse complement strand
ATATATATATATATATATATATATATATATTTGTGTATATATATATATATATATATATATAAGGAAGAGGTATAGTAGTTCCGAGAGAAAAGTGTGTATATTAAAAAGAAGAGAGAAACTGCAAACGTCTTTGGTTGTAATGTAGATGTTTTTTAAAAAATATTATGCTTTATTTTCCATAATTTTGCTACACACTTTTCCGGTCTTGTGACCATCAACAGGCAAAAGGTGGAGATTTCCACATATTATAAAAAATAATTAATTTTTTTTCTACTTTATTTTTTTCGATATGAGATATTCTTTTTTTTTTGTGTGTTAGTGACCCAAATGTCTTTCTTGAACTGGCAGTGAAAAGTTCTGCATGAAAGGTTATAAAACAATTAAGACTGGTCCGAGAAATGATGAAGTAGTTATTGGCATTCTTATTTTTCAATGACCCGTTTTTGTTCTTAGATCTATTTCCATTTCCGTGTGTTTTTGTCAGCATGCGTGTATATATGTGTATATTCCCTCTCCATACATACACACTGTCTCACTACGAGGAATTAGTGTGTGTGTGTGTGTATATATATATGTATATATATATATATATATATATATATATATATATATATATATATATATACACACACACACGCACACAAAAAACTGCATTCGGAACCATTATTTTTTCCCACTCAATAGCCTCTAGAATAATTAGAAACCATTAACGCCCATCAAAATAACCGTTAGAATAATGCAGTCTATCTTCTTGCAGTTGATGTTTAATCCTTTCGACTTGCTTACCTTCACGACCTTCTGCAGCTTTCTTTCTGTGTCTTCTATCAACACTGTATCATCTGCATACCTTATTTTGTTAAGATTGCAGCTGCCAGTAATGAGTCCTGCTAGGTTTCTGGTTCTCTAAGAATCACCTCACTCTATAGGATTTTTTTTGTTTTTTTTTACGCTTTTCACCCCAAGCAAGGCTGGAAGCCACTAGCACGCAAGGGGTTACAGAAGGTTTGGAGGAAGAGCAGATAGGAGTGGTAAAGGAGAGGATGTGGAGAAAGATAGTGGATCGATCAAGGCAAGGGGGTTACAGAAGATTTGGAGCGAGAGCAGATAGGAATGAAAGATGAAAGGAGGTGGAGAAGGAAGTGGATAGATCAAGGCAACTGGAGATGTCGATTGACGTTACACTTAAACAGTTGGAGATTGTATTTGTCAGGGAAACAGGAATAAGGAAGGGAGTTCCACGGGCGAGATGTGCGAGACATGAAGCTATTGGAGTAGAAGAGACATCTACATCTAACAGTTTCAATGGTGAAGGGGTGGGAACAGGATGCCAGACTCGTAGGACGTTTAAATTCATGAGGCCTAGGAACCAGCGAAAGCAGCTCATCGGAGCAATTACCGTGAAAGTATTTGTAAAAAAGACAGAGCGAGGCAACGTGAAGAAGTCTAGTTTGGTTTGCTTTGTTTTATAGCATATCAACCTCAATGGATTATTTAATGTCGACATTTTTTATTGCTGGTAATATATTTTTTACAAAATATTTCAGGCATTAAAACCTGTTTTTACACTTTCATAGTGTTTTGACCACAGTTTGGGTGTTAACTATTTTCCCATATCTAGGATCCTAACTGATGCTACCACCCCGGGTCAGGGTGGGCCTGGGAACACCAGCAATTAAGAGGTAGTTCCATCCTCCTCAAAACCTCCTGATCAGAAACCTTGCTGTTGGACGTAGTTTATCGTCTTACCCAGGACGCAGACGTAGTTTATTGTCATAGCCAGGATGGTGAATAAGTCTGGTGAGAAGACATATCTTTGTCTTAGATGCCTTTAACTACTCAAATTAAAATTGTTTTCTTTGTGTATGTTAACTTATTTCTTGTTCATTTTGATGCAATGTATCTTAATACTTATTTTAATTACGAGAAAAGCATTCATTGGGAATATTCCCTTGCACATTTGTAATAATAGATTTAAAGTATTTTGTAGAAAAAAGCTGACAAAAGTCTAAACTATTTGTTTTATATCACTTATTAAATAATATAAAACAAATATCTTCCAGCAAATATTCTTTTATGAGGAAAAATCTCTTCAGATAATCAATTCAAATAATCATTTTTGTATGTTTAAATAGACTTTGTTATACAAGAAATCTGCAAAGAAATTACAGCTGAAAAATTTCATATACTTACCTACAATGCTTTTCAAATAATAATCCAGACAAAATATGTAAACAAAGCCATAAAAATCAATTGTATTTGCCATCATGTAGGAGCATGTTATTTACAAAAAGAATGACAATTCTAATATAAATTGCATTGGTATGACAAAAATAGAAACCATTTAATTTATTTTCTTACTGTAAATTCATATGATAAACTAAAATAAGAAAAAAATATCTGGTCTGGTGTTTCTGCTATGTATTTAAAAATTCCTGATAAAATATAAAGAATCTGCAATATTATCAGTCTTGATCTGGCATTTTAGCTTCAGTCACTTTCCCATTACCATAACATACCTTTCTATAAATAATTTTATATTGTACTGATGAACTTTCCTCTTTGGTGCCTAGATATTATGAATTTAAGTGCAGCACTAGATTGGCAGCTAGGTCACATCATTTTACAGTTGAAAATGCTAGATGTAACTGTAAGTTTTATGCTAACAGTTACTTTTCTCACACTTCTCACTTGTGGAACTATCTTCTGGATTCTTGCTTTCTAGTAAACTTTGAACTTGAAAAAATTTAAATGCAAATGTCATTAATCTTCTGACTTAATTCCCATTATTTTATTGCTCTCTTTATTAAAGTTTTCTTTTTCTCATATTCTTTCACGGTCAGTAACCCTCTTGTAGCTTAGTGGCTTTATTGCCTTGCTTGGAATGAAGTGATTAAAACAAAGAACATCCCTAGTATCCACTCTAATGTTTTTTGGTATTAGGTATACTACAAATTTGAAACAACAACTAATGTATGATATGCAGTTCAGCATTTCTTAAAGGCCACAAGATGTCGCCAGATGAACATCTGTGGATATAGCACGACTCCTACAAACTAGAGTATTGGTCCCTGCAGATATTGGCTGTCTGATTTGGCTGGTGTTAAAAATATCTGACCTTTCTATAAATATTTCCCTTGTCAAAATCATAAACTTCAGAACATAGTCTGAATGAATGAGAAAAGCTTCTCACACACAAAGTAATAACCCACAAAAATGTATTTGTAGGTAATCAATATTTGATTAGCAATAGTTAAGAGGGGGTACTGAAAAGTTCTTACTTGACTCACTTTTCAAGATCCAACCAAATGACCAAACATCTGATTTTTTAAAATCCCTTTTTCGTTTAGCCATTTACTCTTCAGTACCTTCCAATTATCAAATATTGCTTATCTGAAAGTATATCATAATTAGATTCATCCTTTATTTTGTAAACAACTTATGAACAGAACACACACATGCACACACACACATATATATATGGACATTCCTCGATTAATGTATTTTCAATTAGTGTGTTAAAATTTTTCTATATCAAGAGTCAATTAGTACATACATAATACTCAATTAGGGTAGCAAAACATTCTTCAGTTTAACCATAGTCATTGAAAATTGACTTTTTCATAGTTACTGATGTGCACATTAACCACACTAATTGAGGGATTCATATATATATATATATATATACATACATATATATACCAGCAGCATGGCCCGTGCTTGATTCAAAAATCGTACGACTCATACAGCAATTGCTATCACTTGACTTAAAATATTTTTGCCTTTCCTTGCCTTTAAAGGAGTGCCCTTTGCCGTGCTGATGTTGCAACATGCCTTACTTCTTGCCTCACACTAAGCTCTATACTAAACATTAAGTCTGTTATGAAAAAAAGAACTAAACAAAATGAACACAAAACGATCAGCTTTAAAAAAGGACTCATAACTGGAAAAACCGAATGAAAAAAGAATGTTAACAACAAATACTTTTTCAAACCCAACCCAGTTCTGTGGAATCAGAATCAACGTTGAGTTTAAGCAAGCGAATGAGCCAATTGGAGTAAAGTGCCATGCAGATTTAAATTTTTCCCACTTGTGATGAATGCAGCTATCGATTTTTTTTTGCATGCTAGCATGCTAGTTAACATTCGTGTCAGTCAGCTGTTGGCTCTCGCACTGGCCAATAGAATCTTCCTGCCTATTTGTGGCAGCCAGTTACAGGCTCTAACACTGGCCAATAAAAAATGGCCGCAAACTACATGAAAACTGCTGTAGAAGCATGAAAAAAATCGATTATTTCCACTATTGATGGGAATTGGAAAATGCAAGGTCAGTCTTGGCCTAACCGCATGCTTGGAGCATGTGCATGTAAATTTTGGTGCAAATCTGTCAAAAATTGCGGCCGTGCATTTGTTACACACACACACATCCTGGATTTATAGATGGAGATGTATATTATATATATATATATATTTATATATATATATATATATGGCTCTTGGAAATTATTGAGCTCTGTGGGAATGAAGCGTGGATTTGTAAACAGTGACTATTAAAGCTAATATAGCATGAATCTTCGGCAGAATTGATTCCTGTCAGTCATCTAGACAAGGTGTGGTAGAGGGTTCAATTTTTAATTTTCGTTGTATCAGTTAATAGTTACATTTGAAAGCGGGGTTATGTTTAGGGATGGGTAGGGATGTATCTTTTAACAAATTCTGACATCCGCTAAATTCATGTCATCTGGGTTTTTTTCTAACGTCAAAAATTTTTAAGGATTTTGAGGGACTGTTTAAGCTAGAATATGTTTTATCCACCTTTCTAAAAAATTATTTTTAATATTTAATATACTATACTTCTTTTTAAAAACCAAGTAACCCTCTACCACCCCTTGTCTAGATGAATGGATTTATCGGTAACCTTGGAAACCCTCAAATTATGAATCTTTCCTGTGCCGTTAACAACCGTAAATTTTAAAAAGTAAGTTACTCCAAAATTCGCTTGAT